>CM046841.1:39192465-39792465 GCA_025618425.1 Heliocidaris tuberculata
TTAGGGCAGCTGGGCTAAAGCCAGGGTAATAATACTTTGTGGACGCCTTGAGCATCCCCTGGGATGGATACGTGCGCAATATGAATGTAGCTATTATTATTATTATTATCATTCATATATATATATATATATATATATATATATATATATATATATATATATATATGAATTTATTCCTTGAATGGTTTCAGCGCCTTAGGGCAGATGGGCTAAAGCCAGGGTAATAATACTTTGTGGTAGCCTTGAACATCCCCTGGGATGTGCTAATTCATATGAACAAAATTTTATCTGTGCTGTAGAGCTGGTAAAAGTGAGAGAATGCTACTTTGTGGGAACTTAACCTTTTGAGTGTCATTTGTTATGAAATTGTGTGCTTTCCCTATGCAGGGATGTATTTGGAAGCAGCATTAATCTAATTATAATTTCTTAGAGGAAATTTCTTTCAAAAGGATGAAGGTAATACCTGATGAAATTTTAGGATGAAATGGCTTTCTAAGTAAATGGTGAATAAATAAATATGAAGCTATCCAAATCACAGATATGCAGAGGACGTACCATTTTGTTTTTACTCATGAGTTCCGATTATTATGCTTACCTTACGATAAAGCATTCGTGTTTAGAAGCATTGTAACATAATATTCTATGTGCATACATGATGCTGTTCATTTTTAGTCATTAATAATTTTAACTGATTTTAGAATGATATATTTTAAAGGGTTTAATTCCATGTTCAGGATATATACATGTATGTTCAAGCAATATAATTGAACACAGTGAATCATGACTTCACCCTTCAAAATATAGCGTTATTTTCTTCGCCATATCAACAAATGGGTCATGAATAAAACCTATTAGCTTAATGATTTGATCCATTTTGCTGAGAGCACAACGTTGCCATGGACTCCATCGATGGTTGATACCAACATATTAAAATTCATCATCAGACTCGAAACTCGTCGCCTCAGTAACTGTTCTTTGGTGGAGAGATATCTTTTTCTTGGTTGCCAAGAGTTGGAAGAAATGGTAAGTTACATAACTGTTTTACTTCTATAGTTGCGTGAGAGAGAGAGAGAGAGAGAGAGTGAGAGAGTGTGTGTGTGGGTGTGTGTGTGTGTGTGTGTGTGTGTGTGTCCATCTCTTTTCAAATAACGTTATTTGGTAGTCTTAACAGAGAATTTTCGTTATGCAGTCAAATTTATACATACTTGCCGAGTAACAAGGATATTTTCCTGAGCTGTTACAAAAGTATTTCAATAGTCTGAATGCAAATTGGATGCATTCGTTCTGGTTAGGTCGGATAAACATACCGGTGAACAACATGTAATGTGTGCATTTTGCATTCTGGCTATTGAAATGCAATTATTCATAGCAGATGAATGAAATAATTTGTCACTTGGCACTTGGAAAAGATGTAGGCATCATATTTGAATATATCACGATAATGGCCTATTATTCCATTTCATAGTCTCTATACCGTGCGTCCAACAAAAAACGAAACCCTAAAACGAAGGTTTATTGTGACCACACTGTGTGCTCTATGGCAATAATTATCAATTTTCCATAAAGTAGAAGTGTTATGCTCTCAAATAATACCTTCATAACTTTACCGCGAATTATTTTGTACTAGTCACTAAAAAGTACCTGCAGTAATGATTAATACAAAGCGGTTTTGCATTTTTGAGAACTGCAACTTCTTTTGAAAGGTGATAATATTCATTAAATGTAAATGCAAGGTATAAAGGGGAAGTACGCATAAAAGTGTCAAGATTATTGCAATTTTCAACCTCAGAAGAGGCACTTTTCATCTTCTGAGGATATTCATTGATTTGGGAAATGTTGGAGGCGTACACCTTGCCACAGCTGAAAATTGACATTGACCCGTGTGTTGTGAATTTCAGATTGAATGCATGTCATCACACAATAGGAATCTCGCGTATCATTTTTCTTTAACGCTGGCATTTCCATTATGTCATGTTAGAATTCGCATGTGATACTAATGTATTTATGTTTTACCAAAATATGGCACAAATGGATTAATGCCATCAAGGCATCGCTTGCAATCATATTACTTCTAATTTGTGGAAAATATATCAAAATTACTGTCATACAGCACATAATCATGATAATGAAGTCACACTAAGCCTTTGTGTTAGGGTTTCGTTTTTTTATGGGACGCACTGTATACTGCAGAAAGTGAGGGTATTCGTTTTATTTTCTTAAATCCTTTGTTACTGACTCTTCTTATACCCGTTGAAATTGATTGAATTAGCCTACCTAGATTATAGTACTGGCATGTATGGTTAGATCTAGTTCTGAGGTGACCAAGTGACAAAAATAAGTAAAGACATTTTAGAGTATATTTTTGGAACTATTGACGGCAATCATTCTTTGTTTGTAATTTACTGCACAGGCACTGGTTTTACGACGGGCATCTAATTTGTTTCGTATGCAGTGGTCGGATTTTTCGTAAGATTCTAACCTGTTTGCAATTTAGAGTCAAATCAAGTTCATTATAATAATAAAAAATAAATATATACTAGTATGACGCATATGATTGCGAAGTTCTATACACTTCCAAAGTGCATGGAAAACTTGCAAGCCAGCTTTAGCCAAGCTAAAATTCAAGAAATTGCTTCCCAGTACCAGATATAAATTTATTTCACCTGGGCCGAGAATGGCAGCTGTAGATAGAGTAGATTAATGTCTTACCAAAAGACGTTAGTGCAGCGGCTGGGTTTCGGACCCCGAACCACGCGATACAAAATCCGTGGCCCCCTAGACCACGACAACTTATATCTACATCATTTAGAAAAAAAAATATTTTAGATTTATCTAGCGTATCTTTTGTTTGATTTCCCTCTAGATGATGGAAATAAAGAAGAAGCTGAAAATTACTAATCTTCTCGCACCGCTGGTTTACCTGTTTCTAGCTGGTAAGTAATAAAAGTTTAAGCGTCTTTGAAGGGAATCGGTAATTTTGTGGAGGCTTGATTTAACAAATTGTTGAATTTTGATATCTGTCTTGTGTAATGATGTTCGGAAGGATAAATAAATAGCCAGGCATAGAAAGGTTTTCAAATATACAATGTTATTATTAAGATGTCTATGACTGAATGCTGCCATTTCCGAAACCTTGCGGGGGTACGCATTAGTCTAACACTGTAGTCTGTGGGAGAAATGAGTCTGGCATTTCCGATCACTTGTATATGTTTACTTTTGTGAAGCACATGGTGATTTTGAAGTGCATTTTTCTTTTCCTGGGCTTTATTTTTACACCATATTACATATACTGATAGCATGTAAGTCTAGGCAGCTCAGGTTTTATCAAGCCTCTTCAAAGTTACACTGTAAAAATAACTAAAACTACATGTTTTTTAGCCCTTGAAAGTTATTGTCTTTATTTCAATTTTACAGTATTTTCCTGTAAAACAACAGCAAGTTTGTTGGTTTACCGGAAATCAGCATAATAATTGAGTATCTGAATATAAAAACGGCCCAAGTCCATGGCAGGTCATTCCGAGTAAACTGAAAAAAACTTAATATTTTTTTTATTTGTCCAATAATATTATATTTGACTATGATGGTAAGGCAACATCTGAAATGCAAGTTTAAATATACATTCTTATCATAAATAACATTCACGTTACTTGAAGGGGGGTCATTTTGTTTGATGGACTTGGGCCGTTCTTTGAATCATATGGACTTGGGCCATTCTTTGAATCATATGCACAGTATGCTACTGTAGTAATAAGTCTACTAGAAAGAATAAATAATATTTTTTTCAGCTTTTAACCAGTATGGCTTACAAATCTGTGGTTGTATACTGCAGCACAATGTCCTTCATCACTTGGCATGTTAATTTATGGGATAGCGTGTGTGTGTTTGTGTGTGTGCGTGTGATAAATGAATGCCCCATATATGTGTAATGCAAAGGGCGCTATCATATGAATGTAAGAATGGCCCAAGTCCAATGGACTTGGGCCATTCTTACATTCATACTACCTTCATTTGTTCATTTTAGGCACTTCCGGGGGAATTCAGGTTTACCATTTATACACAAGATGGGCCCTTGTATAAGAAATATTTTCCCAGGTTTAACTCAATTCGGCCAAAAATTGGACTTGGGCCGTTTTTATATTCAGGTCTTCAATTTCATTGTAAATTTACATGATTTTATTGTTAATATATGTTGATTTCCGGTAAAAAAAAAAAATAAATAAATAAACTGTGGAAAAACGGGCATTCCCGGCAGCGATTTTTTTTTCCGTAACCCTAACGCGTCGGAATTGCCAATATTGCCACTTGAGCAAAGACTATCAGTGTACTAGATGGTTTTTTACGCATGCGCGTGGACTTCTGCAACTTTGTGTGTGTTCCACAGAGTTATACATGTATTATTATCGCCACTATAACATTGCCATCGACATCGCGCATCGTTTGGCATATGTACACAGTACAGTGGCAGCATCAGATTCGAAATGGACAACTGAAATTAAAATGTTTGTTTATTGGGTCTTGGGTAATATGGATACACTAATGGGTTAATTTGGGTTAATCCTTCTCCAACTTCACAATGACTGTGCTTAGGCCTTATGGGCTTAATATTGGATTTAAAAAAATGATTCAGAAAGTCGTATTATGGGCTCCTTTTTAGTTCAAGTTCACGTAGATCTAGATCTATGATTATATTCCCATGCACTAACATCCAAGATGAAGAAAGAATCCAGATGTTACCTTAATATACATACATGTATGTACTCTTAATTTGTCTGAGATATTGATGTACTAATTTATTTATTTATTTATTCATGGTTAACACTGTTCGATTGCAACCACCGGCTAAAATACATTTTACAAATGGGCCTATATTTAAAACAAATAATATACATTTGGCAATATGAAACGATGATATATATTCACAGCGCATAAAAAGCAAATGAATAATAATGTAAGCTTAAATCCATAAAAAGAGAGAGAGAGAGAGAGAGAGAGAGAGATGGGAGGGAGACGGGGGGGGGGGGAGGGGAGAGAAAGGGGGGAGAGTAATCATCGATTTTGATCGATAATTATCTCTAGATTAGATTAATTTAATTAGCTTTATAAAGGCATTTTGAATCGCCATTTAAAAAACAAAAGATGTGCTATATTAAACAAACAGCAATTCATTCTCCCAGTCCATGCATGTACAAAATTGTTTTAGTATTGTTTAAATTGATTTATTTTTAAAACATGATGTTCACTTTATCATTGCCAGCCATATATGTCTTCCTCATCACGTACCACCACCACCACATTTTCTTCAGACCTGCTTCAGATCAGACTTGTCTTTAGACTTTATTTAGTCCATCATAAATCTAGTAGTATGGGACTGGCAATTACTAGTAACTACTCATGACGCAGAAGTAGGCCTAGAGTCTACTTTGGGGCTTAATAAACATGATGTAGACCCCCTATGTTATTGTTAACAATCTTAACATGCAGCTGTAAATAATACTTTGATAATAATTTATTCCAAGCTTAGTTTATTAATTTACCTTTGCAAGATATTGATGAAGACGTCGAGTTTGCAGCCTAAACGATGAAAGTCTTTCGAGATTCAAGCAACAGACACAGGAAAAGTGTCAGCAGACGGCAAAGCGAAACGCGATTCGAATATATGCCGATGGCGCGGCAGCGACGAGTTCTAATACATGTAGTGTATACTCTATGCATGGAAAACACACAAAGTTAAGTCCACGCGCATGCGTACAAACCATCTAGTCCCCGTGATAGTCTTTGCTCAAGTGACACTATTGGCAATTTCGACGCGTTAGGGTTACGGAAAAGAAAATCGCTTCCCGGCATCCTGACTGCCAAGAAATTCCCGTGAAAAAAAAGGCATTTTTTTTTTTTTTTTACAGCATACCAATTCACTTTAAGAACTAAAATTTCATCTTGCGGTTCATGCCAGGCGCACAGTATTCATTGTTGTCAAATAGTGTATACGTGTATAGATATTTTGGATGTGAAGCCTAACAATCCTTACTTCCTTGTCAGAATTTTTCATTATTGGATACCTTCCCCGCCCCTCTTTAAAAAGATCATAGATCCACCCATGTGTACTAAGTCTGGGGTTACCTATCAAGCACAAGACGTACAACACAGTTTCATTGGGAGCAAGAAAACTGGTTCACAACAGTTGTCGCCTTATCATATACAACATTTTTTTTTTCTTCGTGGAGGGGGGCTAAAATGATACTCACAAATGACACTTTCACAAAAAACGTTTTATCGTGCCTCAGGGCTGAACACTTCAGCAGAAGCAAGTGAGAAGACCTGCTGCAGCGATGGATTTGATCTCAACTACACACTTCCTATGTTTGATCCGTGTAGGGAGAGAGAATACAAGAATGGAAGTATGGTCCGCACCCTACCCAAGCTGATACCAGCTTCTCCTGCCGAAGAGGCCCAATGTAGAAGAAAGAGTAAACTTGGTATTCCACCCGGACGCCGAGTCTGCCGATTTCCTGGTTAGTATTTAAAATCAATGACATATTAACAAAACAATCATTTTTTAGTTCATTCTCTCAATCTTGTTATCATTAGTTGTGGTTAAAATATGGCGAAAATTTAAAGATGTCTAACATTTACCATGTCTAATGAAGCAAAATGGAATTCATGCAAACGTACAGCATGAATTATCTGAGTTTGTTCATTCTTCTCTATATAATTTGCAGATTGTTTAAGCAATCCTTGTGTAAAAGGCTGGTGTGAGGAGACTATGACTGGATATCAGTGCCACTGCCCAGTTGGGTATTCTGGAAAGCGCTGTAAGAAAATGAAGAATGGTAGTCCAAAATCCGACAAAGCGAAGCCATCGAATTCCATTCCGGAACATAAGACATGTAAGACCAACCAGCTATCAACGAATAGTCCTCGAATCCCGACTTCTGCTGCTGACACCCTAGACATTCTGATCAAATCCTCATCAACTCCGAGCAACAGCACGACTCCTGCCGTAGACGACAGTTTTGAGATCCTAGAATCATATGAGACTAACGATACTTGTAGAACTTTGAACACCACTCTTGAGCCAGGATCAAACGGTGACTGCAACATCGAACCAGCAAACGGCATAAATTGTACTTCGTTGAAAGGTAGGTGCAATTGACAGAAAATCTTCCTTTACAACCTAATATTTTAGTATAAAGAAGATAGGGCCTATATCAATATTCATGAATGGCCGATGAGTCACTATCCTATTTCTATAATGGTTACGGAATGAATTCGGATAAGTATTATCTCAATCGCTTACGAAAATTGCGAAAAATATAAGGGAATGTAATGATAACCTTCCCGATGTCTCTAAGAATTATTAAATCAGTATAAATGGCAATAAATACGACTCTCTTTTGCCATTCGTTTCGTAACGGTATTGTTCATTTCAATGATTTTTAGTGGCTTGTCCTTATTTCTTGACCTGACTCATCTTTATTCCTATAAATCGGTCTCATATTTTATATTAGCATCTTGCCCAGCCGGCTGGTTAGCGGGCATTCGGAAATGCTACCATTTGCTACATGATGAGAATCGCACCTGGAGTCAGTCCAGAGACTTCTGTAAGAAAATGTCATCGGTTATGGTAGGAGGGGTAGAGAGGTACCCTTCTCTGCTGGTCCCTGAGAGTGATGAGGAGGTTGACGTCCTCCGAAGCTGCATTTTCCCTCAGATGGAGACGAATTCCTCACGACGTTATTGGATCAACTGCAAGAGGGTCTCAGGTCTTACAGAAGGTGATAGTTTTTCGTGTGAGACAACCCGAGATGGAAACACTACCGATTATCGAAGTAAGTTTATCAATAATAGGTATATAGGAGTCGATTGTTCTTCTTGATGGGGTTGGTACGCAAACCCTTTAAACGGGTTTAAGACTCTCCATATAGGAGGGATACGCAGTTAAGACGGAAAATATTACAGATGTATCATCTATATTGAGAGTAATAATAGTAACAAAAAGAATGCACATTTAATAACCGGCACGGTGTAGTATAACCATAATACAATAGTGTCATTGGCAGGATGTACAAAAATGGAATATTTACAATGCATGCTACAAAAAAAGAATAATACAAATGTTACACCATTCAACCATTATTGATGAGCCAATGATCTCTCTTTCTCTCTTTCTCTCTGTCTGTCTGCCTGCCCCTCTCTCTCTCTCTCTCCGGTTGTCTCCCTTTCTTTTTTAAATTGTGCTCTTTTTTTAAGGCCTTCCCCCCCCCCCACCTCCTCAGTTTTTTTCTCACATAGGGGCCTTATAAGTATTATTTATGCATTGCTACTGAAGCTGGCTCTTGTCATTATGTACAAATCTGTGTATGCGTTATTATCTCTTAAGTGTTTATGCTGATGTATCACAGTTCCATAATATTACTGCAATATTGGGCCACAGGCTGCATTTTTTTTCTTCAAATCAGTATACCGTTTTGTAAATAAATAAATAATTTATTTAATTAATTAATAAATCAGATAAAAGATAAATAATTTCCATAATAGATGACTTTGGTCACATTTTCACAAAACTTTAAGAATATTGAAGCGTTTAATGTCACTTAAAATATGAAATTTATGAACGTTTCTGACCACCTCATCATTTCATTAGTCATTTAGTCCCCCCATCCATAGGTACAGTCAGTCGGCAGGTCCACAAAAAGTGGCTCCTTTCATCCAAGTCATGTGCATGGCCTCAGCGGTGTCTGAATACATAATCAGAAGATCAGTTCGAAACACCTCTTTTGTTCAGGCTCTAGCTGCTCTAAATCTGCATCAAACAAATCGGACGTTTTCAGTATCAAATTAAAGGAAAAGAACCAAACTTTTATGTTCTGTATTTCATTTGAATGAAAAAATGTGTAAAAGTTGGTGAAATTTCTGGTTTCAAATATGATAAGAAAATAAAATTTTCACCTTTGAAGAAATGGTTATTTTGCAAGACTTTTTATTATGAGCCCAAATGATTTTTACATCATATCAAAGCTGAAGATCTGTTCTTCATGAAAAAAATATCATTTATATCGAAGACACATTTTAATCGGGTCAAGAACACACTTTTCCTAAGCCAAGTGCAAAATATCTGCCTAAAACCAAGATTACTGCAATGTGATTTGGCAAATAGACTGCCCACCCACCAAGGAATCTCAACATCCCACAGCTGTTTGCCTCCTGGGTCACTCGAAGGTCACTCTCCTCATGTGGTGTTCTGTTCAAATCAACCGCGCTGGCTTGTTTTTGACCTTATTCAGCCAATCAGAAGACTGGATTAGGAGCTTTTCAGAAAATCAAGAAATCTCGTCCTGTACCTTGGTGCTTAAAAGTGTGTTCTTGACACGATTAAAGGGTGCCCCATATTAAGAATTGTATTTTGAGAAAATATAGACTTACAGCTTTACTGTGATATAAATTGTATTTGGGCTCAAAATAAAAGGTTTTTCACAATGATCAAAAGAAATGAGAGAACAAAAAAAAATGTGTTTTGAAGCAAATTTTTCCCCCTAAATTTCACTTATTTTTCCCTATCCGTCATAAAAAAGAATGAACAAATAAAAGTGTGACATTTACTCTTATCAATTTTATAATAATCAAGAACTTCTCTTAATTATAAAGTTGCTAATTTGGTCCAGAAAGAAAATCTCACGATTCACGAGATTTTACAGGATGAAAGATTTGGCCACGAGAGGATCTGGATGAATCCTCCTTGTTTGCTCATTAGCATACAGACCTGCCGACTGACTGTAATACTCTTTGTCAGCGTACGTAGCTTCGACGACTGATTGCTTTGAACATTATGATGCAGGACGGTTCTTAGAAATAGGCCACTGAACATTTTGACCTTTTTGGCCTACCATGGTCATTTTCGTGTGAAAAATGGCAATAAAGTACAGCACATAACTAAGAAGAAATAATTAGATGACAAATATATACAAGACTACCCACAAACCTAGTCTGAGCTACAGTGGTGATAAGGTTTCTTTGGCTGCCAATTAAAATCCCACTGGGACAAACTCCTGCTCTCTCATGGGACTAATATAAATCAGTAATTATCCCTCTTTATGCACATATGGAAAAAAAAGTTTTGAAGTATATATATTATTGATTTTATATGAATTCTTTTCAATAATTACATCATCTTTGGTACGGGTCGACTGGGAATTCATGGATCTTCAAATAGTTCCCTCCCATAGAGAATGTATGTGAAAGGGAACTATTGGGAGCTCCATGATCCGCCATGTTTTAAACAAAGACCGCGCACGCGTAGGCGTATTATGCACGTGTCACAACTCTTTCTTTCAACGCGCTCTGCCTTTTTCCTTATTGTACCCTCTAAGTCAAACCATAATAAAATGAAATACCTAAATAATGCTTTTTTTTTTAATTCTCTTAAATGCTTTCAAAAGGTAAGATTGGCATATACTAGAACATAACCTCTTTCATATGGGAGACGGGTTCAAGTCAGATTAGTATCCGGACGAGTTATAGATTGTTGATATATTCAATAAGTGCCCAAACTTTTTCTTCACAAGTCTTTAGCTAATATTGCTCTCCTGTTTGTTTGTTTGTTGTTGTTTTTTTCTTTCAGATTGGGGAAAAAACCAACCAAACAATATTGAAACAAAGGATTGTGTCGTCATTGACAACAATAGGAAACGTAGATTTTGGAATGACGTCAAATGCAGGAAAAGAGATTTTTACTACCCATGCCAAATACACATTGCCTAAAAACGCATAGGGCAGCAGTAGGATTCACGACGGTGACAAGAGGAACTCATGTGATGTTTCCAGTAGCGTAGCTACAGCCGCCCCCCCCCCCCCAGTCGACTGGTGAAAAAAAAATTAAAAGGAAGAAAAGGTGAGAAAAGAGAGAAAGGGAGAAGGTAAAAGGACGAGAAAAGAAGACGTCTGGATCACCTCCCGCACTTTCCCCTGATCACTAATCTTGTAAATTCGCATTTCATTTTCCGAGTAAGACCCCCCCCCCCCCATCGCTCCAGTGCCCCCTCAATAGATAGACTCAAGCTACGTCACTGAATGTGTCATATATGCAAACGTATCTTGTTTCGTAAAATAAGTAAAACAGAAATATTGTCATCGTCTTTAAATATTTAACTTGTTCTAAAATAAGAAACTTAAACGTTAGGGTGAAAAAAAAAATCTGCATAACCTTATTTGTAGAATGGCAGAGTCATGCACGACCTTTCGGATTTTAAATTGATCTACTCTTGGCATACGTAAAAAAATTTTGTCAAAAGAAAATTTTTCAGTGAAAGTCCGGACTTCGTTCAAACCAATCCTAGAATTTTAAAATGAATTTTAACATCTTAATCATGAAGTAACGATTTCCTGGACAACTTTGTAAAACAATGTAAAAAGTGTGCACAGATCTTTATAATCATACAAGCGTGTTCTGAATTTTGCTATCTGCTGTTTCTTTTGATGTGAATATGTATTATTTGTAGATGAGAATTCAAAAAAATATTATAGAAAAATATGAATAGAAAACATGGGTGTAAACATATTAACTGAGACTAACAAACACTGAATGCTCAATTCCGATCATGAGTACCACGTTCTTGAAATCTATTTTGATTTTGAATTCTCATCTATAAATAAAACATAATATATATAATTTAATGCATGGGAAAACGGTACATTATGCTTTCATGGATCAATTTAAGTAGGAGTATATTAAAAATAGACAAAATTTATACTATAGCTACAATAAAATTCTGAGTTGTTGAGTGTTTATTGGCAAATGAATCATAGCATCAAAGTCGTCTTTATTATGGTGGTTAAAACTTACTAATAAATATTCTAATATTCAATGACTTTCTTTCGAAGAAAATACATATTTTAATTAATATACATTTGTTTAAGTATTAAATTTGAAAGTATGCTGTTGTAATCAAAGTGGTTGAAACGAGATATTCTGCATCCTTATTAGCATTTGACTTTTTCTTGTGCAATGAAATAATAAATTGTGAGAGCTATGATTTTACTGTTTTGTTTTATTTAATATGATACAATGAAATGGAGTATACATGTGTGTGTGTGTGTGTCTGTGTGTGTGTGCGTGTGTGGGTGTGTGTTCATATTGATGTTTAATGTGTCATCATAATAGGTATAACACTATATAAAATTAACACTAATGGACAGGCATGCATTGGAATATTAACACCCCTCCCTTTCAGCCAAGGCAGAGATACACCACTCACCTCAGTGACATCAACGAAACCGACCTTAAAGCATGTAAAGTGGCACACCTGTAACTATTTCTCCATAGGCTCAAGTGTTAAAAATGAGAAATTTAAAAAAATCATGAAAAATAAGTGCTAGCAATGGCATCATTAAAACTTGTGTCTTGACTAGTTCATACAATTTCCTTGACTTGCTACAAATATGAAGGAGGTTTTTTTTCAGCATATTTTTTTTCTCTTTACAGGGGCTGAAACTTAGACTACCCACAAACCTGGTCTAAGCTACAGTGGTTATGAGGTTTCTTGGGCTGCAAATAAAGTCCCCATAAAATCCCACTGGGACCAACTCCTGCTCTCCTGATCTGAACCAGTAATTATCTCTCTTTATGCACATATGAAAAAAGTATTGAAATATGTATTACTGATTTTATATGGATTTTTTTTTTTCAACAATGACATCATTTTTGGTACGGGTCGAAGGGGAATTAGCGAAAAACGACAGCAGACGTGCCAACCCTGAAACCCAAGAAATAGGGAAAAATGACAAGGCAGAGGCTGAAAATAGGGACATTTCTGAGTTTCCTATACATTACTACCTGTGAGATTTTTTCAAAAATAGGGACACAGTGGTAGAAGTGGCTCTTTCTTTTACCCAAAATCGGAATTGTTCCTGTTAAATAGGGACAGTTGGCAGGTATGCGACAGGCGTGCGGCCTTAACTGACAACAGGTTGAAGAAAAAAATATTACACTACACCGCATGGCCAAGAATCGGTCGGTCTGGAGTCGGTCTGGAGTCGATCTGGAGTCGATCTGGAGTCGGTCTGGAGTCGGTCTGGAGTCGGTTCGTTGGTGTGACTGAGGTATCTCTCCCTACTAGTATTCAGTTCGCTTCCTTTTTTCCGCGTATGCTCCGATCATGACCTTCGACCATGGACGTTGGTCCATGCTCAGACTCTGAGCAGATAGGTTGGATGCCGGGGGAGGCGTACACCTGAGCTTGATCCGGAGTGTTCGTAACATAAGTCTGTTGGGTTGATGGATAGATATCTGTAGAACGTGTGTGATCTTCAGGTGAGTTGATGTCTAGAGATACTGCGTTGTTTCCTGTTTCTTGATAGATGTTTCTTTCACTGGTCTCCACCTCCCTGACAATGTGGACCAAAGCCGGGGGCACGTCATCAGCTTTCATTGCCCTTATCATAATATTAATGTGAAGGAGTTAGAAAGAAAATATGTCCGTCAAAATTTTGTAATTTTGATGTTATCCTCAGTCGCAAATTACCTGAATTTTTTTATGAACAGGTAGTAATAATGGTTGTATATTACGTGCAAACGTAACACGTATGAACACATGCCTATTATCATTGTGCAAGCAGTAACACACACAGATACATAGAAATATGAAAGAACACACATTCATTCATGAAACAGCGGTATATGTTATCAATAATTAGTCTCGACCACCTAACCCATTACTCCAAAAATAAATCAATGAAAATGGGTTGCAAAATCAATAGTAAAATTATTTAGATGTTCTCTGTAGGTTTCCATGGTATTCACAATTGAAGGTTTCCGGTAACACCATGTGGGAGCCTCTGTGAAAAGGCTGTTGATATATTCTTTCGTGAAAAAATAACCCACTTATGGGGCGTTTAGAGGAATTTAGGAGAAGTGAAAGGAAAGGAAAGAGATGGAAATGAAATGAAATTAAATTAAACACTTACACAAGACTATTTTTGGTTTTTGTTTTCGGTGTTTGTACACCAAAAATGAAGTGAAATGGAAAGAGGAAAGAAGAAAAAGGAAGAAAGAGTGATCGAGATCAGGAAAGTTCTGAGTAGGTCACAGAAGTTTGGAGAGAGTAGTTCTGAAAAGAACTGTTTGTATTCCTCTGTAGAGTAGTTCTGAAAGAGAGTTTCCGAACTATGTATTCTTTCGGTAAAGGAGTATATCTGTCTCGACGAGTTTCGAACAGTGTGCTCTGTTCATCGTCAGGAGATTAACTCGAGGAAAACTGCAGTGCGGCGAGTATTTATGCAGTTGTGCGGACCGGGGTACCGTTACTGTGCGAGCCCGTGTTCGCCATTCCGGGCCTCTGATTGGTCCGTTAACGGAAGTGGGCGTGGCTTGCGGTTGCGTGGTCTAAATGTGTGTCTGTGTCGGAAGTTGCCGCGCAAATGTCTAAGTCTATTGTTAGTCGTTTCCTATCGGGTCCGTTAATCTGTTTAGAGATTATCGATTGGCGTGAAGTAGTGTGTTGTGCTGGGGAGGGGGGGGGGGGGGGGGGTAATGTAGTTTAATGTTGTGATGTATGTCTGTTTAGGAGAGGTCGCCAAATGTCGTTGATGACTAGTCCGCTGTCCTGTGGTACTGTGTTGTGTTGTTGTATTTCGATGGCTTCTCGAACTCGTCTGGTGTGCCAGTGTTTGATGGAGGTGATGAGTTTCGTATTGGGCCAGTCGATAGGGTGATTGAGTTGCTGGGCATGTTTGACAATTGCCGACTTGTCCCAATATATCAACAGCCTTTTCACAGAGGCTCCCACATGGTGTTACCGGAAACCTTCAATTGTGAGTAAAATTATTGTTTTCGCCATGAACACGCAAAATTTGTGAAACCTAGTTCATTTGTTGATATTAAGTAAGCAATGACAACTTTCTTATTATTTGGGAGGGGGCCTTAGTTCGTTTTTAAAACAGCATGACCAAATAATTTTATTGTATCCTTCCACAGTTGTACATACAATATATCATGGAAAACGATGAATATATTCAATGACATTAAAATCCTAGAGAGCTGTATAAGAACAAAGTAATATCACTGAAGTTTATTCATATTAGTCTATTACCTCCGCTTCCAGACAACTACATAAACGGCTATCAGAATGATAAGCACGACAACTGCAGCTGATCCAGCGCCAGCACCGACTAGGTTGTTGTAATGAGAGAATTAAAAGGGGGATGGAGCGAACAGATATTATTCAACAAGACAGCAATTACTGGTGAATTTTATGAAATATTCAATGTCTTTTACAATTTGAAACACAATATATCGCGATTTTTCCTGAGAAATGTCGCTACCAACCTATTTATTTAAAGCTTGAACCTTCGATATGCTGAAACTGAATTCGTAATTCAGGATAGCAAATGTCTCCTGTCCTGATAATGCTTGTATGAATAATGTGAACAATACGCTAACTTATGCCATACACAAGTATTACTGCCACAGTGAAATAGCATATTTTGAAGGTAACAAACCTTACCCATTGTCATTTTAATTCTCTTTTCAAAGTAAACCGTTAGATAAATGTTCTACATTTCATAAAATGGTTAGACAATGAATAGGATTAAATATTGCACAGTGGATTGAGTGAAAATTATTGTATATAGCGGTTGCCATGGTAGTTATTATAAGACTACGGTCTTGTTCACCCTCTGAACCTGAAGTTGGATAACTTCCTGTTGTCGGTTGGGGCTGCCAAACGCAAATTAAAAAAGTGGTGAAAAAAATCACTTGAATGTAAGTGGAGAGAAACAGGGAATTGCAGTGATGTCATAGGCAAAACAGATATAGTGGAAATCTATATAAATTTCTTGAGGAAATCAAATGCATGAATAAAAATTAGAGGTAAAAAAATGCTACGGTTATGGCCATAGACATATTAATAATGACAAATAAATGATAATAATAATGACGATAATATTAATGCTAATGCTAATAATAGTAATAATATTAATAATAAAAATAATGATAATAATAATTATTAATAATAATACTAATGATAATAATAATAATAGTAATAATAATAATAATAATATTAATAATAAAGGAATAATCCATCATCTAATGTAATGTGATATTATTGGTTTTTAGTAAAGCGATCATGTTCACCAAGTAAGGTACTCAAGGCACTCAAATATTATCCCGGCTTTAGCTAGACTACTAATTTTGGTAATCACAGCATTCAAGGAATTTCTTTCTATCAGAGTATCAGCTACTCATTTATTACAACTGGAGAGTGGCAAATATAGATTAACATGCCAACATGAAAAATTAGTGATAGTTGTTCAGATCGCCAGACCATAACATCAGCGTAACAAGAACTAATATTTCCATGAAATCCGTCACTATTTTTTTTTTTTTTTAGGCTTACTTTTTTCCTCAATATCAAGTTGGAAATAATGATAATGAAACTCACTATGGAATATAGCAATGCGATCGGGTGCCCCGCAACTCTCGCGTTTATTTCCACCACAGGGATGCATACACTCTGTGTTGCTTCTTCGAGGAGATACATGTATGTCATTGTCCGATGATGCTGTCATTCATTGGAGTTTTCCACACCAGCGTATATGAAGTTAGCATCATCAACAGATCTACATAGATCAATGCAGCTGTTGATTGTCAAGTTTTCATATTCACATACTTCACTAATTGTGCAGGGCTTTTCGGAAAGTACTCGACTCAGTAAATTATCTTTATAACAGCCAATAAATCTGTCGTCTAAAATAAAAAATGAAACTTTATGAGGAAAGAAAAAATAACCATAACAATATCAAAAGGAAAGTATGGAAATAGTAAAAAAAAAAAATATTGAGAATTGTCTCGAATTCAACAGAACTATGTTTAAAAGTAGGCTTAATTAATTTTGCAGTTACCCCTCCCACCCACCCCCTTCCCCCACTGTATATGTAAACAAAATTGGCAAATCGACGATTGCAAGAATGGTGGGGTCTACATCCCCTACCCCTCCATAATAATTCAGGACTCACTAAGAGTGTATGTCGGGGGGGGGGACAGAAGAAAGTTATCCGACATATTCTTCTTTACTTTTTTATCTGTTTCTCCTTTTCCTCTCACGGGGCCGTTTAGCCCATATTTCCGCCAATGACTGATCATAGACCACCCATCAACCGATTTAAATAAGAAATATATATATATATATATGTATATCTATGTATGAATATTTCTATTTATACTTTTATACACCATTTACAGTGAGTTTTTACCCGTGGTAAGGCATTGGCGTTCTGAGCAACAACAACAACAAAAAAAAAAAACCGTGTTCAATTTCCGACAGAAGCTTTTTCTTTATCATTTTTGCATTTTTTTCAACAGGACTACATTTGTTTCCATTCTTTGAACCTTGACATTAAAAGCTAAGAATAAATCATGACTCTTTCTAAAATGTTGAAAATATTCTTACCATAGCAGACAACTCCACCCACAGCATTTTCACCATCGAATTACATCCATCCGATATATTCACGATATAGCATTGTCCAAGATATCGCTCGGCTGGGAAAACATGAGCATGTATGAGATCACGATTTAACATAATTGTATTCCATTTTAAAACTCCATTGAATTATCGATGGCGATTTAACATAATTGTATTCCATTTTAAAACTCCATTGAATTATCGATGGCGATTTAACATAATTGTATTCCATTTTAAAACTCCATTGAATTATCGATGGCGATTTAACATAATTGTATTCCATTTTAAAACTCCATTGAATTATCGATGGCGATTTAACATAATTGTATTCCATTTTAAAACTCCGTTGAATTATCGATGTTTAATATACATTAAGGAAAACAAAATTTTGTTTTATAACTTGCCCGACAGTGGTTGAGATAATACCTCATGCATTATCCACGACTGCAGAATTTCGTAGATGGCTTTTGCCTCTTATAGTGAGGGCATGATTATGTTAGGGGGTTTATTCCACATGTCGTTTCCCACTTTAAACCATCCTCTGTGACTTCAACAGTCCCCTCATATGGGTAGTGGCCACTGACGAGTCGTATGTCTGTATAAAGTGGTAGTATAACATAGACAATTAAAACTTGAATTTACGATTATAACGGCGGAATGTGCTCTTTTACTAGACCTATACATAATTACTGATATTTTTGTGTGTGAAGTCATTGCCTTTTAATTAGAACCCGAAAACTGATAGTAACGAATTCAGACGCCCTTTTAATAAAAAAAAGTGTTCTTCTTTGATCTTTTCAGAGAGTTTCGTTTAATTGATAGTAATTGGCAACTCCATCTCTTTTTTAATTGTTTCCCTTTTACTAAAATTGACCAAAAGCAGTTTCATATTAATAATAAATTTCTCAACGTTATTCATTTTTTATAATGATAACAATAATACATATTTCTATCATCCATATTGATTAAAGTGCTCAAGGCGCATTACAAAATAAAGAAAATATAAACAAAACAAGGGATGAATAACAATGAAGAATGTCAGTCTTCAAAACACACGATTGAACAAATGGGATTTAGGTTGCCCTTAAAGGAGTTGGAGTTCTTTAGCTCTTGTGGAAATGAATTCCACAAGGCTGGTCCAGCATGAGCAAAAGTTCGTTTCTCCCAATTATGTCTTAGAAAGAGGAATATATAAAAGACCAGAGATGGAGGATCGTATGGATCGTGTGGGTTCATACTGACGGGACAACGACTTGTTATATTCAGGGGCTGTTCCGTTAATAATGTGAAAGACCAAAAAAGCATTTTAAAAATTATCCGTTCATTTACGGGCAACTAATGGAGATTTTGTTAAATAAGGATAATGTGACTGCGTTTGTTTGACAGAGAAAAATTGCGTGCAGCTGCGTTTGTAGCTTTTGTAATTTGGCAAGTTGAAGAACAGACTGTTACCGAAATCAAGGCGTAGTGGACATGTTTCTCTGTAGCAGAATGAGTGAGATTTTTTTTCGGATAAAGCCAATAGTGCGCAACTGATAGCGAACTGAGTTGCAAATGCTAGTGATTTGAATAGACATAGACTTTTGAAAATCAAGCATTTAAACATTAAGCATATCAAACGCCAATATTATGACAAAAGTGTGACAAAGGAATGTCGTTACCAGAAATGGAAATAGAGTCTATATTTTGCTTTGCTCAGATGAGATTTAGAACCGAAAAGCATGAACTCGCATTTGTTATGGTCTAACAGCAAATAAAATTTATTTCATCCAAGCATAAATATCAGCTATGCAATCTCCTAAATTGTGCAAGGTTTGGAAAGCTTTAATTTGATGCGGCGGAAAAGAAGCATGCAGCAAAAAGTTGAATGTCCTCTGCATGTAAATGGTAGTGAACCGAGTGACTTTGAAGAATATTTCGGAGACCAGTTAAATAGATTGAAAATAAGGTGGGCCCGCCCACAGAGCCTTGGGGTACTCCGCAGCCTAGCCGGCCTGGAAGAAGATTTGAAACCATTCAAAAAGACAGTGAATGGCATGAAAGATATGATTTGAACCATTGGGGAGCCTGGCCCTGGATACCCACACTTGTAAGAGTATTTACAAGTATTTTGTGGTGTACGGTGTCAAAGGCTGAAGGACCATGGCCTTGGCGGACCCAGAATCCATTTCTCTCAATATAAAACTGGAAACATTAACATGATTAATGAGTAAGATCTCGACACTCTGATGAGGGCGGTATGATGCCGACTATAAAAGGCCGATAAATCATCTACCAGCAAATAATCTGAGAGCCAAGAGAAGACTCTTACTAGAATCTTAAACAGAAATGAGAGATTGCAAACAGGACGATAATTTTTCAGGGAACACGATAAAAACTACTTTCGAAAAATAAACTCAAGGGCAATTTCAAAGGTCTATTGTACTGCCAATAGAAATCAGGTTCCGATTACGTAATACTCCATTGTCATGTTCGCACATTTCTAAAGGTGATAGACATGGCTATTGAAATTGCCTTCAGTTGATTTTTCGAAAGTAGTTTTTATCGTGTTAGGGATTCATGATCTAAAGAAGGTGTCTTCAATAAAGGGCGAACAAGAGTCTTTTTTTTTTGAAGACTGAGGGCACGGTGGCTATGTATACTGAGATTATTAAACGATTTGTGAAATAATTGGAGCAAATGTGGATGCGCAATCTTTTACAAGAATGGTAGGTACTGGATCCGATGGGGAAAGAATTAGGAGGCAATTTACGAGGAAGGGAAATAATTTATATTATTAACCATATCAGACATCCGAGCAATGCAAGTTTTACATTTTATTGCCCGCTTTGACAGGCCAACAAAATTGCGGGCGGATAAATTGTTTATTGCCCGGTTTCGAAAGTCAATGGGATTTTGCGTGTTAAATAGCGGGCAATAAACTGTATTTTTTATAATATTTTCAATTTCGCTCTAGATGTCTGATTCTGTTAATAATAATGATATGGACTGGCTACTTTCGGGGGATACAACATTAATTTCCCTCACTAAGCCTCGGGCAATACGATTGTAGTTAATGTTGTATCCCCCGAAAGTAGCCATTCTAAATTATATTATTATTGAAGATTAGGCTGACTGCACACTAGGAAAATTATTGCTACCATAACTTACTCTAGGACTCTGCTTGATAATTTGATAACTCACCAGTGATATCTCCGTTCACGGAATCATGGAAATAAGAGCGTATAAGAGTACGATAATGAGCAATTCCATGATGACTATTAGTGTAAATGTATATCCTTTTGTTGTTGATTTTGTTTCTGAAGTAAACAATATTGTCGCTTGTATATCAACGAAAGTCCTGCAGTATAATTATTTAACAGCGATTAGAAAGCAACATATCTATAGTTGCAGAAATAAAAGTTCCCTTGAAATGCGTTTCTGCGTGACTTTTCAAAATTTCAAAATTAGCAGCCACAATCGATTCGACTAAAGATGCTTGGATATGGACAGAGAAGACAGCGTCTGAAAATAAGAAAGTGTAAGTTTGTATAAATAGCAATCCCCCCCCCCCCCCCCCCCCCCCAATTGAAAAGAGTTTTCAGTGAAGTGTGGCGAGTGGAAATTATACAGAGAAACCTAAACGAAAACTTCACAGCAAGGCGTTAAAGGAAAATGAGGTAGTGGTAGATGTAGTGGGTGGGAGAGAAGAAATAAACGTAGAGACAGAGTAGGGAAGATACAGTTAGGGGGAAGGGAGGGGGTGCAGAGGGAGAGGAAGAAAGAGAGAAAAACTAAAAGAGAGAGGTGAACAGAGAACGCTGTTATGGTGGGCTAGGCTGATGGGATAATATTTGGGGAATTCCCTGTTAAGTTATTATGTATAGGTGTGGCATCTTCTTAGTTAATTACCATTCAAAGGTGTTGACTAGGTTTCGGAAGGCTTTCTCTCTCTCTCTCTCTCTCTCTCTCTCTTTTATCTATTTTTTGGGGGGGTGCGTTATAGACACACGAAGCGTTTTTGAAAATGGGGGGGGGCTGATTTGTTTTCACTCGTTAATGACAATTTTCTAACTTTTTTTTCGAGGTTTTATGACACGTGTCTACTCAAAAACGTGGGTGGGCTACAGCCCCCCCCCCCCTGTTCCGCGGCCAAAGTGTTGTATATTGGGCTAGTGTCATTACAAGGTGCAATACATAAATCCTTCTCGATTGCTTTCTATATCTACCAAATCACAATATGGGAAGCTGACTCGTCAAACCCTTTTGGTTTTATTATTAGCTCTACAAAGTTTAGTTTTTATCACCATTTAATATATATTATAAATGTTATTTCATAAATATGTTAGGAGTTGCGTTTTTTTTTTTTTTTTTTTTTTTTTCAATGTTACTGACGTTTTTTAGGGAACTTAATTGAACAAGATGTAATGACCAGAATTAAATTTTTAAAAATGACCTGAAGAGAACCCAGATGCTTTACTGTATATAATTTTGTGTCTGTACATTTCATTGAGATAATTCAGTGGTGGAAATATCGAATGTCAAATACATGTATATCGAAAACGACCCAAAAAGCTGTATTCTTCTTGTGCGATGTGCATAAATATTACGCCTTAGAAGTCCTATTAAAATGACATTACATAAATTTAGGCCAATAAAAAATCATAATTTACGATTGTTAAAACAAACACGGATTTTTGTTTCATATCACATACTTCATTTACTAATAAATAATTGCAAACTATAAATATATAAAAATATAAGAGCCTAAGGCACTGCCTGAAAAACAGAACAATACAAGGCGAAAATAGACATTAATATAATGTACACATATAAAAACAATATATACAGACAGCAAATAACAATGAGCTTAAGGTTTGGTTGAATAATGTTTTTCAAAGAGTACATTCAAACATTAAAAAATCGTATATATATATATATATATATATATATATATACATATACATATATATCACTCATCATGTAAACATTTTAACATATTTATTTTATTATAACAGAAATAATTGTCATTCGAATCTTAACTCGGCGTAATTCTTTGGGGGGCTTCTTCTTCTCCTCCTTCTTTCCTCCTCCTCCTCTCCTCCTCCTCCTCCCCCTCCTCCTCCTTCTTCTTTTCTTTCTTCTTCCTTCTTCTTCTTCTTCTTCTTCTTCTTCTTCTTCTTCTTCTTCTTTTCTTCTTCTTCTTCTTCTTCTTCTTCTTCTTCTTTTCTTTCGTTCTTCGTTAAAAACCAAAACCTTGCATTTAACACTGATCGGTAAAAGTTTCAAGTAGGCCTATGCAAAAATTAGAAAAGGCATCACCTAAAATGAAAGGATATTCTTTCTTTTAAGATATTCTATTCCTTTAAATTATGTGTAACAAGTATACAAATATCATTACTGTAATGGGTTTAAAACTGGAACATGAGGCTTTCATTATCGAAATTTATGAAGGAAAAAATGCTGTTCAATTTCAAGCCACATCTTAGGGCAGTAAACATAGCACCTCAGTCAATCTGTATCTATAAGTGTTCTTCAACTGAATACGGCGTGGGTCTCGTCACGTACACTGGTCGAGGTTGCTGATTGGCCTGGCTCTCTATAGCAACGCGATTACGATGACTCCATTTGAAAGTAGAAATAAAGAAGAATCCATTAGAATTGGATATAATGTCTATAAACTGAACTAAACTGAACTGAAAGACAAAGTACTTTCAAGTTTAACGGAGATATATAAAATCAACAATAAAGATTAAGCACAATATCGATGATCCTTATTTTCGACACACAGAACGTTCATTTAGTTGTGCTAAAACTTTTAAAAGCTAGTTCTAAAGCACCGTTCAAACAAGACGAGGAAATCTGCCTGAAAACAAACACCGCCGTGGGAAAATAAAATTAGATAAGGGTAGTGCATGTCGCAAATCTGTATGATTACGGTGGTTAAATGAAATTCGTGAGATACATTTATTTCTGATTCCAGAGGCCTGCAGAAGTAGGGGCTGGAGGCTGTAGCTACCATCCCTCCCTGCGTTCAGCCGCCCTTGGATTGGTAGGGGATGGTATCGAAATGCACTGCTGCCCAACCTATGATGGGTCCATGGTGTGGGTAATACTCAGAGGCCTACAGGATAATTCATATGATTAAGGACCGCCTGACAAATTAATATTTTATCCTCGATTGAAAGTCGCGTGAATAACCCGTGGCCACGAATAATAGGGCTATAAATATTGGCAGAGAGTTCTCCACGGGGGGGGGGGGGCATCATTAAACTGTTAAAATATCCTGGCAATTTGCAATTTCATCCCCCCTCTTCCCCCACCCCCCCCCCCCCCCCCCCATTGATAGAAATCATCAAAGTGTTCTCTAGCTGACCCGCGCCTAATCTGTCATCATATATGAACTTAATTCATGGATTCATGTACTGGTACTTGCATTATCACTGGGGTAACCGGACTTGTTGAAGGGGGCCCACAGAATCAAAGAGTCACTTAGTTAAGGCCACCGCACACCTTACGATCGGTCTGCGATCCAATTTGTGAAATAAATAGTTATGGCATTAAATATTGGCATTTTAACAAATGAATCTACCCTATTCAGGTTCTGAAAAGTAATGAATACTAAACATAGGGTTTTGGTGAGCTGTCAGCTTTTTACGGGGATAAGGGCAAAATTAGTTTCAAATCGTAGGCAGTCGTACGATTTTTGTGACGTCAATACGACTTGTAGCCGATTTGGCCATTCCACGGACTAGAAAACTAGGCAAAGGACGTATTATCGATTTTACTATCTGTATTACTATTCAGACCCTCAACCAAAAATATTTTTCGTTTTTTAATGATATCCCAGATGATATTACATTTTCTTCTGAAATCGGATCGCTGAGCGATTGTAGGGTGTGCGGTAGCCTTAACATAAAAAACAGCTATAGGAGCAGGGTTAAAGGGTTAAAGTCTTGACCCCTGTGTTCCGTGGATGGCCTGATTTCAAAAGCGGATGGAGAGGGGACATGGTCCCGTCGTGCCCCCTGGCTACGCTTATGCGCATTATCATCATAATCTACTTGATCTGAGAGCTACGTAGAAGCATTGATCATACCTGTTCTTGAAGTATGCTTTCGCAATGAAGCTCGCGACAGTGAATGTAAAGACTAATACGACAGCCGCAGTTATCAAACCTAGAAGTTTGAAACAAAAAATTGAATAAGAAAAGCCGGTTAACAATAATGCACAGAGCTTATAGACATTAGTATTAAGTGCTATATAATTGTGATAAAATTTTAGTATTATTATTATAATATTGATAATTATTATCATTATTATTATTATTATCATTATTAAAGATTCAACTTTTATACCAAATTTATTTCACGTCAGAAAAAGTATACATATATATTCTGAATTCGTAACCCTATAGTTGTGATGAGTGTAGGAAAATATGTCAAACTAAAACGATTACAGATTAACACGTCATGACGATATTTAGGTTTAGTGAAACAATTCAGGATTGTCAGAAAGGAATTATGGATAAAAATTTCCTCGGGAATGTGATTTTAAGAATCTCGCCGACATCCCAGGCTCGTAGTTTCTCCATTTCCCCTCATTTCATCCCTTAGGGGAGGGGGGGGGGGGGGGGCAACTATCCCCTATTCGCCTACGAGAACCAATGTTCAAAGTGAGCTACACACAAACAAAATTGAGAAGAAGCATTTTTTAAAAAAAAAACAGAGAAATCTATTCGTTATAGTCGCATCATAAAAAATTTCAACAAGATAATTATAGAAAAATTATCTGAATAGTGAAGTTCGTTGTGTTGATAACATCTTTTCTTTACATATGAATCAGTGAATTTACCGATAACATATGGAGACAGGTGCATGTCGAATGTAGGATCCACGGTGGATACAGACTTTGGCGGACTCTGTGTCGTTTTGGGAGTACCTGAAATTTATGCACAAATTTTAGTTTTAAGACTGAAATATGTGCTATATTTTCAGGGTGCCTAAGTACTTGAATTTGTAGAAATATGACCTTAAGTTTTTATAATACATAATACTATAGATACTGATCTTCTTCTGAATATGTTTTTTTTTCGCTTTTGGCGTCACTTTTGATCTTTTATTATCTTTAACTGGTGTGAAGCATGATTTTTGTTTTTCAGATGATTATGTTAGGATTTAGGAACTGTTTCGATTGTTTTAAATATAGATTTTCTACTTCGCTCAAGAACTTATGATTATTAGAATGGCAATTTGATTATTACCTGGCAAAATGGTAAAAAAAAAAATGTATGTTTAACCTGTTCATCTGTTATGAAAAACAGCTCTTTCCGTAGAATCAATTGTACTATCTGAGTACAAAAAAAAACCAAAGGGAAGCAAAGGATTATTTAAGAAATGACAAAATATCTGAAATTGATTTAACCTTTCCAATTGGTTAAGTATTCACTTAAGTGAACATTTTGCAGCAGATAAGCTAAATTAGCTTGCTATTTTAGGTGTGTTAATGCGGCCATGGAACAACTTTGTGCTTTCATACCATTATTATTATTTTCTCTTTTACATCAAAAACACGTCAGATTTTACGTTACGCTAAGTAAAAAAAAAAAGGGTTCATCATAGCCATGAACATTTGTAATCCCGTAAATTATGAGGTCTGATTTTTCTCACTTGATTCACAGAACTGTCCAGTCCACCCGTCGAGGCATACACACTGGGACTCTTCATCTTCTATGTCAATGATGCAGTCACCGCCATGCTGACAGGGCTCATTTCCACACCTGGTGATTTCTACAGAAATTAAAAGAGATGCGACAAGGAAGAGATATATCAGTACCAGTATGGGGAGGATACGTGGTAATGATGAGCAGACAGAGACGCAGATGACAAGAAAGAGTCGTAAAAAAAAGGTGATCGAGAAGAAGAGTCACAAAAAGGGAGGAGCGAACCTTTCCCAGTGTGACTACTTCGCTATACCATGGACTGAATGAAGTATTATTCTCCTAACGACCTCTGTTGCGGGGAGAGGAAAGGAAGGGCGGGGAGAGGAAAGGAAGGGCTGGCCGCATGTTTGTGTTACGGCACCTGGTTTCTGTCACTTTCTGGCAAGTTGATCATAACGCCAAAATAGCACTAATAACTTACCTCTCCCAACAGGAACGTTTTGTCCCTTGTAGCTATCAATAAACTATTCTAACTTCCTCTGCGATGGTTAAAATTAAATAGCTCTCTTTAAAGTAAACTTTTATTATACAGTCAAATCAGCGACACACAAGTCAATGAGATACTACAGGTGGGTTTTACTGAGCACGCGAGCGATTCGCGAAGCGGAAGGATGCAAATGTCGAAAAAATGGCAAAGTCCAAGAAGTTTTTCTCCGAATGTTTTCACGACAATTGAGCCGTAAACTATTCTTGCGCAGTTTGTGCGTAGTTCTCACAATTGTGCGAATGTCGTGTGTAGCGTTGCCGGCCTATGGTCAGTCCACAAGTACGAAAAATACGCGACTAAAATGCGAATAACACTAAAAATGATCGGACAAACTTCGCTGCTATCGCGAGACATGCGCGAGACATTCTCCAAACTGTCGGAACATGTTTGCGAACATCGTGCACGTTGTGAGTAGGTCGTGCGCATATGATGAAGCTTTTCAGACATTCTCGAGAGCAAATCACGACCAAATTACGTCCCCGGTTATTGGAAACGTTCGCAAGAAATTTCAAACATCTTTGAAATTCCTGCCGAACTAAAAAAAAACGACGCTCACGAACAAATGACGACGCTTAAGGTAAAAAAAAAAAAAAAAAAATCGCCAGCCCTCCTAAATTCGCTCAGTGCGGGGGGGGGGGGGGTATGGGGGTCCAGTTCCCCTCCATAATTCTCTGACAAGCACACACACACACAAAAGGGTTTTCGTCCTAAAAGAGGGGGCACAATAAAAAAAAGGGGGGCCACAATGCATACTTTTCTTCCAAAAGGGGGGAACGGGCCGGATGTGCCCCCCCCCCTTCTAAAACCGCCACTGTTTTATGTAATGATGAACGGTCTTCATGTTGTCCCCGCAACCTCTATTTTAGTGAAGTCTGGCTCACACGAGGTGTCATCTGCGGACGTTAGGACCGCGCCAGTGATCTGTACGGTCTTTTGCGAGCCATGAAAAAGTGAAATCGTTTAAAAAGTGATTGCAAAATGGACAGTGCAAATATTACTTTTAATAACTGGCATATGGGTTAATTACCATCACAGGTTCGATTGGCGCCGGTACTGACGCAATTGGAAAGACGCCTCATGTGAGCTTTAGTAACGCCCGTTGCACGCGAGGCGTCATTTGCCTATAAACGTAGGACTGCGTCAGTGTATGAATTTATTGCCGTCAGAGGCTTGATAAGCGCAGGTGATGATGATGATGCAATCGAAATGACGCATCCTGTGCAAGGGACATATTACTCACCGAATTCACATGATTTTCCGGTCCATCCTTCTTGGCATACGCATGCTGAAGTAGAATCACTGCCTGACCCACATTCTTCGTCGTCAAGACATGGTTCACAATTCTCGGTTTCTATAACATTTCAAGAGAAGGTTGACTTCTGGTATTAAAAGTTGTTTCGTATTTTGTGAGATTTCTGGTTCTTTGTATTTCAGTTTGGAATAATATCATAAAAGAAATGTCCCCTCAAAAGGATTGCTCTTCAGATGCCCTCATAATCCGAAATATGACGAGAAACAGCTTTTTTTTTTTTTTTTTTACCAAACTTTCATGCCACATACATGTACGTGCACGTGTAGTCCCATTACATTTGATTACTCCAAAATTTAATAGTCATGACAGTATTATATCAGGTCTTATAATCAACCTTTCCCAATTGCTTTCAGAATATTTCTTTCACAGTATATTCGCATGACAAGAACTCAACATATCTTTAAACCATTCGTTTTAATATTAGGTGATGCTCATGCGAGAAATACACAACAGATCTAAAATGCATGATCGTCTATGTACCAAAATTGATGTGCGATTACTGCAAGTTCTGCAACTATAAATTGGGTCCATTCAGAAAGGTAATTAAATCCGAGAAAACACTGATATCCAGAATCTTTCTTACATAAATGCAGGGCCATCATGAAGAAAAAGTGCTGATAAAGCTATCCTGGGTAAATGCGACCATATTATTAATATCATATGTTATACTTACACCTTTTTTTTTAAATCAGTGATATGTGATGGGCCGCATAAGGAAGTTTCGTAGACATGTTTTGTATTAGGTATTGTATCGATTCATTTCGTTGTTGTTGTTGTTACTTTCTTAATACATGTGAATGTTTGTACGTTTTTTGTTTTGTTTTTTCTAATCTTTTTACGGAATGTTGACCATACGTCAGTTCATTAGGTCAGTTCTCATGGTCCTAATAAACTTAAGGCAAATGTACGGTTCCATCTTATTGCAATAACAGCGTAAGCATGAGATCACAAACCAAAAGGTATTTGGGGTGGAACTTGATCAGAATTACGTTGTATAGCCCGTATGAGCGTATGAATGTTGTTTTAGTTTTTTGCAAGTTTCTGCGATCTTACCGATTGTGCATATTAGTCCAGACCATTCGTCAGGGCACACGCAGGTGAATCCACTCTCCTCGTTTCTGCATTCGCCCTTGTTTTGACATGGGTTGCTTCCACAGTAATCCATACCTACACGAAATACGTGAAGAGAAAAGGGGAAGAACTAGGGATCAGTAAGCAGAAGCAGATTTCTGTTATCAAATTTTGATATATTTTTTTCTAGCCTTGTCGGCGCATTGCAAAAAATGATAACTTTTTATTTAGTCATTTCTTTTTTTATTGTCCTCTTATAGCGACGCCTCATTGAGTAGAAAAATGTTAAGTATGGTAGCAAAACAAATATCGGAATGGAACTTGAATTATTTCATATTGTTTCATAAGACACGTGACAAATATTCAAATTTATCTTCTGTAATTTTTATGAATTTTTATTTAAATGAATATGTCCTACCTTCAGGATACTATAACATAATATAATTTTTTAAAGACAATACAAGTTAAGAATATTGCAACCGTAAGACAAGGGTATGGTTGTTGTTGTTTTTGTCACTCTGACTTTATAAGTTTGTGGTTTAAATCTTATATTCAGGAATATTGTTTGAGCTGTGAAGGCCTATAGATTCTTAACTATTAAAAAAAAATCAGTGTGAACAAATACTCCCATTCATATAGCCGAAGGAACTATTCACCAATTCAATAGTGAAGTCAAGATAATTGGATATATAGGTAAAGTGAATAATGGTTTCACCAAAGTTCCTTGCCTGTACCAGTTCTAGGACAACTTCCCCAAAGGACAAATAATCCCGTATCTACCTCCTATACGAGGTAGTATTAAAGAAGAATGTGTAATTTCTTTGGCTGGTGGTTTTTCTGAGGGGGTAAGTGACATTAAGGGGGTAATAATTGTCATAGAAGGAAAATGTCCTAAAGGGTAGTTTTCCGAATAGTACTTGTGTAGTTCTCTTGATATGAAATGGACCAAGTTCTCGGCGAGTTTGAACTCTAAGACCAGCTTTAAGAATTAAAAACAGGGGAACATTTGAAATCTCGGGGTGTTACAAGCACAAAATTGGATTGATTGTGTCATACTCCATTCACAAAAATGAGACCGATAACAGAATTACAATAGTTGAGAAACAAACAACAAGCATTTCCAAGAGATCAGAGCCAGGCAAGTTCTGGAACCGACCCAAAACTGCAGTTGAAAGGCCGATAACACCGATAATACACCGACATAAAACAGTAAATCGCCATCATTCCGAATGGCCTTGATTTCCTAGATAAGCTTTCGGTTTCGTTTTCGGTTGGGTAAGTGTTAATCAGGTATAATACATCTGTCTTATAACTAGGTCAATATGGATTGTCGCATTTATTCCACATGGACATTAAAAAGATACGAATTTTTATCAAACAGAAATCTGTGTGATAATCAATTTCCCCCACGGCCTTTCCGATAGTATCTCCCCCCCCCCCCCCCCCCCCCCAGTTCAGCTGACCGTGGTAATACCTTAATCACACCTGTGGGACCATTACCAGACCGACAACTGACCAAACAAGAATTTGCAATACCATAAATGGCAAAGAATCGGTTGGTTCGGAGTCGATGTGTCGTCAGTTTGGCTGAGTGAGGAAACTCCCAGTCAAATACGCCCTTTAGCATCAATTCTCTTAGAGTCCATCATGATAATATGGGGTCATTCCGTGTCAGATCACTCAAATTGCTAAAACTACCCCCTTCAAATTGGCCAAAATGTGATATACCGTATGTGATAGAATTGTAAGTTTTCTCCCCATCAACCAAACGGTTTTTGTCTCGCCTGCGTAAGCAAAAAGGGAGACATAGGCGCCGCTTATCCGACGGCGACGGCGACGGCGACGGCGTCAACAATTTTGGAAAAGCTCTCATTTCAAAAGTATATGTTTGATTTCTATTAAACTTAAACACAAGGGGTTGAAGAGTATCACAAATAATGTGGAAGAAATTTCAGGTCAAAAGTCAAGGTCAAAGGTTAATTAAGGTCAATTGAGTTAAATTGTGTTCCAAAAACTTAACCTAAGGTTATGTTTTTGAATTTTTACATTATTTCAAAAGTATTCGTTCAAATTCTTTGAAACTTGGCATCATTCTTGGTAGGGATTGTCTTCATGTCACCCTCCTTCAAATGAATACACAAATCTTACATTTTCATCACATTAAAGGTCACCTACTGACAGTTTAACTTGGTTAAGATTTTAGTAAAATTCAGTTTTGTCTCTACATACAGTACATGTATACTGTACATGTAGTATGTACATGTATTGTACACATGCATATGACTTCTTCTCAAAGCTTTGCTGGTGGTGGATTTCAACCAAAATTGGCAGGGATCATCCTTAGGCAAGGAGGATCTAAATTAATACAGATGGGGTGCCTACCAATATAGGTGGGAGTCTTGGGGTAGTGCCCCCAAGAACACCAATAATGGCAGTAATTAGATTCATATTTGCTTCTTCTTATTTAAGCCGTTTTGCAAGATTGTTAGCAAAGTTTGCAAGTATCATCCTTAGAGGAAGGAGATCTCAATTTCTGAAACAGGGTACTTTGCCTCCAAGGGGGCTCAGGAGCAGCACCCCTTAAGTGCCCCTATTGTGAAAATGAGAAAATTTTTAAATGCATGGCTGGGTTCTAATCAAACTAATCAAATTAATACAAATAGGGTACCTAAATGTATCCCGTAAGGAGGGAGTGGAGTGAGGGGGGGGGGGGAAATACCCCCCCCCCCCCAAAAAAAAAAAAGCCTGTGGCACCAAATTGATCTTTGTTTTAACCTTGAATTTCACCCTGCAGGTCAAGGAATCTGTAGTTCAAATTTGGTGGATTTATACGTAATCATAATTCTCTAAAGCAAAAAAGAAATTACATATGGAGGCCTAATATAATTGCATGCTGTCTTTTTTTTTTTTTTACATTTCGCCAAAGCTTTTTTTTTTTTTTTTGATAATCTATAAACATGATAAAACTAAACAGTTTCAGAGTATCAATAATTGAGTATAGCAACATTCATTGTGTATTACACCTATCATATAAAAAAAAATGTTTTTGCTGCCGAGTGTCATGGATTATTAGTGTAAAGTTGCCTGAATACAATGTTGTTGAATTGCAGATGTCATGTACTATGCGTATTATACTGTTACGAATAAATTGCTGATACATGGACTTCATTAGTAAAAAAAAAAAAAAAAAAAAAAATAGCTGTAAAAATCCGCATTTTGCCAACTTTATTACAAGCTGGAAAGCAAACAAAAATATTATATTCTCCAATCTTTTTTTATGATGTAAAAAAAGAATGCGACGACGTACAAATCCACATATTAAGTTCTATTTTATGAGTAGCTTTTACACGCATTTTTTTTTATGAAAGAGACCCCAATTCAGGCAAACATAATGTGTCCATCGGTGATTATATATAATATATTTTACTTCCCAGAAAATGATAAGATTTTATTTGACATTTGAATGAGTGTTTTCCCTCCAGTGATTTTATCCTTTTTTTTGTATTCATTTATTTTTGTCTTATTTATTAGTTGTTTTTTTATTTGTTTTTTTTTATTGTTATTTTATTTTTATTTTTTTTAAGGGGGGGGGGGGTATGTTACGACATACTAAATGGAAAAATGTAATGTCATTTGTACATTGGGGCGTAATTTCAACTGCTTTACTACCTGCCTTAACCAATCATTTGACGGCAAATAGTCCACACGTCAGTAATTCAACACAATATTTGTACACATCATTGTAATTTTACTTTTTTGTATAATGTCAATCGGACATGGAGTTTCAAAGACAGTCACTGACGCAGTTCTACGTCAGGCTAATGATCGCTTATTTATTGACACATTGGCCCGAATTCACAAAGGAGGTTTGGTTTAAACCATGGTTTAACTCTTTCAATGTCGATGTCACATATGTGACAGATAGATTTGTTATTTTTATTCCCCAATTGCTCGACCACAGGAAAGAAATATGGTGGTCAGTGTATCAAATTTTGAGCATAAATCAAGCATTCTAAATATATGATTATAATTATATGCTACCATTGAAATTTTCAGAGAAAATTGCAGATTTTATAAAGGGTATTACCTTATTTCAACATTAAACAAAAGTAAACAAATGAGAAACAAAAAAATGATGGACAAAAAAGAAACTCAAATGTAATTTTCAATAATGTTTATGCATAAAGTAGGGTAAAGTAATAATGTGTAGTATTATAAAAAATGGTAATAAATTTTTTACAGGTTTTATACACAATATTTTGTGAAATGATAGATGGTTAATGAAGTGCAGACATTTGAAAAGTACGCATTGATCAAATTTTGGTAAAATTTTGAAGAGAGCTAAACCCCTTGGCACAGTAAGAGTTAAACCCCCTCCAGCTGGGTTTTTTTAAGCGTATACGTGCGCACGGAATCCGATCCAACGTTATTTTCTTTGAGCGCGCGCATGGGCAATGTGCTCTTATTTACGCTTATTTTAGTACGCTTACGGAGGTTTAAACCTTACCATGGTTTCAACCTTCTTTGTGAATTCGGGTCATTATTGGTTGGTATTCTCCTAAGTCAGTTAAACATGACGCTCAGTCTAAAGTCTTGTTTGACAACATAAAAACGTAGACCTCTGTCTAACTTCTTTTTGTTAAAACTCGACTTTAAGACCCGGCATTGGGTTAAACTTTTACATGTAGCAGAATGCTGGCCATTATGTTCACCTACTTTTATTTCTCCTCAAAGCTTATTTAAATGATACTGGATACATACCTTGACCGTAGCATTGTGATATCATAAAGACAAACGTGATGGTTGATGTAACGAGCACGATTAAACCCCCACCTGAGGCCGCCATCTCGATTACTGGAATACTCAGGATAACCCAACCTTTTAGTTCAAATTCATCTACCAAAACTTGACCTGGATTTCTATAACAACTTCTCCATCAAGTTCTCATTATTCTTATTTCTTATAGTTGAGTTTTTCGATTGAATCAGTGAACATCGATTGGCAAGTAACTGGACAAAAAAATCGTTCCGATGAACGGAAACAGAAAATATTCATTGCAACCATCACTCATTTTCGTTATGAGTTCGATTTTCTGCTATTGATATTGTAGATATCAATCTCTGCGCAAGCTTTTGTCTCTTATAAGCTAAATTAGGTTATTGGTTTATAACCTATTGTCCCTTTATAGAGTTTTATCATTGTTATCATATTATTGCTAATTCAAACTCTCTTGCAGCTCAAATAGAGGGCGTTGAATGAAAAGGGATAGGGGGTTCCAATAATATTTTTATGTACCCCCTTGCGATTAAGTTTCCCTGCTATATTCATTTAGTCATTTGTCCACTGAATAGGACAAATGATATTAACATGAAAAAAAAAACATAAAGGACACAAGATACCGCGTGCGTGGACTCTTTGACCGTGCCCATTTACCCAACCAAATAGATTAGGGGTAGGCTATATGGAAATTGGTGTAACTTTGCATTATAATTCATAATTCGCTCTTCCCATCTCTGCCCACCCCTTCTCTCTCTCTCTCTCTCTTTGAAACTGTTTTGTCCTCGATTTGTTTATTCTTTCGTTTGTTTGTCTTTTTTTTTTTTTTTTTTTTTTTTGTCTTATACTTCTCTCCTTATCCCCTTTTCTCTTTCTTCATGCCCCCTTTCCCTTTTCATTTTTGTTCAGTTTCGTGTTGTTATTTGGGTCTTCTGGCTATATTAGAGCGCATGTTAAAGAAAAAGGTGAAAAGGTATTTGTGAGCTTTTTTCTTTTATGTCAGTTTGGAAGAACATCATATGGTAGAAATGTCCCCTGAAAATGACTACTCCTCAAATGTGCATATCAAAAATAGGACGAGAAGTAGTTGGGGTGTTCGGGCCAAACAGTCATGCCACATGTGTGTGCAGTCCCATATATACCCATATCTGTTTGCATTGCATGTGCTTTTCATTGAGATTGGGTCAATTTCTTATAATTTTTTAATGATTCCAAAACCTCCCAATTTACACTAATCGTTAAGTAGACATGATCAACCGTTCCCAATTGCTTTTAGACAGTTTCTTCTTTTTTTTCACAATGTAAAAGCATGACCAAAACTCAACTATATATTTAGCATTCTAAATGAAAATAAACGCATACAGGAAAGTTCTGCTACTATCTATTTAGTTTATTGAACACTCATGATTAAAACTTCTAACACACAGTAACAGTCATACTGTTCAATATTGTATAAAATTAGGCATTTTCCTATATTTTTCAAAGAGAATACACAAAATATTTATTTAAGAACACAATTCATTCGGTAAACGAAGTTATGAAAGATCAATTTCCCTGAATGTATAATCAGCAATGAAAGGTTATTAAAATCTGATGAGTGGTCGGTAAGACCTGAATGTATCATTGTCAGAACTGGGTAACATTATTGCTTCAAATAAAGTTTATTCGTTCTGAAGTGGAATGTAAAATCATACTCATGGCTTGGTCTGAGGCCGGACATAAGCAAAAACCAGTTGCTATATGCTGTCCCTGTCATCTGATCATCCATTCAAAATATCTATATCGGTTTCGTCTTCATTCATACCATTTTTTTTTTCTCTCTCTCACTCTCTATTTCTCTCTCTTTTCCCCTTCCCTCTTTATCTCTTTATCTCTTTCTCTCTTTCTCTCTTTCTTCATGCCCACCTCTGCCTTTTTTTTTTGTTGGTGTGTGTGTGTGTGTGTGACGATATGAATAAGATTAGTTTGTACTATTTACACCAATTCTCCAGGTTGAAAATGTAGCATACACATTTATCGAAATCTTACTACATATACATATAAACCCAACATAATTTCACAGCAAAAGTAATAATTAACAGAAGCTTTGTAGTTTATAAATTACTGTCGACTTTTTAGAACGTTTTGTCTTTAAATTAGCAGATTTCAGGCCCCCCCCCCCAAAAAAAAAAATAATAGTAATAATAATAAAAATAAAAATAAAAATAGATAATGATAATAATAATAATGAAATAATAATAATAATAAAATAAATAAATAAATTTTAAAAAAATTAAAAAAAATTAAAAAATGATGACTTACATAACGTTGCTTGTCGGGAAAGCTTTTGACTACCTTATCGGTAAAAGATTGTCCACCTCCCCCCCCCCCCCCCCCCTTCTCTCATCCATTTAAAATGGTCTAGCAACACCCCTGTGTTAGCATTTTGATTAGCTGTGCAAATGAGACCATGTCTATACTTTCTAATCATAAACGTTTTATGACATCAGACGTCTGAAATTTTTCGCTTAGCCTAGAAAAAAAGCTGTCAGAAAGAGAGGTTTTGCATTTACTACTAACAATGGAAAGGAAAAAGGCACTCAATTTATACAAAATAATTAATTTTGATTAAAGAAAGATAAAGTTCAAAACAAAAAGAAATTGTTTGATTAGACACGACCAAATAAAATTTAACAAACGATTTTTCAATATCTAGCATATATAACATACCTACATTAATCCAAAATGATATTAGCGTTAACATCATTTCTAGTGATATTACATAGCTATCATCAATTATAATTTTATCATCATTATATTTATTCACAATGTTATTTTTATGAGCGCCTCTTAGACAGCTCTTCTGCTTGGGGCAATTCCATGGTAACGGAAAGATATTCAGATACAGTTTGTGTCTGATTGTCCTTCCGTTACCGTGGAATTGCCCCCCTTTTTTTTTTTTTTTTTTTTTTTTTTTGGTATTTGCATTATTATCCTTCTACCTATCAAACATTACTTACAATTATTATCATTATAGTTACCATTATTATCATCATTATTAGTGTTGTTGTCAATATTAACAGCATCATCATTAATATTATGCATTATTATTATTATCATCATTATTATTACTGGTATCATTACTATTATTATCATCATAATTATGATTGTTGTTACTGGTATTATCATTACTTTATTTATACTTTGTCTTCGACTTGATACCCTTGCTTGACGTCATCTTGGTCTATCGGTTGCGACTTTTGATCTTTCTTATAGGCCTTCCCCTCTGCAGCAACCCGATTCCGACGGTCCCTATTGACAGTAAACAGAGATGAATATTCTTTCAAATTTGACGGGCATATTGCGAAAAACAACAACAGTTTAATCACGATGAAATTTGTTTGTCAATTTCATTCTATTTCTTTTATATGACTAAAAATTGCTATAATGGTGCGCAACAAAATTTAGAAGGCTGTCTCTAAATAATCAGAGCACAGTTATGGAATCAATTTAAGTTTTGATAAAGTTTAGGCCAGCCAAATTTATTGAAAGAATAACAAAACCTGCTAAAAACCGCACACACTGAAAATCGTCAGCCCGGAATATCACGAGGCACACGAACAATTTGCAAAGGATGCGAATGTCGAAAAAAATGGCCCAACATTCGGATTTTAGGTTTCAAAATTTGGCCGAACATACGCGGGGGTTCGGAGGCGTCGTCAATTGTTCGCGGGTGTCATTTTTAGTTCGGCCTGAATTTCAAAAATGTTTGAAATTTCTTGAGAACGTTTCCAGCATCCCGGGTCTTGATTTGTTCTCGAAAATGTCTAAAAAGCTTCGTAATATGCGTACAAGCTACTTACTACGTGCGTGATGTTCGCAAAATCTTCGTAAAATCCCAAATAGATTACGACAGTTTAGAGAATGTCTCGTGCATGTCTCGCGAAAGCAGCGAAGTTCGTCCGATCATTTCTAGACATATTCACAAACTGTTTGCGTACTTCTTAAGAACAGGTGATTTCGCCAAAGAAGCAAACGCAAGCGCTTCACGTCGAGGCCCTCTGTTAATTCGCCTACGGTTCGCGACGATTCATGTGCGAATGTCATGAAGTATTCCCGAACTATTCTCGAGATACACACAAACCAAAACCGACACTTCAACGAACGTTTGGGGAAGGTTTTCCTCATGCGACATTCATAGTTCGTGCGAAGTTCTCACGAATGTTTGACTCACGTTTGCCGCATGTTTGGCGACAAATCCTTACCTCGTGACGTCTGGCCTACATAAAGCGCATGCCCGAGGTGTCTCACTTCATACTGCAACGAGAAACGAACTATTCACGAAGAGACCGATAAACTGAAGACATCTGTTAACTCACATTCGCACTTTTAGGCTCGTGTTCTTCGTGTATGTGGACTTGTCATAGTTCTGCAACGCTACAGACGACATCGCACATATGTTGTGAGAACTACGCACAAACTGCCCAAGAATAGTTACCGCTTCATTGTCATGACACATTCGGAGAAAAATGTCTCCTAATGTTGGACACTGCAATTTATATTACACTGGCATCCGTCATGAATCGTTTGCGTGCCTTGTGAAAACCCACAGGCACATGGAACAACGTTACAAGTAGGCGACGTTGCCTGGACGTAGTTTCGATATTTCACGAAATGCCTCCTTTATTTTGCTTATTACTCAGCAATTACACCTTCTCTTTCAGAATTAACTTCGTCATACAAATTATTATTTTTGTGATAATTGTGTTGGATTCTGTTTCTTTCTGGGCGTTGCGAAAACATAAAATCTTAGTTTTAAAGCTATGTAGATGTGTTGATCATACCTGATCTTGAAGTATTCTCTTGTAATACAGGCCGAGAAGAGAAGTAAAAAGAAGAGTACGCCTGTTACACCCATAGTTATCAAACCTACATGCACAAACAAAAATAAGGATCTAACTGCTTTAAATTTATAATAATTCACAGTAAAAAGAACATTGTTTGCCATTCCTCATACCTAAAGTTGTTGGTTTGGTGTTTGTTTGTTGTTGTTGTTTTTTTTTTTGGGGGGGGGGTTTCAGATGGAAATAAATGTACTCTCGTAAATTAAAAATTATTCACAGATTAACATTCAACGATGATTAGTGATATAATGTAGCAGCAAAAGTCTATGTAAAAACAAAGCAAGAAAGAAGAACGTTAATGAAGAAAAATCGCCTGACAGAGTATAGGAGGAAAATAGGAGGAAAATATATTTTGAAGAATTCTAAAAGTTTTGATAGAATCATATAATTTCAAGTTATTTTTTACCAATAACATGTGCAGGCATTGGCTTGTTATTCTTGGCAACAGGACCCACGGTGGATATATGCTGTGACGGAAGCTGTGTTGTTGTCGTAATACCTAAAATTCAAGAAGAAATGTTCATGAGAATAATGGTATTTGCTACATTTTCAGGGTACCTTAGTCTTGTAATTGATATAGTAAAAGAAACTGGTCGTTTTTTATTAAGATGTAATTATTTATATAGACATTTAACTTCTCACGAATGCTTTTATTTTTCGTATTGCTTTTCTCTCTTCCTTTTAAACATTTTTCAAGGTCTTTAGCTTGAAACAGTAATATTTTACCAATAACATGTGCAGGCAAACTTTAAGGAAATGCGAACTGAAGTCTGTTTATCTATTGCAATCTAACACATTCTGTGAAGCTCTTTCTATAAAATCCGCTTAATTGGAATACAAAAAAAAGTTTTTTTTTAAAGAAAGGGATACAAAAGTATAATCAACCTCTCATTTTTCTCATGTTAACTTCAGAAATTAAGTTTACAGCAGCTAAAAGTTGGAGAGAAATTCGTTGCTTCAGTGGTGTAAAATGCACCTATGTAGCAAATACTTTTCGCCCGAGAAAGATACATGGCCTGATTTTTTACAGAAGAAATAGGTCTAACTGACGGAAATTTCAATGATATTACATTAGGTTCACCACACTCACGAATCAAACGCATTCCCATAATATTTCGGGTCTCCTTTTTCCATTCGCAGTAGGTCCATAATTTTTTCTCACCTAATTCACAAAAATGTCCAGTCCACCCTTTTGGACACGCACACTTGAATACATCTCCAAAAATGATGCAGTCACCTCCATTTTGACATGGCTCTGTTCCACACTCAATATTTTCTGTAAAAATAAAGAAAATATTCCTTATCTATTTCTTCAAGTATCTCAACAAGTCGGTAACCCATCGTTTCAAAAAATAGTACATAAGCAAAAAGGAATTTAGTCCTCACGTCTGATTTGACTGAATTAGTAGAATATGGGCCAAGATGTTTACCTATATCACAGTGCATCCCTGTCCATCCTGCTTCACAATGACACGTATATCCATTGAGTTTATTTTCACATTCCCCGTCATTCATGCATGGAGAATGAATGCATTCATCAATATCTGTATAGGTAAGATGTAAAGAATTTTGTCTTGAAAATAACTGAGCATATCAGTGTGATCTTCTTTAAGCTGAATCCGTATTGTCTTACGCCTTTCAATGCACTTTGTATTCAACTCTACAGGTTAAACTATAAAGTACTGAGGTGTGTGTAACATTTCACGGCGATCCGTCTTCTCAGATGCCGATATCTTGAGGGGACCATCATGCCCCTCCCTCACCCATGTGCGGCGATTTCTTGTCACGACCGGGGGACGGGATTAGTCTTTGCCATTGGTTCCTGTTCAAAATTTCCGGGGGACACGTCCCGGCCATCCCAGTGATCGCCACCCATGCTTACACCAGTCTTTAGTACCTCCGGAAAAGCTGAGTTTTTGGAGGCGAAACCAAAAATGCAGCAATTGTGATTTTGTTCTCTTCACCATGTTGTTTATTATTGATTTTAGTTAGTTTCTATCCTCATTAGCCCATTGAGAAGTTCATTTGAGTGTATTCATTACGATGAATTTAAACGTATTATCTATATTTGTATACTGTAAAGAAACATGAAATATTCATCATCTCCACGACCTGTGCATGTAGGTTTACAGTGACAAGTACATCCATTCACTTTAATTTCCACATTTTCTTTCATCTGTACATTCAGCACCGATTAGTTCGTTGACGTTTCGAAGTAAGATGTGGATATAGTATAGTTTGTGTTTTATACTATACCAAAAAAGGAGGTGCTTTCTATTGTAATAAGCCAGTTCGTATGGTGGTGTGACAATTTTTGGCGCGTGACCCAAAGCAACAAAAGATTTTGAAAATCTCATAGCAACATTGGATAGAGAAAACTAAAATTACCTAGGGACAATGGTATTTTTTTTAATTTGAGTGAGAATTTATGAAGATATTGACGAAAGATCAGCAAATTTTGTTACATTTTGCGTCAGTTCCCGAAAAATATGAAGTTACCGACAAGGGTCTAGAAATCCTCATTTTGAGAGAAGATGTCATCAAACTAGTAAAACGTGATACCAAATGGTTGTATGATATTTTGTCTTGCAAATGATGCAATTATCTTACCTTTGGTGGATCGCTACGTTGGATAACTTAGATGTAAACTCACTTGCGCGAACTTAGGTTTCGTGTTTTTTATGCCTTTTTTTTTCAGTTCCAGCGCGTTGCGATGCGACACCGGATTTTGAGATCGCGATATCTCCGAAATTCTTCGTAGATTAATTTTCTTGTTGGAACCATTTTTAGTCCAGAATTTTGCTTTCCGTTTCGTATAAATTGATCTAAATAAATGATTGCAGAACATGAGAAATCATGTATCGAATATCACATTCCTAAAGTTTTTGTTGTTTTTTTTTTAAATTTGCGCGAAATATGGTCACCCCATCATCATGGTACAGATGACCCTGAAATGACCCCGATTTGCACGCGCACCCGCATCTGTTTTGATGGACTACATTTTTAAACATGAAAATGATATTGGTGTGCGCATCGTCGTGGTGCGTACAGAATAAGAGCGTATAAAAATCAATTGCACTCGGTAAATATAACCTTTATTTGCCCATGCGAAAATTTAAATTACAAACTGGCTTTATATTCTATACATAATTTTTAAGGAAATAATACTGATAATAAACTACCACAGTTGGAATGTTTACCAAATTCACATTGGTCCCCTGTCCATCCGGAGTTACAGTCACAAATATAGCTATAATCTCCATCTACACATTCTCCACCATTCATGCAAGGAGAGCCGTTGCACTCGTCAATATCTGTAAATTACATGTATGAATGGATTAATGGTAGGTTTATTTGTAGAATTCCTTTAAAGGAATAACCAGGTATTTTAGAATTGGAAAATAAATCTTCAAGTTGAATTTACTTATTTGTTATTCTTTACTTATTATATAGTGATTACTATTCAGTCGGAATTCTTTTGTCACAACACCGTGTAGTGATTGTAATTCCAACCCTCATATTTGCCGAAAAATCGTTCATAACAACATACTGAAGGTAAACAGCTTACCAATTTCACCAATTTCACCAATTTCACCAATTTCACAGTGGTCTCCTGAATATCCGGAGGTACAGTCACAAGTATACCCATTCTCACCATCGACACATTCTCCATGATTCGTGCATGGATAACTCATGCATTCGTCGGTATCTACATGTACAGTAAAGATTATGTGGATTGATAATTGGTTCATTTGTGCAATTCCTAAAAAGAAATAATCTTGTTCTTTAGAATAAAAAAATGAAATGTTCATATTTAATTTCCAGAGTGTATTCATTACTTGGGTTAATTGATTTCTTTCCCGCTGATTTTTTTTTTTATCCCGCTGTGTAATAATATTAGATCCATGCAACAATTAAAAGTATATTTTTATCTGAGGAAAGGTTCTTAAAAACAAAATATCACAAGTAAAATGCTTACCAATTCCACAATGGTCTCCTGTATATCCGGAGCTACATTCACAAGTGTATTCATTGATTCCATCTACACATTGTCCACCGTTCATGCACGGAGAATTGATGCATTCGTCTGTATCTGTAAGCAATATGTAGTTTAATTGCTGGTTGAGAAAGTTCACAGTAGTAGATAAATCTTGCCTGATAGATTCAAAGAGTGGTAGAAGCTTAAAGAACATGTTACTCTTAGCCTCAACAAAAGAAAAATGCTACAACCAAAATCCTTTTTAAGTTTAGTTTATAGGAACATGTAAGCGGTTTTAGATGTGCAGTTGATAACCTTATACATATATCCCAATTCTGTGGTAAATTGCCAATGATTACCAACCAAGAAAGAAATATATCAAAACACAGTGATTTCATGTATTATATTTGTGGAAAGGACTGCTAATGGAAACGTCCTCGAGATAAAATGCTTACCAATTTCACAGCGATCCCCTGTATATCCGGGGTTGCAGACACAGGTATATCCATTATCTCCATCTACACATTCTCCACCGTTCAGACATGGAGTACTGATGCAATCGCCGGTAACTGTAAATGAATAGTGGTTGGTTTGGTTGTTGATTTAAGAAATGGAATATTGAGATGCTTTAGAGTTGAAAGCGTGTTTTCAATTACCCTTCTCTTTATAATTTTCATTTTTGGTTCTTTATTTCTGAGGTAGTTAACGTATCATTTCATTTTAGCTCTTTTTTTTTATTTTTTTTTTTTAATGTTAACATTTCAAGTTTATTATCATTTTAATATTTTCTTAATTTACCTTCAGATTCTTGTTATTTATCTTTGGAGAACCGGTGCATTTATTGACAACTTTATAAAGAATATGATATAATTTGGCCTATATATTTTGATTCCGTAAGCTATCTATAAGTCATATGTGGATTAATTGCTGATTGGCAATCACTTGGCTTGACAAAGCTTACAACAGTGGACGAGAGCTTGCATGAAAAAAATTCACAGAGTTTTATAAGCTTAAACTACATCATATAAGAACCCCAAGCAAGCAAAGAAAATTTCTCAAATCATGATGTTTTGCCATTTCATTTCATTTCAATTTCAAATAAACATTTATTTTCTTCCATTGATTTTGACAACATTCAACATCTGGTTAAATAGTACAATTTACATGCATATAACGTAATATCAGTTCAATCAAGAACTTGCAAAGTTACAAGGAAGAAGGTGCAGTCCCAATAAGCCAGATACTTGTAGCGGTTACGCCTGAATACACAAATACAATATAATTTAATATAGGAAAAGATGAAAGGGACAAAGAGAGGGAGAGAAGAGGATAGGGAACTTGGAATAGGTGGAAATGAAGAGGATTTCAATCATAATGGAGTTGTATGGCATGCATGGATAATACAGTGGCAAGATATACGGTGAGAGTAAAATATCGAAATATTCTCAGGCGTTCTTACAAAAAAGTTAATAATAACCTATGATATATAAAATACTTACGTATTTCACAGTGGTCACCTGTATATCCGGGGTTACAGACACAGGTATATTCATTATCTTCATCGAAACATTCTCCACCATTCTGACACGGGGAAGTGATGCAATCGCCGATAACTGTAAATGAGCAGTGGCTGGTTTAGTTGTTAATTTCAAAAAATATAAATATTTAGGTGCATTGGAGTTGAAAATATGTTTTCAATTACCCTTCTCTTGATCAATTTCATTTCTTGGTTCTTTATTTCTGGGGTAGTTAACGTATCATTTCATTTTAGCTCCTGGTGATTTTTTTTCTTTAAACGTGAACATTTCAATTTTATTATCATTTCAATACTCTTTCACTTTAATTTTAGATTCTTATCATTTATATTTGGAGAACTGGAGCATTTATTGACAACCTTTTTTTAATATGATATAAGTTGGCCTATATATTTTGATTCCGTAGGCTATATCTTACATTGCAAATACTGCTGTACCTTATAACTACTTATAATGTCCTATCAGACATAAACTACTTATCAATTTCACAGTGGTTCCCTGTATATCCGGAGGTACATTCACAATTATATTCATTGACTCCATCTATACATTGTCCACCGTTTATGCATGGAGAATTAATGCATCCATCGTCATCTGTAATTAATATTGGTTTAGATGTGACATTCCGTTATAAGCGAACTCGCCCTTTCGACAGAAATTTCCTCTTTCTCTGTCTTTCTCAATTTCGTGGTTAGTTGCTAATAATTTCTGGACTAAATATTGTCATAACACAGATATTTTCCTCATCATATTTGATGGAAGACTGCTAATAAAAGTAGAAACCTACCAGAGATAATAACGCTTACCAATTTCACAATGGTCTCCTGTATATCCGGAATCACAGTCACAGGTAAAAGCGTTGATTTCATCTACCCATTCTCCACCGTTCACACATGGAGAACTGTTGCATTCATCAGTATCTATAAATCCCATTATGACAATATTTAGTCCAGAAATTATTAGCAACTAACCACGAAATTGAGAAAGAGAGAGAAAGAGGAAATTCCTGTCGAAAGGGCGAGTTCGCTTATAACGGAATGTCACATCTAAACCAATATTAATTACAGATGACGATGAATGCATTTATTATCCATTCATAAACGGTGGACAATGTATATATGGAGTAATGGATATAATTAACGCTTACCAATTTCACAATGGTCTCCTGTATATCCGGAATCACAGTCACAGGTAAAAGCGTTGATTTCATCTACACATTCTCCACCGTTCACACATGGAGAACTGTTGCATTCATCAGTATCTATAAATCATATGTGATTTAATGGTTGGTTAGTTGTGACATTAATAAGGTGATACAACATCTACAAATGGTTCACCATTCATTCAATGCATGGGCGCAAATCCAGGGGGGACATGTCCCCCTGTCCCCCCACCTTTTTAAAGATAGGCGAATGTCCCCCCCCCCCCCTCCACCTTTTTGAACATAACTTTTTTGTTGTTGTTGTTGCTTGTCAGAGAATTTTAGAGGCGAATGTCCCCCCCCCCCCACCTTGTTGAATAACCTCCTTTTTTTTGTTTTGTTTTTTGCTTGTCAGAGAATTTTGGAGAGATATGTCCCCCCCCCCCCACCACCTTGTTGAATAACCTTTTTTTTTTTTTTTTTTTTTTTTTTGCTTGTCAGAGAATTTTGGAGGCGAATGTCCGCCCGAATTTCAAAATGGATTTGTGCCACTGATGCAATGATGAATTAGTAATTGGTTTCATGGTTGGTGTAGCTCTGATTTTTCGTAAAAAAATACAAACGAGGTGTGAGACACTGTAGATAAACAGAGATCCACAGTTTGTACAGATCGATATGTGACAAAAGAACAAATCTGGAAGAATTTTAGAGTGTTCATATTATGTCCACTCTGCATGACATTTTGCAATACACTGTGAATATTCACAATTTCTATGCATCGAAATACGAAAACAAATAATAGTTTTCCTACTGTGTTCACAACTCATCGTTCACATAAATTTTGAACTCCTTGGTGTTACACGGAAAAAATCACATCGAGACGTACCATCACATTGTGAAACTGTAATTGGATTTTGAACACATTCATAGTGTAGAAAGTGAACACAGACTGTGGCAATTCCGTTTCCACACTGGAAAATTATGTTACTGAAGTGGATTCACCGTTTTCACAAGTTTTCACACATGTGATACAGTGTGACACGGAAAGAATCACATTGGGACGAAACACCAGAGTCTGAAACCGTTATTGGATTTTGAAAAACTTCATAGTGCAGAAAGTGAAAACATACTGTGGTAACAACACCTTATCCACACTTTGTAAAATTATGCTGCAGTGATGAATCCAGATTAGGGGCAAGAGGCAAGGGACCCTATATTTTGAAACAAGTCACATGGCATGACCGTATAAGATTTTGTGCTTGGGAGCTATGTGCACGTATGTTGATCCACTTCCGTGCCCCCCCCCCCCCCTTCTGGGTTTTGGTCTCTTTTCAGTTATATACATATATATATAAGGCTCATATTCATAAAAGAGGATTAGGTTAAACCTGATTAACTTAATCCACTGATTTATGGAACGACATGTGTATAGTTCTTTATCCTGTAGAAATTACTGTAGTGCTGTACCATAATGAATAAACGAAATAAACTGAAAATTTTATTTCATGAAGACACGATCTTTGTTTGTTCATTTTATAGTTACAGCAATATAGTAATTTCTATGGGATACGAAGTTGGCACATAGCGTTCTATGAATCAGTGGATTAAACCTGGCCAATTAAAACTGGAGTAAATGACTATGAATAAGGCCATAGAACCTACTGTTTTCACAAGTTAAACCTTTCCATCCTGGTTCGCAGAGACAGTAATAGCCGTTCACTTCGTCTACACATTCACCATTTTCGCATTGAGAACTTACGCAGTCGTCGATATCTGTAAGAAAAATGTATCATCTTTGGATTATTTTGTTCTGCCATTCATTCGATTGTACAATGAATAAAAAATCAAACAAAAACTTTTAACTTTACTTTTCGTATTCGTGACCATAACCGTGGCATAACACAGAAGCATTATAACACGCTACAAAGAATACAAACATTATCTCCTCTTGTTTTTTGTTTGTTTGTTGTTGTTGTTGGGGGGGTTGTTGGTTGTTGTTTTTTTGTTTACAGTAATCTGATTACCAGAATTTTTATATTGAAGACAATGAATTGATACTTGTTATAATATAATAATAATATTCCGCTTTTATATAGCGCCTAATACATCGGAGATGTCTCTAAGCGGTTTGCAGATATATTATTACCCCGGTCATCGGATTCTGGCTTGCCTGCACGCAATGTATGCACATTCTCCACTCCCTGGGGAGTATTCCAGCAATGGGCCGTGGCGTTCACATTGCTAAGCAAACGACATTAACTTTCGCATCCTACCGGGTACCCATTTAACACCTGGGTGGAGAGTGGCAAATGTAGATTAACGTCTTGCCAAAGGACGCTAGTGCTTCGAATTGGGTGCTTGGGATTCCAACCCCGGACCTCGTGGTTCACAGTCAGGGGACTTATCCACTGATCCACAACACCTCTAGTAGTTCATGTATCTGAATCTACTGTTAAGTGTCACTGGTTTGTCACTGTTTTTGTTTTCTTGAGCGTGGATGCTTTTAGCGTTGTTGTTATTCTGTTTGTTTCTTGTTGTTTATTGTAGTTGTTGAGGTAAGGAAGTTACCATTAAACATGTTTTAGACTTACTCTTTTTGCACCTTTTGCCGGTCCAGCCTATATTACATTGGCAAATCGATGATCCGTCTTCCAGATCAATACAAGTTGCATTGTTATGACAGGGATCATGACTACAATCAAACGAAACTTCAAAAAAAAAAAAATTTAATGCCGATGCAGAGATAAAAAGGGGTTATCAACTAGACGTATCTCTAGTTATCAACAGATCAATATTATAGTCATATATATATTATATATCCATCTATTTAAGCTACGCAACCATTATTCTCTCATTTTCATTTCTCACAATTATATATATATATATATACATATATATTGTGTTAGATTCAGACCTTCCCCATCTTCATTTAAAGTTGAAAGTATGTTTATTCTCGACTTAATTTTGGTAATGCCTTGTTGCTGTAGATAACTTTATGTGATCTTATACATACGTTGTCATATTATTTGTTAGAAATACATGTACATAATTTTTGTTCATTTATCACTCTATATACTTGTATTGGAAAATTGGAAATAAATTTCTTAAGGTCTTAAATATGCACATGTATATCAAAATGATGTGAATATGATTTATATGTAAATAAACATTCAATCAAATCAATTCAAATGAAATATTCACAATAGTACAATCCATATACAGGTTGCCTGACATTTCGTAACCGAAGGAGAGAAGAGGGATTAATAATTGTTCTTACCACTACTAAAAGTGATATTAAAACCCCTCTCAGAATATTCCGAATTAGTGTGCCAGTGCAGCCATACGTTATCAGAGTCGAAGGTAAAGATCTTGTGCTTTTTCGCGAGGCTAGTGAAATCACCAATCAACATCGGGTAGTCGTCCGGAGAGAAACCATCATTCGGGTAAACAACGTACCCTTCTCCGTAAGAGAGATAATCCTGACCGTCTTCCGAAATGAAGTCGTGGATGACAAAGGTGATGGTGTCGGCTGTGTTGATTCTGACGAGATAACTGCAGTCGTTGTTGTTGTTGTAGTCGTTGGGATAATTGGGACTTGTGATGACGCCTGTCCGGTTATAGAAATTTTGGCTGCAAAACGGGGTAGTCACTGCAATATATACATAAGGCAGTTGAATTAAACACTGATATACACAAATTCGGAAAGCTGAACGTGAAAGTGGCCAACCGCCATTACTGGGGGTCATCAAGTATGCAAAATAATAGTTTAAATATTCCCGCTTTAGTTCAGAGACGGCCATGCACCTGTCTGATTACATAAGATATTGAATCCTCTCTTGTTATGCTCTTGGATGACCTCAGCTATGGTGGCCGAAGTACTACTGTACCCCAGAAACAACGGAAACCGAATGGGTTTAAACTAGGTGTAAACAAAAATTGACACTTTTGATCACTAATACCGCAAAAACTATAACATGTATCAGAATGGGGATTGCGCATTGTGAAGTTGAAGGATGTCAAGTTTATTTGGAGTAAGTCTTATGATTTTATTTTTTTAAATTCTATTCTAGAAATTATGTTTTGAATATTAAATGAAATTTTCACTTTAAAAAAAAAATCAAGTCCATAAAATCTGCGTATAACAGTAATTTATTCAGAAAACAACAATAACATTGTGCATCATGTCTGTCAGATTTTTGCTATGCAGTGTCATAAATGATTCATGGTTCATGATGCTCTTGAATTTCAGCTGTGAGGCACAATGGCATTGTTGTTTTCTTAATTAATTATTGATGTAATATTTAAAGCTTTATCTTACGAAATTTTATAAAACTCACACTTAGCATTATTTAAATTTACATCTTTACAGTCTTATATAAGTTATAACTTTCTATTTATTAACTACAAAAAGTGCGATTTTTAAAAAAAAACCTAATACAAATTGCAAATGTGGGGTACAGAATTGCGCAACATAAGGGGATGTGTCCAACCAATTTCTGAGCAATTTGTGCCTAAGTCGGGTTATTATTGCTCAGTTTATATTAAAAGGTTATCGTGATTGGGCAAAGAAAAACATAACAAAGTTAATTCATAAAAAAATACCCAACATGAGGGTAAGTATGTGCCCGACCAACTTTTGAACAATTTCATGCCCAAGGCAATTTGGGTAATCTTTCCTCAATTTGTTACGACTGGCCAAAGCAGGACCTTACGAACATGACTATGGTTGAGGCAGCCCAAAAGCCCACGCAGATTACCCACGGGGAAATAAACAAGTGATGTATCGATCGTTTACAAGATGCATGTAGAGATACATTTTTTTAAAAATCGATGAAGATACTAAAATAAAGAGATGTGTACAACACCACGCGATGAGAGAGAGAGCGATAGTTGTTTAGAGTGCCAAATTTTGAACATAAGTCTTGTTTAATTTCAGAGTATGTTATTTTCCCTACATACTTGACATAATTTATACATTTATGAAAGTAAAACTCCCATAGGCTATTTTTAAATATGAAGTTGGCCAGATTCTATTGGGAGTGGAAATTTTACATTTCAATCTCTAAGTTTGTGCATTTTCGGCCATAACCCGCAGTCATCTGAAATAAAGTACGTACCACTCTGTACTAAATCACAGTTTTTTCCTTCGTATCCCAATGGACAATAGCACATGTATCCGTCATCAGGGTCTCCCCGGAGATTGACGCATGTAGCTTCGCCGAAGCATGGATCACTGGTACATGCCTCTGAGTTGAAGAAGATCAAAATAACAGGGGAGCGTTCCATCAAGTGTTTTGTCAGTGATTTTTACCGACAACTGTTATAATATATATATATAATATATATATATACTGAAATCCTTGCATCTGATTGGCTGAGAGCAAATTTGTCGGTAAAAATCACTGACAAAGCGCTTGATGAAACGCTCCCCAGATAATGATATGATAAATGCTACACAAGATGGGATAGAAACAATGTAAAGCATTTTCTATAAACACTTTTTAAGCTTTTACAAAAAATGATTTTTTTTTTTAAAGCAATCATTTCATGTAAACCATGAAATGTAAATATAAATCATATAATGTAAATGTAAATCATACATTATAAATCATTTTTTGTAAACACTTTTAATAATCTCTTTTCATGAAAACTATTTTATAAAGCTGTAGATGGGAGCATACATCAGTTTTTTTCTGTGTGGATGTGTGAAGTGCGTGTATGTGAACTCACAATTTGGTGGGCTTTGAGTCTTAATTAACCAAGGTCAGTGGAAGCAATTTTTTAAATCGACTTGGTAAGATTTAAAGGGAAATCCAACCTTAACAGCAAGTTGCTTTGAAAGAAAGAGGAAAAATCAGAGAAGCAGATTGGTGAAAGTTTGAACGAAATCGGACAAGCAATAAGAAAGTTATGAATTTTTGAAAGTTGTAATCACTATGTTTATGGGAATTTCAAATTGGCCAAATAGGTAATGTCACTGTGATGTAGCTGTGGACAACTCTCCCATTCGCGCTAACACGCAAAATAACTAAAGTGTCACTTTTTTTCAAAAATGCATTACTCAGTAGGATCTTTTCGTTCATTAAGACCTATAACAATATGCTATCTCCAATATATTTTGAGTACAGCCCCAAGGGTAAAAGCACCTCAAAGAAAACAGCAAATTAATGATATTTTTGTGTATGACAAATGGGAGAGTTGTCCACAAAATTGTCACAACTGACTCACCAAATTGCCAATTTGAGATTCGCATAGATGTAGTGATCTAATTTTTCAAACATCCATAACTTTCTTAGTCCTTGTCCGATTTCTTTCAAACTTTCACCATCCTGTTTTTCTTATTTTTCTGCTTTCACACAAATCATCTTATTACCAAGGTTGGATTGCCCTTTAAAACGCGATTAAAATATCACCCCTTTTTATTCCTTGTGAACGTGGTAAACGGGCCAAACAATATGTTTGATAATTCAGTACATGTTTATGTGGTAAAATATGGATGATGAATTTCCAAAAAAAACGTATGTCACATAGAAAACTACAGGGAAAATACCAGTGTGTATGTCAAATACATTAAGAAACCATGAACCCGGGAGCTGGGTGAAAGGGATGCTGCTCCCCCCCCCCCCCTCCTTTTTTTATTTATTTATTTTTTTATTTCATTTTGTGTGTGTGTGTATGTGTGGTAAAGGGATGCGTAGCAGGCCAAGCTCTGTAGGTTGTGCAGGGTGCTTTATAGTGGTATTTTGAGAAAGTGAATCAAATATTCAGGAGCTTTTGGGTTAAAAGTCGGAAAGGAACATATATTTTTTCTGGGGGGGGGGGGTTACGTAAGTTATGCAGTCAATCGGACTTTCAAAAGGGCACGAGCCGATTATGCCCCCCCCCCCCTCCCCAGGCCCTTTAAATACCATGTCTCTTAAATGTGTCATTACCTGGGCACTGCTTTGAGCCTTTACTGGTCTCCCAGGCACCATAGTAACCACATTTCATTATTTCATCTGTTCGTTCAGGATCGAAGTTGCATTCGTAGAGGACTTCGTCGTCGACTGCGTAGCTCTCATATAGCGTCTGTCCGGCGCTGAAACTTGCATGTATGGGTGCGGTGGGCGTTGCACACCTGACCGTACAGGTTGGTGGAGGGTCTGTCCAGTTCCCGGATGTAGAACACGTGATGGAGGTGGCGCCTTCCGTTGTGCTAGGTGGAGAGCATACAGAGGTGAAGTTGATTACGTCACCAGTTATGTAAGTCGAGCTGTGGCGTTGTGATTGGTCACCATTGAGTACGTAACCAGGATTGAAGCAATCTGCGTTAGATGCCGGGTCTTTTGATTAAAAGAATGACATGAAACAGAATGTAATATTCCACAATTTGTTTTTGTTCTTGTAGGGTTTTTCCTGTTGTTACCCTTTCTGATATTCCCGCTTACGGGGCAAGATTAAAAATAAAGGTCTGGGATGGAGAGTTATCAAAAAGATGAAGCATGAATGAAATACGGAGAGGAATCGAATGCAGAATGGGATGATCATGTGATATTAGAAAAATAGATTAGCAGCAGACAGAGAAAAGGAGGAAGAGGGGAAGGTTGAAGAGAGGGAGGGTATGAAAGAGATGTAAACTCAAACACATGCATATTGTAGCAATTGTCTAAAGTTGAATGTAAAAATCATATGTAATTCAACCATATGGATAATATATATAAAATACATATAAGATAATATTCCATGAAATCAAGCTTTTAATATTTGAATGCTTTGTCTTGTTACAAGGCAGATCCAAGGTACAATGCTGATTTGTTTGTAGTACAGATAGCCACTTTGGTTTCAAAAGGGGGCACAAGTCCTCCGCCACCCCAACTCCACTCCCTCTAAAATCCGCCACTATTACAGACAAGGCAACTCACCGTCAAACTGGTAAACGCTGGACTGAAAATTTGCTCCACATACTTGACTGCTATTTCCGCTGCATAGCAACTTGCAATCCTTGCGATCTCCCGTTGCTGGACCCAATTTACCGTATGGTGCAAACTCGCCGCCACACAGGCACTGAGAACCCGCCTGAAGTCCAAAATATTTCATATTCTGATCGGCGCAGATGTCTTTGCATAGTTCGAGCGTCATCTCTTGAGACTGGCAGTAGTTTTCCGATCGTGGCCCACAAGTATTTTGACAAGATTGGTAAAGATCTCTTGTTTGATCGCAGAAGATGAGGTCCGGAAGGGATTCCCGTCGATAGTCGTCATAGAAGCAGCCGAGATAGGTGTAATCTGTACAGAGGAATGATATTTCACAACATGATATAAACACTAATGGTAGTTTCTGGATTTGGGGTTGGTAAGCATCTTAAAATTAAAGTACCGATTCCTTAATGCCACTTTCACATGGGGCATCACTTCGATTGCCTTGTCACCTACGGTGCGTACTGGCCATGGGGAGTTAAGGGAGTATCCACCACGGGCTGCTCGCTATTTTGACTTGAGGGCGGGTCGCTTTGTGCTGTGAGGCTGTTTGATCTTATCTTGTAGGTTCAGAGTGCCGGTCGCATCTATTCTCAGCATAAATTTTAAAATCGCGTTCTCCGTACAAACCCATCATATTTATAAGGTCAGAACGAAAAGACAGAAAATCCCCATGCGCTTAGGCCTACATGTATGTGATTATAATAAATACTAGTCGAGCATGTGAAGGCAATTAGACCATGTGATGTGACTGTTACACTCAATTTGGCATTCACTTTTTAACTTGTTGACTACAGGATTCTCTCATTCCCATAGGCTTAATACAGGGACCACCAGGGGAGCGTTTCATCAAGCATTTTGTCAGTGATTTTTACCGACAACTGTTATAAGCTACTGAAATCCTTGCATCTGATTGGCTGAGAGCAAATTTGTCAGTAAAAATCACTGACAAAACGCTTGATGAAACACTCCCCTGGTTAACCGATATCACTCTCACACTCCGCGTCAAATGCCGCACCAGTCAGATTAATGACACGTCGTGTGAAAGGAGTATTAATTCCTACCCTTACAAAAACTGTTATAAGCTACTGAAATCCTTGCATCTGATTGGCTGAGAGCAAATTTGTCAGTAAAAATCACTGACAAAACGCTTGATGAAACACTCCCCTGGTTAACCGATATCACTCTCACACTCCGCGTCAAATGCCGCACCAGTCAGATTAACGACACCTCGTGTGAAAGGAGTATTATTAATTCCTACCCTTACAAAAACTTAAGAAGGCAATTGGCAAAATCGCCAGTATGAGTCGAAGAAATGTTTCCACTGTTCATTTTTTTCATTCACTTTGTGTTCGATGTCACTCTCACATCGTCAAAGACTACGACAGTCGCCTGACGCACTCTAACGCCTCATGTGCAATAGGCATTACAACATATACCATGTCTACATAAATTTTTTATCCGGTACTTTTAAATGGCGTTCTCCGTACAAACCCATCATATTATGTAAGGTCAGAACAAATAGACAGAAAATCCCCATGAGCTTAGGCCTATTTGATTATAATAAATACATGTACATTTTACATACATTACATCAAAAACATATTGCGATAAAATCGTGGTTTTGATTATAAACTGAAATGTAATTCCGGCGTAACCTAACACAACTGGAAATATGTAAATCATAGAAAAGTACTTAAAGATTGATCATTTATTTATGGACACATTGTAGTGACCTCGTCAATTATCCCATCCTTTTACACTTAATCAAATTGAATATGTAAAGGAAATCTGAATACTTACCCTGACTGTAGCATCGTGGTATCATGAAGACAAATATTAAGGCTGACGTAATGAGCATAATGAAAATCCGACCTGAAGCCGCCATCTTGATCACTGGAATATCCAGAATAACCGTACCTCTTCAACAACCTCAACCTTTTGTCATGGTCTTGATTAGGGAGAGCTCAACTTAATGTTGTTATGTTTTCACACGGTTCATTTTTCCCACGTGAAATTACGTCAATAACCATCGATTGATAAGTGACGTAACAATAAAGTTGTTCCTAACAACTGATATAAAGAGAAAATAGTTAATTATTGCAATCATAATTCATTACCTTCGAGTTCGATTTTTGCCATTGTTGGTGAAGATATCAATCAAGCCTATGTAAAGAATCGATTATGTTATGTATGTTGATTCAATATTAATTGTTGCTTCAATAGGTTTTATTCCTTGTTTTGTTGAGAACGTCAAACACTCTTGGTATACAGAATGATATTGTTATGCAGCTTTGTGTTCATATGTTTATTTTTACTTGTACGTATTGTTGAGACCTCTAGCTTATCCAAAGAGGACGCGGATGCACGTGCCCCCCCCCCCCCCCCATCGAACGGCAAAAGGTAAAAAAAGGAGTTAAAGAGAGAGAAATAGAAAGACAGGGATATGGGAGGCAAAGTAAAAATAAGATGATTGCACCCCTTTCCACACCCTCAACCCACTCTCGACGCCCTTGATCTTTCGCATATTATTTACCTAGTAAGACCGGACCCCCCCCCCCCCCCCCCCATATTGTGTCGTACTGATGTGTGCCTTTGGGGGATATGAGATACTGTTGATGTAATTTGTAGGCCTACTTTAAATATTGATAAAGATTGATTAAATATGTGAAATGTATAACTAAGAATTTTGCGGACAAAGGAATTTCATTTCATGTTTGTTTCAGAGTTTGAAAACCTGTTGTTAAACAAGATGTCATAATAACCACAAACGTCCCATGAATCTTACTGTATACATCTAAAGTATATCTCTCTATCTTTTTATCTTCTTAAGATTTATTTTCGAGTAACAAAATTTAATTTTCGGATTTTTAGGACTGCGGTAGATGCTTTCTGCTTTTCAGCAACACATGTTGTGTGCAACGATAAGAGGATAGCTGAGGGCATTTACATTTAGGTCTGCACCATACCTAGTATTGGCTGATGAGTAGAATTTGAACATGATTTTATAGCATGTGATGATGATGATGATGATGATGATGATGATGATGATGATGATGATAGTGATGATAATAATAATGATGATGCTAATGATGATGGCTCGGTATCCGCCTCTTCAGGGCGCTCATGGCTCTCAATAGAGCAGTTACACTGCTCTATTGATGGGTTATACGCAATATTTCTTATTTTAATGCAGATTGCACACGGGAAGGAACGGCATTGTGAATTTCATAATTACTGATTTAATACCTGGTGATGAGTTTATACTATGATTTATGTATGTGTACTTCAGTTATGTTGTTTTCTTTAACAGAAAAGTAAAGCTATCTTGTGTATCACGGGGGTTGCTATTCCTTCGTTATAATAATTCTGTTTAAAGTTTGTCGTGCTATGCTAAGACTGTGTTAAAGTTGAGAACTCAAGAAAGTCTTCAAAAAAATCTCGTCGTCATTCAAAACTGTCGTCATTCACAAGCAACCCTTTTAGAATATAATGGACTCAAATCATAATTTACTATTTCATGTACTAATACTAGTAGTAAAGTCATTTTGTAAAAAATAAAGGGGGGCCATGAACCGCTCACTGATAACAACAAAAAATATTTCAGCTGTTATAGTATTGTAACAATGAACTTAATAATATTTAAAAAATCCAAAAGGTGGAAAGTGTTAATCAGTGATGATTATTATCCATTCTCCACAAGCACCAACAGAGCCACCTCGGTTTCAGCTGGACACACTCATGCACATTCAATGTTGTGTGCTTGCCTGACAAAGCAACTTGCGCCGCATTAATTGTGTATAACTTACACCATGCTATGCTGACCCATATCAATGATTCTGATCAACAGCACACAATACTGCCCTCTTGTGAAAGCGAATGATTGTATTTTCAAATGCAGTAGCGATGTATAACTAAGTGTTAAAAATATCAATTAAGATATGAGCACAGAAGAGAGAGAGAGAGAGAGATAGAGAGAGAGAGAGAGCAAGTTATGAACAATCGAAATACTCAATACCTGTCATGCCTGTTAGATATATTTGCTATAGAGATAATTTCAAATGAACCCAATACCACTGTCGCCACCCATACAGTCTTGCTTTTCATTATCATTCGGACTGGGGCCCGTTTCATAAAACTTGTTATCAGTAACAACTGCCACATTTCTATGACAAATTTGCTCTCAGCCAATCAGATGCAAGAATTTCAGTAGCTTATAACAACTATCGTAGCTGGTTATTGATAACAAGTTTTATGAAACGAGGCCCTGATATCTTTACATGCGTTGTAAATACTAGGTGTTACAAAAAACATTTCCCACTTTTGACCCTTAATAGTTCGAAAACTATATATCAGAACACTGTCATTGATATGAGTAATAGCTGAATAGTGTACAATTTAGTTGGAGGTGATTTGAATATGAAAGCATAAATAAGTTTCATTAAATCCATGATTAATCTTAAAGTTAGGTTCCAGATTTTGGTCAAATTTCAACCCTCTGTACAAAACTTGAACTTTACACAGGAACCAATGATGTGTACGGTATGTGGGTGTGTGCTTACAATAGTGGAATTCCTCATGAATAATAAAGCATTCAAACCCTGGCCATTGTCCAGGACCATTGTCTGGGTGTTAACCACACACTCCCATACACACCAATTGACCCCTGTGCAAAGTTAAAGTTTTGTACAGAGGGTTGAAAATAGAGCAAAATCTGAACCCTAACTTAAAAATTAATCTTGAATTTAATGAAACTGGTTTATGCTTTCATTTTTAAATTACCTCCAACAAAATTGTACACTATTCAGCTATTGCTCATATCAATGTCAGTGTTATCTGATATATAGTTTTTGAACTATCTATTAAGGATCAAAAGTGGGAAATGTTTTTTGTAACACCTAGTATATAACGTTTTAATCTACTGCTCTGCTGTCTACATTTGATATTCATAATATCCAAGTCTGTATATTTTACATTAATTATTATAAAATCATAACACAGTCACTGGAAATATGAGTAGGAGCATACATAAACAAGACAACAAAAAAAAATGAGGAAATTATTGTAAAAACCTCTTTATTGAAGACTACCTGAATCGCATGCTCCGGTAAACCAGTACAAAATATCTATTGAAAGAAAGAGAAGTTCACCCGGTAACACAAAAGCTTCCCATTTGACTGAAAATATTTCAATAACCGAAAGTCAAGGTAACAAAAGACTCTTGTGAGTCACAGCTAGCGTCTGCATTGTAAATGTTAAATATAGTGCAATGCATTGAAAAGGTAACGATGGAATGAGGAAGTGCTTTTGAATAAAAAATATTTGCCAACAGATATAGCATGCATCGCTATTACCATTTATTTATACGCTGTTCGATTTTAGCTACACATGTAATATGTCCATTGTTCGTTATGATAAAGCAAAGTCACATCATGCAAGATGCATTTAATATTTCTGCTTTTGTATAGTTTCCTCATTATATATTTGCATCTTTTGTCACTTTTAGACTTTGACTCATACTTGATAATAAGCTGTATTTTGAATGGCATTTAACCAATATTTTAGTCCTTGATATATAATCAAAATGCACTTGCCTGTTTATAGATGAATCATTAATTTTGATGAATCGCAATTCCAGTTTAATACATTTATCAAGATATCTTTAACAGATTTTTATAAACAAATTATATATAATATTTATGTATACAATTTACAGCATAAAATATACATATTCGTCACATATCTAAAATATCTGTCATTTTCGATACCTTGTAATTGTTTTGGTCACATTCGCTCATATTCATTCATTCAAATATGTGCCGGTTATTTCACATAAACAAGCTCCGAGTACATAATGCGTAATCGTTTATAATCTGCATAATACACAATAATAACCCCTCAAAAAGAGCATATATTGCCAAATTAGACAAGTGTCAAAACATTATTCCTACCATATGGAGGTGTTTGGACGTCTACCCCATAGACTTCGACCCCCAAACAACGACCCCTAGGTCGTATTACCCCCAGTCATCTACCCCAAACAAATATAATATACTCAACCAAAAAGGTAAGTTCCCCTGACACTTTTCAATATAAATCGAGAAATATTTGATAAAAACTGTTCATTCAAAAAGAAAAGTATGCAGCATTTCCCTACCAACATTTCCATTGGTTATTTTTAAACAATTGATAATGTTTTCATATTATGATTATTTTTTTTTGCAGTCCGTACGAGAGAAAAAAGTTGCACTTAGCCTTTCCTAATGCAATGCACTGTGTACATTGTGTCCTCTATTCACTTCTTTTGTTCATGCAAAGACGTATAACTTGCAAATCAAATTCATGATACTGCGTTGAAAATTCGTGATTTTTAGTGCATTGTCATGAATTTGAATTGCAAATTATACGTCTTTACATGAACGAAAGATGAAATGATGTAAACACTGCACTGCATTATGAAACGAAAAGTGCAACTTTTTTTCTTGTACCGACTGCAATACAAACCATAATTTCATTATGAAAAAAATAATCAATCGTCTGCAAATAACCAATGTAAATGTTGGTAATAAAATTTTAAATATTTTTCGAGTTATACTGGTTATATTATTTTTTGGTTGAGTATAGCTAGAATAAGTAACCTCTTTTTTTTTAATAGGACATTCACACCCTGGACGACTAACACCCTGCCAACTAACTGCATGAGACAATTTCCCCATTTACCCCCTGACAACTACAAAGGGGGGGAGGGGTCATTGTCTTACGGGTAGTCTTATCATTATCATGTATAGGGTGTTTTTGTCCGGGAGTAGTTTTTAGGGGCAATTGGTGTAGGATGTATATATTCGGGGTAGCTGTCTGTGCTAATTGTCTTAGGGGTTGTTATCTAGGGGTAATTATCCCGAGGATATATAGATTTCCTTCAATCGGATAATGCTTATCCTAAGTACAATTATTACATTGTATTTATATGCACTTGTTCTTGATTATATTCATACTACTTTATATACATGTATATTGTTCTATTTGAACCGATGTTGAACATGTTGAATGTTGTCAAAATCAATGGAAGAAAATAAATGTTAATAGAAAATATTGGTTATATCAGATACACTTAATCAACATTAGAAAAGGGGCAAAATAATCGCCGTGTATGCTGATATCCCATTTGTATGAAAATCTCACTGAATTTTTACGACCAATTTATTATCGGTCGATACATGGACACATTTAGTTACTTTCTAGTAAAAATATTCGTGTTGCTTTTGGTCTAGACCTAACAGTAGTAAACAAATAATATGACAAATTTATTGTTGATTTGTTTAATAGAAGCTTATACAAAGTAATTTTGAAACATTTTGTTGTGACTTCCAATATAACAAAGCTACAGATATAGTTTTATCAAGAAACCACATGTATGCATGCATGCTTGCTGCTGCTCGACATAAATTAAGTCGGTTTTTTCTCTCTCTCTCTCTCTCTCTGGGGTTCATATGTTGTAACAGAACCGCTCTCACGGAGAGCACAACATGGTTTCATTTCAAATTTTTAAACAATGCTCTGTAAGTTTTAATTAAGTCTGCCGGAGGTTTCATAGAGTTCGTTTTCAATCATCTCTGTGTCACCATCACCTCCTTCCTCGGCATACTCGCTTGATTCCTTAGCCACCTCGGCGTCTTCGTCTCCACGGCAAATATACAAGGTGTTATCAATTCCTATATCACTGTCCATGTTTCTATCCAGCGGTTTCGTTGCTTTTTTAGACTTATCGGGCATGGTATATAAACCAGCTACATCTTCAGGGTTTAGAGCAGAAGGCGGTAATTTAGGAACCGCTCGATCGATGTGTTCTTTGCGGACCTTCTGCGAAACTGCGTACTCGGGGAAATAATCGGAGTGTCCATTCTCTTGCTGGCTTTTGTCAGGTTTGGTGTACAGTTCAGATGGATCGGGGTGCATGGAGTATTGGCCTTCTCTGACTGATTTTCTTGGCTCAGGCTGCGGTGATCTACGATTGTCTGAAGTGCTGTCCAGTTGTGGAACATGTTCGTAAGCAGAACTGTTCCGCGCAGAACTGTTCCGCGCATTGTTTACGGGATTCATGCTAGTCTCAGCTATCACAGAGTAGTCGCTGTCTTCCATTATATCGTTGACAACCATGGGGTTTGTATGTCCGTTTTCCAGTGAGTAATTGTTTGACGAGGCGGGTGGGTATGGATAAACATCCAAATCTGACCCTTCTGGTCTTGATCGTAGTTCCAATATGGTATGGTCTTTTGAAGATCTTTTATCCTTTGATCGTCTTAATGAAATGGAAAAAGAAAAGAAAAGCGTTTGACAAGACGAAATAGGTGATAAAAAACTAACATCTAGTCTGATGTGCCAAATTTCGCTAACTAAATATATTTCGATATGACAAGAATCAGACAGGTTTCAACAAAGTAAAAGCTACACACAATATACAAAACATTACACCGATGTATTTGTTAAGGCAATTCAAAATAGAAATGCATTACATAATAAATTTGGTTTTAGTCGCTTTCTTACCTCCATCGTATAATGATAATGATCATGAGGATGAGAAGAATGAGCACCAGAACGCCTCCACCAGCGCCCACACCAATGTACAAGCCTGAAAATATGAAATAATGGATTCTATTGAAATGATATTCTTATGGCATTTCAGAAATTTATTGACAACATGCAGTCATCTGCGTTAACATATCACGTGCCCTTCCCCTCTCCATCCTACATCGGAGAACTCTTTTGTTTTCATAGAGTTATGAGATATTATCATGGCAAATGAGATAACTTTTTTGGATTGTCAAAGAATCCTAGATCTATGCCTAAATGTGAATAATAAATGAAACATACATCAAGCACTTTGAGTCACATATGATTAGATGAACTGCAAAAAATTGTGAATTTTAAATGTATTATGTACAATGCAAAACTTGCATTTGCTTTCCCTTGGAAACTAAATAAATCTCGTAACTGCATTTTCTAATAAATCAAATTTAATTTAAAAATTCACCTAGATTGCTTGGCATTCCCATCGATCGTTCTTTTGTCGTTCTTTGTGGCATTCCTGTGGGGGTCCGTGATCTTGATCCCATATCTGACGTCATCTCTGGGAGATAGAAAACGGCATGCATTATGTCTATAGCCCGTAAGTGGATGAGAAAACAATTAATTTCAAAGAAGCAGAGTCCACCGGGAAGGCAAATAAAAGGACCAGTCCATACAAATTCAATTGCAAATGTCCTACACTGAAACACAAATACCACTCTAAGATTTTATGAAAGATATTGAAGGGGTGTACCGCTAGTTATCTCTGATGAGAAGTATTCAGAAGATGTCATCACAACATGCCTTTTGTATGAGATAAAGATACCCAACACCTTCAGATGGATAAGGTACGACTGAAGTTTGATATATACCTTGACTAGTCTGAGTCGCTATCATGGAGGACAATTTTTCTGTCATTGTCTCAGGTGTTGAAGGATCAGATGTTTCACCAAGTTCAAAAGTTGATAGAGATGATGTGTCACTTTCTGTCGAGTTTGCATCACCTGTGACCATCAAAATACTTTCATTTTCATTCTCTTAAAATCAAAAGCCGTGAATTTGTACAAACCAATGAATAAAGGCAATACAAAAATACGTCAATAACAGAACTTCAATTTAAGTCGTTCAACATGCAATTGAATTATGATAACAGTTTTATTGTTGTAATTACCTCCTGTAGTTTGGATCTCTGTTACGGATGACATTGCTTCTGTCATTATGTTAGTTGTTGAAAGCATTGATGAATGAGAGGGTGGTGAAGATGTTACATCGCTTGCAGGCGTCGTGGTTACATCACCTGTTAAGAGCAATATATCTGTTTTTCATTTGGCAATTAGTCTAATCTAATACTTATTGATTATTCTAATCTGCAGAGGGATCTAATTTCTTTCGTATGAGGCACATTTATCATCCGAATGACAAGGAATATTCACCGTCCATGCAAATGACTCAATGAGGCGACAGTTTAGATTATTATGTACTCTCCTCTAATTTATACATAAAGTGTGTTCACTTTATGGGTTTTAAAATAATTATGTACCAGTCATGGCCCTAAAGGTCGCAAGATTACTGGATTCGGATATTACTGTCAAGGTCGGGTCTGTCATATCAGTTCCTGAATTCGACGCGGGATCTGTAAATGATGTAATTGAACTGCCTGGTCTTTGCTGAAAGAGTTGTATATTCAGAGAGGGATGTGACACTCTTAGTACCATATGACGGATTTTTTTTTCTTCATTGATTGACACAAGGGGTAATGACATAAAATAATGATGATCATTAACAAACTTAATCATATATTTTCTTTCTTTATAAAAACTTATTTTCAAGTGTTGCAACAAAAAAGCCGAGGTCAAAAGAAAAAACCTGTTTCTTTTAATAATGAACATGGATGGGTCTTTTCAGATGAAAGGAGAAAATTAAAGTAATGTTCATCATTGTAACCATGGTAACATTAACTTTATGAACTCGAATTCCAATGTGTGCCGTCATGAAACCATTTCCATCATTCATTTCCAATGATAGAGATTAAGTGAAATTGATTAACTGATTAATATGTCAATAACTGATCAAATTGACAAGGATCCACTTTGATAAGAGTTTTGACCTTTGTCAAGGAGCTCAATGACAATCCTGTGGAAGGATGAGACGTTTCAGCAAGTTCAGAGGTTGATGGAGATGATGTGGCACTTTCTGTCCAGGTTACATCACCTGCGACCATCAAAAATAATTTCATTCTCAGTCTCTTAAAATCCTAAGCCATGAATTAGCACAAGCCAGTGGATAAAGCCAATAAAAAATACGTCATCATCAGAATTTTCATTAAAGTCGATCAACATGCGATTGAATATGATAACAGTTTTTTATTGTTGTAATTACCTCGAGCAGTTTGGATCTCTGTCACGGATGACGTTCCTTCTGCCATTGTGTGAGTTGTTGAAAGCATTGATGAATGAGAGGGTGATGAAGATGTTACATCGCTTGCAGGCGTCGTGGTTACATCATCTGTTGAGAGCAATATATCTGTTTTTCATTTGGCAATTAGAATAATCTAATACTTATTGATTATTCTAATCTGCAGAGGGATCTAATTTCTTTCGTATGAGGCACATTTATCATCCAGGGCCCTGTAAGTATTATTACCCTGGTTTTAGCAAGACAACTGTAGCGCTCAGTGCATTTAAGAAATAAATCCTACAGGTACCCACTTACTACACATGGATCGAGCATGGCAAATCCAAATAAATGTCTAGCTAAAGGACGTCAGTGCCATAACTGCCATGGCAATCAATTGAACCCCATACCTTGTGATCTGCAATATGGTTACTTATCCACTAAAGTAAAATTTTGAAATGCTTAAAATGGCCTGAAACGTGTGCAAAATGAATTTGAGATGATTTTGAGCATTTTTAAATTTTGACGCGCGCGTACGTGCACGTCTTAATGCCCGCGCGGATTTTGCTGACATGTTACATTGATCCGTGACCTGAAGTTTAAGTGTATTAACTATGGTTCATTTTTGATGACTCGTTATGAAGATATGATAGATAACGTGATTTCACAAAATGGCGCCTGGATGACGGCACGATGACCTGATGACCCTGAAAAAGTTTCTGGCACTTGACCTTGATAGGCCTGATGACTCACTGAAATTTGATAAAAAGTGAGTGAGCCGAATTTGAGAAATCACGCTCACAAAAAAGTGGCGTAAATAAAGAATAATAAAGAAAATTCTGACGACATTAAGAGGTGATCTGTCTACGACAGACCACCTAAATATATATATCGGTGGCAGGGTGACTTTGCAAGATTTTCCCCATGCCTTTTGTACACATTGCCTCGCACTGAACGATGAGTGCTCTATATTCATACGCCGTTTTCAGAGTATATACCTGTGGTCGGTTTTCCGGAGTTGGGTCTGACTGTCTGATGATGTATTTTGTATTGCCTTTATCCATTGGCTTGTGCAAAGTCATAGCTTGCCTCCCTTTCCGGCGACCCCGGTTCGATTCCCGTTGGGTCCTTTTTTTTTTTTCATTTTTTTTTTTTTTTTTTTGTCTTTCATTTTACCATCTTCTTCGACTATTATAACATATAACATCACAAACAATGTAATAAACTGCCTAATTTTGTGTGTTATGTCTATTGGAAAGTAGTGTGCAGTAGTTTGTGTACAATCGATTCCCTATCGTGTATCAAAGCTATGGGGTTAATCTCCCACGTGTTCTGCAATATCAAATCGTCCAATTTGTTATGACGATTTGTCAAAATGGGCTTAGTCAATTTTCTTCACACTTTTGTCGGTCATCAGTCCTAATAAGGTCAAGTTCCCGCATCTTTTTCAAGGACATAAGGCTATCGTGACGTCATCCAGGAGCCATTTTGTGAAAATCAACTTATTGTCATATGTTTATAACGAATTGTCATTTTTCTTTCATATTTGGCATTGTTAAGGTCAATGTCATTCCAGTCAAGATCATTTCGTTAAACGCGCGCGTACGGGTACGTCCGCGCGTCAGTGCGCGCGCAAAATTTAGAAATGCTCCAAATCGTCCCCAATTCATTTTGCACACGTTTTATTCCCATTCAAGCACTTTCCAAAAATCGCCCAGAAAACTGAACCTGAAGAGGTGCTATGCCATTTAGATTATCGTGGTTATTGTAATCATTATTGTCATTATGATCATCATTATCATTATATCATTATCGTCATCATCGTCATCGTTAATCTTACCATATCATCACATTATCATGTATTATTATCTTGCACAATCATTATCACATCTTACAATTTACCATTTAAAGACAGACCACCTAATTCGTTCCCATTGACGAATTAAATTTCTAGTTTAAAAATAATGCTGCGTGTCAGTTATCTTCAAAATCCTTGAATGATTCGTCATATGAAATGACTTTCAAATGACAAATATTTGAAATAAACATATCCGCAGCATTATTTTTGAAAAATATGTTATCAACAGCAGATCAACATTGCACGATTTTCCTCATGCCTTTTGTACACACTGTCTCGCACTGAACGATGAGGGCTCTATATTCATCTGGCTCCTTACGCTGTTTTCGGAGTATATTACCTGTGCTCGGTTTTGGGCCGTTCTTTGTAAAGTGAAACTTTTTTTAACAAAAATGAAGTTCATTCTTGCTGTTTTTCAATAGTATATTCTTAAGAGTAATGTCTAAAGTTAGATGAATCATATTTTCTTTTTTAATTGAAGACCAAATTATGCTAATTATCATACAATTACATTGGCATAAATTAAAGTAAAAAACATCTTTTTTTTTCACTGTATAATAGTCATCTCTCAGTATGAGCTTTAAAGGGTCTCTGAGGTCAAAAAAAATAATTTGTATACAGTTAGAATGTATAAAATTAACCCCAAATAACTTTACCCGGCATTCTACAGGTTAGCGGTTAAGGAGTTTGAAGAGAATAAAGGACAGCGTGAACGAACGACGCGCGGAACTCAACTGGAGTTGAGTTCCGCGCGAGTAGTTTTCTATGCGTGTGCGTTTTTTTTATGCGTGCACGTTCGGCGAACGCCAAGACGCGATAGTGGAATTATCGCGATCGCATTATCGCGTTGTCGTCTGCTATGTACAGCGCCGGGGCTGACAAACACTCGAAAATTGATTTGGGGCGGAACTTATGGATAATCTACAACCCAAATAAAACAACAAATGAATGAAGTATACAACCCAAAAATGTTAATATCGAATAGAAAATTAGTTCGGCGCATAAATTACAAAGAATCTACAGACCAAGCGAAAGAACAAATAAATTATACCTAAGACGCAAAATATATTTATCGAGTCGAAAATTGATTTGGCGCTTAACTTAGGAATAATATACAACCCAAATGAAATATGAAATGAATGAAGTATACAACGCAAAATATATTTATCGAATCGAAAATTGATTTGGCGCTGAACTTAGGAATAATATACAACCCAAATAAAATATGAAATGAATGAAGTATACAACGCAAAATGTTTTTTATCGAATAGAAAATTGGTTCTTCGCATAAATTACAAAGAATCTACAGACCAAGCGAAAGAACAAATAAATTAGAACTAAGACGCAAAATATATTTATCGAATCGAAAATTGATTTGGTGTGTAACTTACGAATAATATACAACCCAAATAGAACATCAAATGGATGAAGTATACAACGCAAACTGTTTTTATCGAACTGAAAATTCAGTTGCCGCGTAATTTATGGAGAATCTACAACCCAAACAAAACAACAGAAGAATCAAGTATTCAACGCAAAACGTTTAAATCGAATAGAAAATTGGTTTGGCGCATAAATTACAAAGAATCTACAGACCAAATGAAACAACAAATAAATTAGAAATAAGTCGCAAAATTCATTTATCGAATCGAAAATTGAAAGTGAAGACGTTCCTGAATCGATATATCGTTAGGTGAGCTATCGTGATCGATCGACTAGTCTTTGCTCAAGTCTTATTTATATTAATTTTGGGGGATATTTTATTTTCAAAAATCAATATCTCCTGTATCCTGTCACCGTTGAATGTTGTGTTAAGTTTTCTGGGGTTGATTTTGTGTAAGCTAACTATACACAAATTATTTTTTCAGGCCTCAGGTACCCTTTAATAGGTGTTGCCACTATATAGAGAAATCATATCCTTCCCAGGTCCTTTTGCAAGTAATTAAGTTGAAGGAAAAAGAAATTTGTCTATGCATTATGTAATAATCAACATGCATAATTCAGTAATTCTGATGTCACACATGTTACCCCAAAACATGCTATTTGAAAAATACAGTTTGGATAATCTATATTTTTCCCATCATAAGCTAACTTGTATGTGTCCTCATTCTCACCAAATATTATTCCAAATATGATTCTCGTTCTTTAAATATTGCCCAACTAACTTTGTCACACACGTGACCTGAGTGCAAATGGTCAAGTGCATATGTACTGGGCAAGTCATGCGTAGAGTCTTTTTCATCTTTTATTGTTAAGTTTCTTGACCTAATAATTCTGTTTTCACTTCTTGTATTCATCTTGCTTAATCCTTTGAATTGATTGCATAACCGTATACAATTATGATCAAATTATTAGTAGCTATCGTATGATGTATGTAATATAATTTTCCAATGGAAATGTGCTTCTGAAAACAGTTTATAAAGCAAGCTGCAGATGAATATACATGTATATCAGCTTGAAATCTCTGATTTTTTTTTCTACTTTGATTCTTTGGTCTGAACATTGATAATAATGATTATAGTAAATATCAAAGATAATAATATATTATAAAAATAATAATTACAATAACAATAACAAGAATTAATAATAATAATACTATGTCTTGTTTACCCAGGGTAACCTCATCAGTACTACAGTGTAATGACTTTTCTCCCTGAGGGCCCTGCAAGTATTATTACCCTGGTTTTAGCAAGCGACTGTAGCGCTCAGTGCATTTAAGAAATAAATCCTACAGGTACCTACTTTCTACACATGGATCGAGCATGGCAAATGCAAATAAATGTCTAGCTAAAGGACGTTAGTGCCATAACTGCCATGGCAATCAATTGAACCCCATACCTTGTGATCTGCAATATGGTTACTTATCCACTAGACCAAAACACCTCCAGAGTATATCAATAAATAAATCAATAAATTATCTCAATGAATTATATCAATAAATGTATAAAAATGAAAAAAAACAATTGTGTGTTCCCTGGGTATTTTTCATAAAGAAAAGACCTTAGAATCACTTTCTACCGTACTAATGATAATTTGTACAGAACTATTGCAAAATGAGTTAAAAATACTAAATATTATGATTTTTCAATAGTTCACCAAAATCTGTACACATTACCTATGGCATGTCTCACACGTGACCACACATCATGATTCAAATAATTACATAACAAAAATCTTGTGCAACTTTCAACAGAATTAATGCAATTTTCTATTAAAGAGATAGTACCATGAAATATACCTACCATAAATATGCACATTGAAGCTTTTGAAAATTCAGAGGGATTTCAAGATGAAATGTGAGTTTGAAAAACCTGCTTCTGTGCGAGGTCACACACGTGACCTGAATTTTTTGACCTCTAACGTAGAACAGGTATTATCATTGACCTTTCTTTGTTATTAAATCCATATACCTATGTCTGTATTTGCTGTATATACATGAAAAACCAACACACTTGGAAGGTTATTAAAATTATAGGGATCACAATAGCCCAATTCCCTGTTTTTTGGGTCACACACGTGACTAAGAATGGCCCTTTTCCAGAGTTGGGTCTGACTGTCAAAACTTCAATTTAAGTAGTTCAACATTCGACTAAATATGATAACAGTTCTTTATTGTTGTAATTACCTTGCTTGGTCTGAACTGTCATGGATGACGTTCCTTCTGTCATTGTGTGAGATGTTGAAGGCATTAATGAATGAGAAGATGATAGAGACGATACATCGCTTACAGTCGTCGTGGATACATCACCTGTTAAGAGCAATATATCTGTTTTTCATTTGGCAAGTAGTCTAATCTAATGTCGATACTCACTGATTATTCTAATATGCAGAGGGATCTAATTTCTTTCGTATGAGGCATATTTATTACCTGAATGACAATGAATATTCACCGTCCATGCAAATGACCACAATGAGGCGACAGTTTAGATTATATGTACTCTCCTCTAATTTATACATAAAGAGTGTTCAGTAAAATATATATTTTTATTGGTTTTTAGTACAATTTTTAAAATAATTATGTACCAGTCATGGCCCTAAAGGTCGCAATATTACTGGATTCGGATATCACTGTCAAGGTCGGGTCTGTCATATCAGTCCCTGAATTCGACGCAGGATCTGTAAATGATGTATATGAACTGCCTGGTCTTTACTGAAAGAGTTGTATATTCAGAGAGGGATGTGACACTCTTAGTACCATATGATGGATTTTTTTTTCTTCATTGACACAAAAGGTAATGACATAAGATAATGATGATCATTAACAAACTTAATCATATATTTTCTTTCTTTATAAAAACTTATTTTCGAGAGATGCGACAAATATGCCGCGGTCATTAAAAAAAACCTGTTCCTTTAATAATGAACATGGGTGGGTCTTTTTAAGAGATTGATATGCATTTATGTGCATTTGGTCTAGAAAGGAGAAAATTAAAGTAATATTCATCATTGTAACCAAGGTAACATTAACTTTATGAACTCGAATTCCAATGTGTGCCGTCATGAAACCATTTCTATCAGTTATTTCCAATAATAAAGATTAAGTGAAATTGGTTAACTGATTCATATGTCAATAATTGATCAAATTGACAAGGATCCACTTTGATAAGAGTTTTGACCATTGTCAAGGAGCTCAATGACAATCCTGTGGAAGGATCAGATGTTTCAACAAGTTCAGAGGTTGATGAAGATGATGTGGGACTTTCTGTCGAGGTTACATCACCCGCGACCATCAAAATAATCTCATTCTCATTCTCTTAAAATCAAAAGCTATGACTTTGCACAAGCCAATGGATAAAGGCAATACAAAATACATCATCAGACAGTCAGACCCAATTCCGGAAAACCGAGCACAGGTATATACTCTGAAAACGGCGTATGAATATAGAGCCCTCATCGTTCAGTGCGAGGCAATGTGTACAAAAGGCATGGGGAAAATCTTGCAAAGTCACCCTGCCACCGATATATATATTTAGGTGGTCTGTCGTAGACAGATCACCTCTTAATTTCGTCAGAATTTTCTTTATTATTCTTTATTTACGCCACTTTTTTGTGAACGTGATTTCTCAAATTCGGCTCACTCACTTTTTATCAAATTTCAGTGAGTCATCAGGCCTATCAAGGTCAAGTGCCAGAAATTTTTTCAAGGTCATCAGGTCATCGTGCCGTCATCCAGGCGCCATTTTGTGAAATTACATTATCTATTATATCTTCATAACGAGTCATCAAAAATGAACCATATTTAATACACTTAAACTTCAGGTCACGGATCAATGTAACATGTCAGCAAAATCCGTGCACGTACGCGCGCGTCAAAATTTAAAAATGTTCAAAATCATCTCAAATTCATTTTGCCCCACGTTTCAGGCCATTTTAAGCATTTCAAAATTTTCCGTGCGTCCACGCCAGATTTTGAAAAAATGACGTCATAAATTTTGTATTCATTTGACAATATTTCACTCATAGTTGGTCAATTTTCATCCAATTTTCGATATGTTGTAGCTGAGACAATTCTCTACAAGATCAGTTCCACTATTTTTCATTTGACAAAGGGATTACGGTGTATTTTTGCGATTAAAGGAGGCATGTCAATTTTTCACATTTTGCGTGTATTCTCTATGGGAGATGACTTTTTCTCAAATCTTGATTCTACATTCCCGTCTTCTTTGAGCAGTATCTCTCTTATTTCTGCTCGATTTTCTTCGAAATTTTGGTATGTTATAGCTGAGACTATAAGCTTTCAAAAATGTGTCTCCAATTTTTGATCAAATGTCGGCATCATGCCCATTTTTTAACTACAAAATGTCATTTGAGAATCCCGTTTTTCGTCTACGTGTTATCTCTGTTGGAAATATTTTGGTCCATTGGTAAAGCACTTGCCTCCCTTTCCGGCGACCCCGGTTCAATTGCCGTTGGGTCCATTTTTTTTTTTTTTTTCATTTTTTTTTTTTTTGTCTTTCATTTTACCATCTTCTTCGACTATTATAACATATACCATCACAAACAATGTAATAAACTGCCTAATTTTGCGTGTTATGTCTATTGGAAAGTAGTGTGCAGTAGTTTGTGTACAATCGATTCCCTATCGTGTATCAAAGCTATGGGGTTAATCTCCCACGTGTTCTGCAATATCAAATCGTCCAATTTGTTATGACGATTTGTCAAAATGGGCTTAGTCAATTTTCTTCACACTTTTGTCGGTCATCAGTCCTAATAAGGTCAAGTTCCCGCATCTTTTTCAAGGACATAAGGCTATCGTGACGTCATCCAGGAGCCATTTTGTGAAAATCAACTTATTGTCATATGTTTATAACGAATTGTCATTTTTCTTTCATATTTGGCATTGTTAAGGTCAATGTCATTCCAGTCAAGATCATTTCGTTAAACGCGCGCGTACGGGTACGTCCGCGCGTCAGTGCGCGCGCAAAATTTTGAAATGCTCCAAATCGTCCCCAATTCATTTTGCACACGTTTTATTCCCATTCAAGCACTTTCCAAAAATCGCCCAGAAAACTGAACCTGAAAAGGTGCTATGCCACTTAGATTATCGTGGTTATTGTCATCATTATTGTCATTATGATCATCATTATCATTATATCATTATCGTCATCATCGTCATCGTTAAACTTACCATATCATCACATTATCATGAATTATTATCTTGCACAATCATTATCACATCTTACAATTTACCATTTAAAGACAGACCACCTAATTCGTCCCCATTGACGAATTAAATTTTCTAGTTTAAAAATAATGCTGCATGTCAGTTATCTTCAAAATCCTTGAATGATTCGTCATATGAAATGACTTTCAAATGACAAATATTTGAAATAAACATATCCGCAGCATTATTTTTGAAAAATATGTTATCAACAGCAGATCAACATTGCACGATTTTCCTCATGCCTTTTGTACACACTGTCTCGCACTGAACGATGAGGGCTCTATATTCATCTGGCTCCTTACGCTGTTTTCGGAGTATATTATCTGTGCTCGGTTTTGGGCCGTTCTTTGTAAAGTGAAACTTTTTTTAACAAAAATGAAGTTCATTCTTGCTGTTTTTCAATAGTATATTCTTAAGAGTAATGTCAAAAGTTAGATGAATCATATTTTCTTTTTTAATTGAAGACCAAATTATGCTAATTATCATACAATTACATTGGCATAAATTAAAGTAAAAAACATCTTTTTTTCACTGTATAATAGTCATCTCTCAGTATGAGCTTTAATAGAGAAATCATATCCTTCCCAGGTCCTTTTGCAAGTAATTAAGTTGAAGGAAAAGGAAATTTGTCTATGCATTATGTAATAATCAACATGCATAATTCAGTAATTCTGATGTCACACATGTTACCCCAAAACATGAAAAGATTATGCTATTTGAAAAATACAGTTTGGATAATCTATATTTTTCCCATCATAAGCTAACTTGTATGTGTCCTCATTCTCACCAAATATTATTCCAAATATGATTCTCGTTCTTTAAATATTGCCCAACTAACTTTGTCACACACGTGACCTGAGTGCCAATGGTCAAGTGCATATGTACTGGGCAAGTCATGTGTAGAGTCTTTTTCATCTTTTATTGTTAAGTTTCTTGACCTAATAATTCTGTTTTCACTTCTTGTATTCATCTTGCTTAATCCTTTGAATTGATTGCATAACCGTATACAATTATGATCAAATTATTAGTAGCTATCGTATGATGTATGTAATATAATTTTCCAATTGAAATGTGCTTCTGAAAACTTTATAAAGCAAGCTGCAGATGAATATACATGTATATCAGCATGAAATCTCTGATTTTTTTCTACTTTGATTCTTTGGTCTGAACATTGATAATAATGATTATAGTAAATATCAATGATAATGATATATTATAAAAATAATAATTACAATAACAATAACAAGAATTAATAATAATAATACTATGTCTTGTTTACCCAGGGTAACCTCATCAGTACTACAGTGTAATTACTTTTCTCCCTGAGGGCCCTGCAAGTATTATTACCCTGGTTTTAGCAAGACAACTGTAGCGCTCAGTGCATTTAAGAAATAAATCCTACAGGTACCTACTTACTACACATGGATCGAGCATGGCAAATGCAAATAAATGTCTAGCTAAAGGACGTTAGTGCCATAACTGCCATGGCAATCAATTGAACCCCATACCTTGTGATCTGCAATATGGTTACTTATCCACTAGACCAAAATACCTCCACAGTATATCAATAAATAAATCAATAAATTATCTCAATAAATTATATCAATAAATGTATAAAAATGAAAAAAAAAAAACAATTGTGTGTTCCCTGGGTATTTTTCATAAAGAAAAGACCTTAGAATCACTTTCTACCGTACTGATGATAATTTGTACAGAGCTATTGCAAAATCAGTTTAAAATACTAAATATTATGATTTTTCAATAGTTCACCAAAATCTGTACACGTTACCTATGGCATGTCTCACACGTGACCACACATCATGATTCAAATAATTACATAACAAAAATCTTGTGCAACTTTCAACAGAATTAATGCAATTTTCTATTAAAGAGATAGTACCATGAAATATACCTACCATAAATATGCACATTGAAGCTTTTGAAAATTCAGAGGGATGAAATGTGAGTTTGAAAAACCTTCTTCTGTGCGAGGTCACACACGTGACCTGAAGGTATTATCATTGACCTTTTTTTGTTATTAAATCCATGTACCTATGTCTGTATTTGCTGTATATACATGAAAAACCAACACACTTGGAAGGTTATTAAAATTATAGGGATCACAATAGCCTAATTCCCTGTTTTGGGGGTCACACACGTGACTAAGAATGGCCCTTTTCCAGAGTTGGGTCTGACTGTCAAAACTTCAATTTAAGTAGTTCAACATTCGACTAAATACGATAACAGTTCTTTATTGTTGTAATTACCTTGCTTGATCTGAACTGTCATGGATGACGTTCCTTCTGTCATTGTGTGAGATGTTGAAGGCATTAATGAATGAGAAGATGATAGAGACGATACATCGCTCACAGTCGTCGTGGTTACATCACCTGTTAAGAGCAATTTATCTGTTTTTCATTTGGCAGTTTGTCTAATCTAATGTCGAAACTTATTGATTATTCTAATATGCAGAGGGATCTAATTTCTTTCGTATGAGGCATATTTATCACCCGAATGACAATGAATATTCACGTCCATGCAAATGAACACAATGAGGTGACAGTTTAGATTATATGTACTCTCCTCTAATTTATACATAAAGAGTGTTTAGTAAAATATATATTTTTATTGGTTTTTAGTACAATTTTTTAAATAATTATGTACTAGTCATGGCCGTAAAGATCGCAATATTACTGGATTCGGATATCACTGTCAGGGTCGGGTCTGTCATATCAGTCCCTGAATTCGACGCGGGATCTGTAAATGATGTAAATGAACTGCCTGGTCTTTATTGAAAGAGTTGTATATTCAGTCAAGACAGATATGAAAGGGATGTGACACTCTTAGTACCATATGACGGATTTTTTTTCTTCATTCATTGACACAAAAAGTAATGACATAAGATAATGATGATAATTAACAAACTTAATCATATATTTTCTTTCTTTATGAAAACCTATCTTCAAATGCTGCGACAAATAAGCCGCGGGTCATAAGAAAAAACCTGTTCCTTTAATAATGAACATGGGTGGGTCTTTTCAAGAGATTGATATTCATTTATGTGCATTAGGTCTAGATGAAAGGAGAAAATTAAAGTAATATTCATCATTGTAACCAAGGTAACATTAACTGTATGAACTCGAATTCCAAATGTGTGCCATCATTTCCATCATTCATTTGCAATGATAAAGATTAAGTGAAATAGATTAACTGATTAATCAGGAAGTCAATTAATTAATTAAATTTACAAGGAGGCACTTTGACAAAAGTTTTGACCATTGTCAAGGAACTCAATAACAACCTTCATTGGGTACTTGGGTAGATTCTTCACATCCTATAGGACCGGCAATCCAGTTGGTATTTTGGAGATACAGTGTTACTGTAATTTGATAAGATATGGAGAAAATTAACTTTACACATGAGTGCAATGTTGTTTTATGCGTATAGTGCCTTCATATTCCCACTGTAATATTTTATTGTATATATAAACAGTCTCTGTCTTACCCGAATATAACGTTTATTTTAGAGTACAGTGTAGTTTAGTGTCAAGTCAAACCTTGACGTCTAGTAATCCGTGAAATTTACAACATAATGTTATCCCCATGTTCACTTGGACACCAGTTCTGAAAACTAAAGTAGGACCCTGTAGGACCCTGTAGAACCCTGTTTAGCCTGAAACACTTAAGCTCGAAATGAAATAATAAGAAAATCTTGAGAGCCCAGGTATTTAGATAATTTAGGTAATTAGATTCTTCTTATTTTTATCTTCTTATTTTATATATATATATATATATATATATATATATATTCTTTTTCTTTTTCATCTTCTTCTTCTTCTTCTTCTTCTTCTTCTTCTTCTTCTTCTCTTCTTCTGTTTTTCCCCCTTCTATTTTTATAACACATTTACTAACTGTTAAACAGTGCGATGTGCATGTTTCCTCCACATCTTTCAATGTTTCTTCCGGCACACGGAGCAGAGCAGTCTTTGACTTCCATGTCAGACTTGCTGATATTTGTTGATGCACTTCCACAGAAGCACATATCGCCATGATATAACCCAGCATATGTATAGGTGTTACTGGTGTTATTGCACAAGCTTACGCAATTGGAAATTGTGAAGTTTTGGCTGTCATCAAATCCATATTCACAGGGAGTTTGAAGATCTCCATGTGCTAATGCAGAGTAAGGATAGCATCCTGCATATCCCTTTTCTGTACGAGAATATTGAAAGAGAATGGTACCGTTACTAAATCCATTAATAGTAAGCTACCTTTACTTAATATATATACCACAAATTATAAGTGCTCAAAAGGGAAGTCTACTATAGTGAGCTTTTTCTCTAGTCTTGCTAACACGTATTCATTTCAGCAATGTCATGTAAATCACAGTACCAATATAACATCATTGGAAGATTTTCAGTCTTATGGTAATGATATGCACTGCAAAATTATTTTAATAATTATGCACAAACTTCGTTCTGTAATACACATAACCTCCATCCCCCGAATCGATCGGCAATAAAATAGAGAAAGTAGAGGAAAGAGAGAGAGAGAAACGAAAAGGAAAGGTAAAACAAAAGGTGGAAAGAACATGACTGAACCTACTAAGTACTCCAAGACCCTGCTAATGGCAGAACCCACTCTACGCACTGTCACGACTTTACAAACGTACGCGCTATCATTCACAAGATGATAAATAGCTGAAGACTATGTTTTACCGTGGCAAATCACTCCTCCTGTATCATAGCAGGGTGTTCCTGACGATAGCATGATCAGTGGACAACTGGCAAGATTCTCTTCATCTGTATTTAATCGGAGATGGAAATAAAGATTTTGAAATAGTATTATAGAGCCAGTTTGTACGAAATAGGAGCTGAGCCATTCGACACCTGTGAACGCCACGAAACCCAGACCATCGACGATAATTATAGTCCCTAGTTGCAGCATCCACCAGGCTCCCCATGCTTCTGAAGGCTTAAAAAATTCATGACGACACTGTAGACTGGCTTTCAACCAGCATTTTGACAGAAGTTGGCAACCACACGAAGGAAAGAAATAATTTGGTACCAATATTCCTTACTCATTCTTTGTGATTTTTTTTATTATGAAAACATTGAGTAAAAAGGATGGTGGGTGAAACCGTACACAAACATATCTTACCTCCATTGCATTTCAATATGTACTGTGCAATAGAATCACTCGTTCCAAAAGGCCTCTCGTTATCCTGAATGATAAAGTTATTGACTCCCGGATATCCGAGTTGTCTGCAGATAACCGAGGCTTCTGCATATCCGAACCCATTTCCACAAGCTGAAACCCACGTAGAATCGTCTGATCTTAGGTATTCTACACGTCCCTCATTTTGTGTCTGTCCATCTACTAGCGTCATGTCTGTTAAAGAAGCAAAGGAATCTTGACATCACGTCAATGACACTGATGGGATTTGAAGGGGGGAGTCTTGCGAATTTACAAGAAAAATGTACTAAACGTAGTGAACAGGCAAAGCCCCTCTCCCCCTCCCCCCCCCCAAAAAAAAAAACAATAAAAAAACAATAAAACACACAGACACAGGCCCACATACATATATACAAATACATCCTCACGTGGGTTCGCTAGTGCAGTGTCTTACTGTCTTGAAATAACTTTTCTCGGAAATGCCGCTACAGTTTCTTCTTTAGTTTTAACCAACCAAACACTCTAATAAAAGCCCAAAATGGACATAAAACGAACTGGCAAGAGGACGAAATGAAAACAGACGAATGGAAATCAGACCACATATCAGTGCATAAAGTATGTATAGCGTACTCTCTAAATGTAATGGAGTGAATTTGTCGCTCGACATTAAGAGTGAAGAAAATTTCACTCCAAAATGAGTGGTAGAGCACTCCCTTTTGAGTGCGTATGCCGGTATTCCTTCATCAGCCGTCTCCTTCACTGACAAAGCGAGCCTGTGTTCTGCTCAATATCGTATGAAGACTGAAGTATTTTCACTCGTGAGCAACGACTAACGCCAGGCAACCAATGACAAGCCGCTTAAAAATCATTGTCCGGGTCATTTCTTTGTTGTTAACAAAAGTACAGAGTGGTTTAATACTCTAACGAACAGAGCTAAATATTTTATAAGTGACAGCACATCGGTTACAACGTGAAAACCAAAAGAGATTGCAATGTATCGGTAGTGCTTGGGCTTCAGCAGGAAAATTAGCATAATTCGCATATTCAAACGATATAGGAGTTTTGTAATGACTCATTTTGATATATTATTTCTTAATAAAGTTGTCTTGCCAAGAATCAGTGGTTACATTTCATAATTCAGTAGGGATTATCTTGTTTTAATGAAAGTGTTAGTTTACTAACTGTTACGTCAGTGATTTGTAACATGGATAGATAGTGTAGTACATTCCTATAAAGTGATAGTATTGGGTGTGCTTAAGATTTGTCATCACACTGTATTCGCCCCCATCATGACCCGATGGATCTCACCGAGGTTTCATCTGGCGTTTTCTCTGCAGCCTATGTTCTATTCATGCTGATCGATAGCCATCGGCGGATGAGTGATTGCTGGTAGGCCTGGTTGCTGGTGATGTGCAGTAACTGATGGATGGTGATTGGCGAGTGCCGATAACTGCAGCACATCAGACTGACGGGGAGCTCAGCCAGGCACGGGGGTATCCTGACAATTAAGCTAGCCGTGTCAGCCGGCGTGGCTAACCGTGCTCGTCAAAATATTCTTGAGACCGAGTTTGATGATTTCACTCAGAAAGGAGTGAATTATGTCCACTCTGTCCACATGAGTGATAAAATGTTTACCCTTTAAAGGAATGGTGAAATGGTTGTCCCTCATTTCACTCCTTTTTAGTGCTTTTTCACTCTTTTACATTTAGAGAGTAGCCGGCAAAATATCAGACATATAAGTTATTAGACAAAATGCTATAGGACCAGTTGGCTATTTCCCATTCGTAAAGCAGTTGAAATGTAACGCAGGTATAGGACATATTTGCTTCAATATTCATTTGCAATTTTAAAATTTGAATCTTCATGTAGACATTAAATTTGACATGCTGGTTTTATAGTTCATCAATGAATATAAAACTTTCGTTGCCTAATCTTCTCGCTTTACATATTTGTTTACATATTTTACCATGGAACATAATTGCCCAATTGTCATATTTTATATATGGAATTGTACATTCTGGTGTGATTGCAGAAATAAGTAAACTTGTTATCATCCAAAATATCCCCAATGTTTGAAGGCATAGTCAAAAACTCTTTTGCACATCATACTACATCATGAAATAACTTTAACAGGGTTTCATATTACTTAACGAAATCACGTTGATGCACAGTAAAAATATTTTAAACAACTCTTCAAAATTTTTAAACAACGCTGTTTAAGCCGGTCACTCTAAAAACTATTGTTTAAAATGTTAAACAACTTTAAACAACCTGTTGTTTAAAATTTTAAACAATTTTTTTAAACAACAGCTTTTAAAAAAATCGGTTGTTTTAAATTAAGTTGTTTAAACTCACCATGTTTTTGAAAACTTTTTTCACAACTATTGTTTAAAATATTTGTTATTTAAAAAAAATTGTTTAAAACATCTAGGTTGTTTAAATTAAGTTGTTTAAAACTTTTTGCACAACTGTTGTTTAAAAAAAATACATTCAAAGTTGTTGTTCCAAATAATTGTTTCAAATATTATGGGGCCTACAGATGTGTTTAAACATACACGGTTGTTTAAGGCTGCTGAACACAAGTAAGTTCCAAATGCCAGAGCTGATTGATACGTTCAAAGGTAAGCATTTAGACTAAATATATTATAATCTGATCGAGTTTATACTCAAGACATATTTGTGCTGCGGTGACATCTACGTGATGTCTAGATCTAGACCACATCCACAAAATGAATTATGATGTAGACCTGGAACTTTGCAGCACAGCGCAGTTTAAGTTATTTGCACATATATAGGACCGGACCCACGCGCGCGTTCACTGTGTGCAGCTAGCTGAAACTGCGCTGCGCTACGCTGGAAGGGCGACTTGCAAAGTTGCAGGTCTAAATCATAATTAATTATGTGACTGTGGCTTAGATCTAGATATCATATAGATGTCATGGCAGCACAAATATGTCTTGAGTATAAACTCGATCAGATAACAATATATTTAGTCTAAATGCTTACCTCTGAATGTATCAATCAGCTCCGGCATTTGGAACTTCTGCAACATGTCAACCACAAAGTCATCCGCCATGATGAAGCCCGGCCGTGTTTGGCCGTCTAGCGCTAATTTTCAATCTTTTTAAACAACGTTGTTTAAAAGATTATTCTACAATATCATTGATGTCTTAAACAGCAGTTGTTTAAAATAAAGGGTTCGTCTTTTAAACAATATTGTTTACAATTTAAACAACACAATTTTAAACAGCGAAATTTTAAACAGCGTTTTTGCTGTGTGCATCAACAATATGGCTGGATATTTGCATTCTAGATTGATGGTGACAATATTTTTACTTTTATACAATGCGTGTATTTAAGTTTAAACATTTACTTACAGCAATGTGCACTCTGCCATGTTGAAATCATGTGTTAAATAACATGCCTACGGGGGATCAATAAAAGAAGTACATATGACTGGAGCACTAGAAATCGTTACAAAATTTAATGTAGGTACGCTATATGAAGCTCTTTCCCCCTAAAACATAACTTCTACCATTTGACCTATGAGATTGTACGTACAGAATGTGAAAAGTACAAGCAAAACATTATCAGAGTTCATTGATATAGCTTAGGACTACAAAATGTCTTTATAGTATACTATGTACTTTACGGTAACTTACTTATAATCATATTAGTGGCACCATGCACCGGATCACAGACAGCGAAAACGTAGGCTGATATTGCGATAAAGCACTTGATCCACTCCATCCTCATTTTATACATTCGCAAAAGACGGACGGATCAAACATCAATTATATTGGTACATGTACATTTGCAAAGCTTCTTAAAGATCATAACTATCCATACTGCGCACTCCAAAGATTATAACTTGTCCAAACAAGTTCCAAACAACTTCAAACACACATTTGGTAATAATTTAGCAGCGCAAAAGTCTTGCAAATTGAAAATAATTGCAAATAAATACGTCTGAGAGGTTTGATTCTTCTACTATGCACCAAAACATCCCCTTCGATAAATGAATACGAATTTTCTATTTGAAATAACATAATCATTCTCTATAATGGTCGTCTCACGCTCTGATGGTCGTACTCATTGAAATCCACAGGAGAAGCAAATATGCTCTTCTTTGCCTTTCACCAAGTCTGATTGAGCAATATTTCATATCAGTGGAGTTTATTTCGGGTACGTTTTTAGCATGCATAAATATTTACACTTAAGTGTGTACGCTGCATTGAACATCATATCTGGCTCAAGCGACGTTATGCATATCATGATATGTATATATATATATATATATACACTTAATGCTCTGAAATACTCAGCATTTTAAGTTAACAACAACTAAAAATATCAATATAAATATTTACACTAAAGTGTGTATGCTGCATTGAACATAATATCTGGCTCAAGCGACATTATGCAAATATATATATAAAACTTTAAAGAAATGTTCCTCTAACACAACGCTGGTGGTCACTCATAGTTTTAGTGGAAGATATAATGAAAGAAATGTCACTATGAGACAGTCGTAGCTTTCATTGTCCTCCTTTATTTGTCAAGCTTTCGATCATTATTATTATTATATATAAATAAATATATATATATATATATATATATATATATATATATATATATATATATATATAATGCTCTGAAATACCCAGCATTTTAAGTTAACAACAAGCAAAAAAGAGTATCTCTTCCATGACAGTCAACTTAAAGGGAAAGTAGGTCCAATAATTATTTGGTTTTAATAGAAGTTGAAAAATCAGACAAGCAAATCCAGATTGTCGTTATTTTGATTCATTACAATTACTCTCTGACTGCTGAACTCTACCACAAACCTCACCGAACTATGTACATAAGAAGCAGGAATTTGTTGAGTAGACCTTTACCGTAAAACATTAAAAGTGGATGTTTCTCTCCGTATGCCTTATCATCAAGTATTGTTGTTTAGATTTAAGATAAATGAACAATAGTCCTGATAAACGAATATGATGCTTATCTGGAAACATCTTTATCGAAGGCTACCTATATCATATTCTCCAGTAATCACACCGGAATAAATGGGTATCATAACGTAGCAGTTTCAATAGATATATTTCGAAATCGCAAGCCAAGGTGACAAAAGGGAATTTCGAAACACATTTTCCCCAAACCACTTATTTGCATTGATGTGTTAAAAATAGTGCAACAGGTTTTTAGGATAATTAGGCAAAACATGTATTGAACAGGGCTATTGGAATGAGGAAGCGTGTATAGATGTATACATGTATACATAATATGTATATTATATGTATATTATATGTATATATAACATTACAAAAGTTAACTGTAGTAGCAAATGCCATGCATTTACACAAAGTTCATAGTGTGAATCGTTGGAAACATGCATTTTCACACAGTGCATGTACTGGACTTTCAGTATTACGGAATTTATTTTGAAAATTATCAAAACAACTTATCAAGTACATTGTTATATATACATGTATGTTTCCACATTTTCTTTGTATTCCGTTAGGGGATACTTACCAAGGGAGAAGTGGTCCGCTGTTCGTAAGAGATTATATCTCAAAAGTGTCATCCAACATGTCCAATCAAGTCCAAAGGTGATTACTTCTTAATAGTAGACTTGACATTTTAGGAACCTAGAGAAGTTATTTTAGTTGAAATATTTTTTTTCTGCGTGTTTGTGTGTGTGTGTGTGTGAGGGTGCCCTTACATAGATAGTCTTGTGGGGTACAGAGAGCAAAAGAGCACAATGATGGCCTTTATTCCGTCATGCTTGTGGGGTACAAAATACAATGGGAGAAATGAATAGAGTTCCCCACAAGTCAATGTGTGTAAGAGTGTGTGGGCGTGTGTGTGGGTGCGCGTGTGTGTGTGTGTGTGTGTTTGTTGATCCCATGTTGTCTCCGAACAATTTCAGCGTTGTTGCCGAAAAAGTAGCTTTGAGCATTTTGCATAATTTACATAAATCCCAAATGGCCACATGTATAGGCGCAAGACTAATTCCTTACATTGTGCTGCATCCTAAGCTTACAGTGTTGTTGATCTTGTGAAATGAAACCTGTGATACAATAATACCTCCCTCACCTCCATTCGTTGTATCACAGGTTACATTGCACATGACGAACAACATTGGAATTTAATATTATGCTAATTGCTCAAATTATGCGAATTGCTCAAGGTTGCCCCTTGAGCAACAAAGCTGAAATTTTTCGCTCACTATTACAAATCAACATAAAAACGTTCAGGGGAAAGAACTCTTCTAGGTTCGCTGTTGATTGCATAGGAGCGTCAAATGGACTGCTAGAATTACTTACACTATACAAATCATTTACAAACTGATTGTCAGCCTCAGGTGCTGATTTAATAAAGGGGTGCAGAAGCGGCCAGTGCCCCCCCCCCCCCATTACGTACGTGAATTAATTCAAAAAAACGATTAGAATTTGCATAAGGTGTAACCTGTAAAACACTTGGTATTGTGATTTTATTCTGGTTTATGTTATTATCAAATTATCAAATCTGAAATTGGTATATGTATATAGTCAAGCATTGTATTTCCGAACAGGATGGTATTACCGAACGTGAACAGTTAAGTTAGGCGCATTAAAATGGCTTAACCTTTCATACGCGTGGGACTACGCGCATGTTCTCCACACTATTTGACACAGAGAACAAAGGGCAGCAGATCATAAAATGAGGCCAAAAAAAAACGTAAATAATATCTTATTTTTACATGAAACCATGAAAACGATTAAATAATTGTTTGAAAAATCCCTTATTCTGAAAATTATCTCTATTTTGAATGAAACTTTAACCTAAAACTGCCGATTTCAAAGACCTCACGACCGATCCGTTCCTGTCTAATGTTTAGAGGGAGTGATAACATGCATGGAGTGGCTGATGTTTATATTGGCAACCCTCGATATAAAGCATGTTCGTGTAGAACGTGCGATCGACCTGCCGAACTACGAGTGATAACAAAAAGTGTGTGCGTAATATTTTTGTTGATTAGACTGAGCATAATGAGGAAATTTCTCCCATAGGGGCACGTTCGGAAAGACAATACCATTTTCAAGGGGACCCAAACGCCGCGTCGTTGGGAAGGGGTTCGCTCGGAAGGGAATCTACGTTGTCTTTTTTAACATTCCATCAGCTTCTTTTTTGTAAGACTCTGAGCATTCATTATGTAAGTTTGACAGATATTCGTTTGATATTTTATTTGCTATCGTTGATTTTCTGAAAAGTATTCGGAAACTGGATCCACTACCATATAGTAAAGATTGGATTGGTTTGTCAAAGTAGCTGAAAAGTTAATCTAGTAAATTTAATTCAATATATACAATTATCAAACATCACTTCTGGACCTACTTTCCTTGTTTGACGCTAGGTGAGCTTCAGTCATGACACATGTATAGAAATGAGGGATTTTTTTTTTCACTACTGCAGAAAACAAAATTTGCAAATTCAAATTATAAATTATCTTATAAAAGATATGTTTTACATCAACATGATCAATATGCACCAAATAATAATTGCATAGGCCTACAAGTTAACGCATTTAGTGTGTGAAGGACATGACAAAGATTTCAGTCATTCCTGTTTGCCATGATTTAATTACTGCCTACATTCAAAGCATCAAGAGATGTAGAGAAAAGAAAGACAGAACAACATATGGTGAGAGAAAGAGAGAGGAGAGAGAGAGTAGAGAGAAAGAGAGAAAGAAAATGATAAAGACGGGGAAGTAAGATAAAATCAAGATCATAAACCTGAATAAAAAATATCAGATTTGAAAAATATTTTCATTCCACATACAGTAAATGTGAATACATAGATAATGCCAACAATACGACGTGCTATAGTAAGTTCATGCAAGGACAATGGTACTTTCTCCTTGCATGAACTTATAGTAACACATCTCACGTATTTAATATGGGAACTTTACATGAACACGAAACTCCTCAGCTAAGTTTATATACTAACTGAAAATATTATAATACGTGAAACATATAAAGGGCCACGCGGCAAGGTAAACAAAATCACAAATTACAATCATTATCAATGCACTATAGAGTGCGTATCAAAAAAAAACGTTACACTTTGGAAAAGTCTGTCAAAATTACATTTCAAAATATTTAGATTTTTTTTTTTTCATGTCGATAGATGCCCAATAGTCTCACCTATCCAGTGCCACTAACAAAACAAATTTTCGTTCACTCTTGGGTGAACACTGACTGTTTTTGTCCAGGTTGTGAAAAATTGAAAGAAGAGGGAAAATTAAACGAGCAGTTCGAATAAGTAATTCCATTTAAATAATTTTCTCTTTGCCATAAATTTATGATTATGTTATGATAGTCTAGGAATTTTGTGGCAATTTTCTATCATAATTTTAATGATTTCATTGCTTTATGCATGAGTGAGAATTCATAATGTGTAATTACTTCAAGATCTTTTTATTAAAGCACAGTATTCACAATACACAGACACATCAAAACCACATGCCAATCCTTCTTTCAAGAAATACCCAATTAATTAATCTTCAAATCATTCAACCAATTAATCAATCAATCAAAAATCAATCAATAAACCAATCAATTAATCATTCAACCCATCAATACATGAATCAATTGATCAGTTATTTAGTCAGTCATTGATTCAGTCAATCAATCAATCAACCAACCCATCAGTCCGTCAAGATGTAAGTCAATCAATCAATCAGTAAGTCAGTCGGGTGTCAATCAATCAATCACTAAAACAATTGATAAAACGATTGATTGATTGTTGATTAACTGACTGCTTGCTTGTCTGGTTGAGTGGGTGACTGACTGAATGGTTGAATGACTGACCGATGTACTGATTGATTGACTGACTGACTGATCTGTCGGTTGATATACAGTATTGATGGGTTGACTGCTGTTTGATTGATTAGTTAATTAGTTTTTTGACTGATCGATTGAATGATCTGAAGATGTATTAATTTAGTACTTTTCTTCTTCACTGAATGACTGGCATGTGGATTTGATGTTTCTGTGAATTGTAAATGCTGTGCTTAAAAGATCTTGAAGTAATTACACATTAATAATTCTCAACCATGAATAAAGCTATGAAATCATTAAAATAATGATAGAAAATGGACACAAAATTCCTAGACTATCATTACATAATCATAAATTTATGCAAAAAAGCAATTTGTTTGAATGGGAGTACTTATTCGAACTGCCGATTTAATTTTCCCTCTTCTTTCAATTTGGCACAAGCCACTTTTCACACTTTGGACAAAAACAGTCAGTGTTCGCCCAAGCGTGAACGAAAATTTGTTTTGTTAGTGGCACTTGATAGATAAGACTATTGGGCATCTATCGGCATGAAAAAATCTTCTAAATATTTTGAAATGTAATTTTGACAGATTTTTCAAAAGTGTAACTTTTTTTATACACCCTGTATAAGCAATACCATTAAATTTAAGCCTCGGTCGCTACGAACGCCGTACGAACGATTTTTACACCATTTCGTAAGATCTTCTCAAGAAGGCCGTACGAAACCAGCGTTCGTAGACCGTTCGTAAACCGTTCGTAAGTTCGCAGCCTGGTCGATGGTCTTGTCCAAGATTTGTTTCAACGTCGTACGAAATCCCCTCTTCGTAAGGCGGCCGTACGAACGACGTAAGAACATCGTAAGAGCCACACAAGATTTTGTAGGGTCGAGAGACAATTCTAGAAGCCTTAAATTCTTACGATGATCGTAAGGACGCCTTAAGTTGTTCAAAGAGGGCTCTTAAGGCGTAGGTACACAATTTGTGCAATTGTTCAGTTTTAGGGGGTATAAAGCCAAAGGCGCTAAGTTCAAATCCTCACTCTGTTCATGGCGTTCGACGAGGAAGCATCTCCTGTCGAAGAAAATATTCAAATAATCGTAATATCTTCTTACGAATGACTTGAGAGTGCCGTGAGTTGCACATACGACCATCTTGCGACAACAAAAATCGTTAGATGGCCGTAAGTCTGACGAAAGAATAACTCAAGGCATTCTTACAAAGAACGTACGAACTCTAGGGCCATTGTATAACCGAAAATCACTTCGTTTCTCAAGAAGGTCTTAAGTTGTTCTTGAGAATTAAACGGCGTTCGTACGAAATTCGTAAGAAGACCGTAAGAATCTATGCCCCATCTACGAATCTCTACGAACTCCGGAATTCGTACGAACAGTGAGATTCGTACTAAAGCATCGTTCGCACGAACCTTTGTGACCGTAGCTTAAATGTACGATTTTATTTTATTTCATTTTCTTTTCAAAGTAAGAATTATGCAGTTAACAATGTAAAAATAATTGACAAAGAAACTAAGTGCAGGGTATCAAAGTTATCTGATATTTGCCATGTAAAGATAATAAGCTTCATACTCATAATTTCTTCTCTTTGCTTTTATTTCTAGGCGTAGGAAAGTATTGTACCGGTATAGAATCAATTCGTGACAATTACATTTACTTTGTTCAGTTTGTTTGTGGTTCAGAGCAACAGAACATTTTAATGTTTATAAAGTTCCAGTGACAGGAAATTTTTTATGTGCAATTGTTTTTTCTCATTACTGCTTTTTGTGTTAATTTTGGTTATTAATATTTTCATAATACACACTCTCCTTTATTTTGCTCACATAATGCTCGACATTCTGGTTCTCATAAAGTAAGTCTAATGATGTTAGGTGACTTCCTGTTTTGGGGGACGAAGCCAATGAGGTGATTGCCATTTCCTGGTATGCTCTGTCTTCCTGGGGTCTCGGCTGTAGATCCATGTAAGGATCTGGCTCGTTCATTCCAGTTCTATTTGATACGTTACGTCTGTTATGGGGAGAAGGAATCATAAATATTGGAAAGGAACATTACACAGGGGCTAGGGGCACAGAACTCTTAAAGACGGATTTCTGTGGCTAGGGGCTAGCGGCGACCATAACAACATGCGCAGTGGAAAACTGCGCATCTATACGATGTTTTTTCTAATCAGTCGAGATATGTGTCTGAACGGTCCGTAGGCTATACGATGAAAATTTTATACGACGTTTCTTTATCGAGTTTCGGTATAAACGTTTTTTTGTCTGAACATGGGGTGAGTCGCATAACTTCCTTGGTTTATTTGTTGATAGACAATTAAAGTGAAATATCCATATAGATTATGTACTGAATAAAGTAAGCAGAGTTATTGGTATTATACGTAAACTGAAGGACATACTTTTACAAAAAAAACACTTTTTCTTCTTTATAACAGTTTAATTTTACCCTATTTGATGTATGGGAATACTATAGAAATTGTATGTATTACAAAAGAAATGTTTACGCATCTGTATGAATTCTCATCACTTCTCTCCATCTGCCCCAATTTTCAATTCTAAAAGAACTCTCAATATTTTTCATATTCACGAATATGTTACTGCATTTTTATGTTCAAATACAATTCTAACTTACTTCCTGAAGCATTTAAGAACATGTTTGTATTTAATTCCAATATCCAGTCTTACGGTACTCGACAGTCTTCTCATTTTCATTTACATAAAATTACTAGTTCGCTTGTTACGAAATCTGTTTCCCATCATGGTGCGTTAATTTGGAATGGAATGGATCCTTAACTTAAAAACATGAATTTATCACGGCATTCAAAAGAAAATACAAAAATACCTTACTTAATCGTTATGTCAAATAATTCGGCTTGGCTTTCCTGTAATTGTTTTTAAACCGTATTTGTTATTGTTGTTGGTTATTGTACAGTTTGATGAAATGTATATTTTTTTGTTAATTTGTTTCTATTGTTGGGTCCCCACAATTATTTTCAAACTTTTATGCTTTTACGTGGGAATCCCGTCATTATCATGTTTATAATTAAAACTTGTCTTATGTATTTATGTATTTAACTGAAAACTGAATTGAAATACGGAGTTTACTGTCTCGATGATTGCATTCGATGTATGCATACGAAAAGTCATAACAAAGTCCGTATATTTATCGCGTAGATCTAGCGCTATTAAACTGAGATTTAGCTTTCTACAGATGGTAAAAAAACACCAGTCGATCATTTAGATAGAATTACTTGAGATGAACATAAAAAAAATATCTAGATCTACAAGAAGTACAGTTTCTACCGATACATAATTTTTTCTCGATCTATTGTCTGATTGTAAGATTTTGAAAGGTTTGTTTACGTTCATCAGCTAGATAGCTGCATGATGGAAGCAGCGCTAGCAGATAGCAGAGCAGCAAGCTATTGTATATTGCGCATGATATGAGATCTGGGGGTGTTTCATAAAGCTGTTCGTAAGTTACGAACGACTTTACGCACGACTGGTGTTCTTGTGCTAAATGAGATATCCCATATTTTTCCTGGTGTTTTAACATGTTGGACTGAATTTCCAAAAACCCTAATCAATTTTGACAAATAATAAACTTTGCATTCGGATGCTTGTTTAACAGCAAGAATTTTAATCCACAAAGATCGGATTTCAACTTTAACTGATGGGAATCAAAATGATTGAGAATCTGATTAGCACCCAAGAACAGGTACCAGTCGGGCGTAAAATGGTTCGTAACTTTACGAACAGCTTTATGAAACACCTCCCTGGATCTTCAGTATCTCACTCATTTTATGTCGATATTTGATTCAGCGAAGTGTTTTACTGTGATTTAAAAAAACAGATTTTATTCTACTTTATTGTTCAATTTTATTTTTTAAAAGAAGGTAATAAATGAAATTAAAGATAAAATTGAAATGACGAGTGCATGATTGCCTTTGAATTTTTACGGGTAGTGTTAGATCTAGATCTATACGCTTGCGTTACGTCTCTATCTCATTCACTTGTCCACGCGTGCAACATCCAGCGCTGAGCCTTGGATCGTCGTTTTTATTAGTACTCTTTGAGCTCGATTTTACCCTTTACTTTATTTGATGGAGAAGTTTAAGACCCAGTAGTTTTGTATTTGTACTTGTAGATGTTCGGCATCTACTTCTTGCTCTGGTTCATGTCGGTAAGCTAGGGCTGTGGCAGCTGCAACTTCGGGAACAATACGGCTTCCAGCTTAAGGAGCATTCGACTCATCATCATCATATTATCCTAATTCACTTTCATCATTGTCACTTTCTGGTCCACTACTTGAGCTGATACTTTCGCTTTCAACCTCTTCTTCAAAATTTTCGATTTCAAAATCTAATTCTAGACCTATCTCTGCCATTGTTGACTCAGATTTGTAGTGCCCGGGTAGTTTTTTTAACACGCCAGTAAATGTAAGCCACGGAGTGCTCGATATCGCGATCGGCGACGTGCCCAAGTTATTACGTCACACATTTCTGTGTCTTACAGAGACGTGGGGGAGATTTCGGGAGGGACGTCTCAGCAATTTTAGATTGGCGATTTCTGCGCTCCAGATTTTTTTAAAAATTGGGGATTAGCGTAAGAATGATACTCTTGTCATTACCTTCACATTGATATCAAATTTGACGATATTTATGATCAATGAACACCTGCTTTAACATGGATAAGTCTTTTTAAGGAATCGATTCACAATTATAAATCTAGATGAAAGGAGAAAATTAAAGTATTAATCATCATTGTAAATATGGTAGCATTAACTTTATAAACTCGAATTCCAATGTGTGCCATCATGAAACCATTTCAATCATTGATTTCGAATGATAAGGATTAAGTGAAACAGATTAATATGAAGTCAATAATTGATCAAATTGACAAGGAGCCACTTTAATTAGAATTGTGACCATTGTCAAGGAAATCATTACCAACCTTTAGTTGGTAAATGGGTTGATTCTTCACATCCTAAAGGACCAGCAATCCAGTTGGTATTTTGGAGAAACAATGTTACTGTAATTTGGTAAGATAAGGAGACAAATTAAATTCACACATGACTGTTATATGCGTACATGTAAAGTGCTTTGATATTCCTGTTGTAAGATTTTATTGTATGTATATATAAGTAGTCTCTGTATTTAGTTATATGAATATAACGTTTATTTTAGACTACTGTGTAGTTCAGTGTCAAGTCAAACTTTGACTTCTTATCATCCGTGAAATTTTACATAATGTTATCCCCTCGGTCACTTGGATACCAGTTCTGAAAACTAAAGTAGGACCCTGCACCATTTTCCGGTTTATTCTTTTTATCGTGCACCACTTAAGCTCAGTGGCGGCAGCTGAAATAATGAGAAAATGATGAGAGCCCAGGTATCAATTAAGTTCTTATTCTTTTTCCTCTCTTCTTCTTCTCCTCCTTCTTCTTCTTCTTCTTCTTCTTCTTCTTCTTCTTCTTCTTCTTCTTCTTCTTCTTCTTCTTCTTCTTCTTTTACGTTATAGCACATTTACTTACTATTAAACAGTGCGATGTGCATGTTTCCTCCACATCTTTCAATGTTTCTTCCGGCACACGGAGCAGAGCAGTCTGTGACTTCCATGTCAGACTTGCTGATATTTGTTGATGCACTCCCACAGAAGCACATATCGCCACGGTATAACCCAGCATAGGTATAGGTGTTACTGGTGTTATTGCACAAGCTTATGCAATTGGCTATTGTGAAGTTTTGGCTGTCGTCAAATCCATATTCACAGGGAGTTTGAAGATCTCCATGTGCTAATGCAGAGCACTGGCGTAGCCAGGGGGGGCACAAGGGGGCCATGGCCCCCCCTGTTGATCGGAGAGCAAAAAAAAAAAAAAAAAAAAAAAAAAAAAAACTAATTTCCTTTTCACATGCTGGTCTTACTAGGACTTACCCTACCCCTACCTTACAATCGAAATAAGGAAAAATAAAATGGAAATATTACCCAAAAAGTAAACAAAATAAACACTGCTTTCATTTCCAGCAAAAACTGTTCCTTTCCAAATCATAACCCCGAAACTTTGTTAACAACATTGACTAAGTAGATTGGTAACAGAACATTTATATTTCTTTTAGTTTGTCGAGAGTTGAAAGAAATTGTACTCAGAATGATGAAGAGGCGTATCAGTTATTCTTGCCGAATATAAACCTCTCTTTGTGAATGGGTATATGTCCGATGGAGGCAATAACCATTTTCTTCGTTTTGTAAATCTTGAGTTTGTTTAAGAGTTATCATTGTGGTAGCCAACATTGCTTTTATACGAAAACAATGTCACCGTTATATCATTTTTATGGTCTTCATCCGAGGAGAAGCAAAACACTGTTTTTCAAGGTAGAGTTCGATTTTATAGAGGAATATTCAAAAAAGATACAATTTCATTCTTTGTTCAAGTCGTATTTTATATACTAGTAAGTCATCGGACGAGATGCTTTCTGCTTTGATGTTTACAGTTTTGAGTCAAATCTATTATCACTAAATTGAATGACAAAAACGGCCTTCACATGTGGCAAATCATGTGCGCTTGACTTGGTTGTATGAAGACTTTGTTTAGCCCGTTCTCTATGTGTAATTACATTATTTCCATATGTTTTTATTACAAATTGTGATCTCTATACTCTTTACACGATGTAATTCTAATATTTTTCCGTGCTAAATACTCACATTGATGTTCATTTTGGTTACAAAAATTAATCAAACTATATAATTCCTCAGTACTTAAATGAAGGAGTACGTAGCTGGATTCGTGTAGTATATACGAATTAGGCAACTAATGAACAACCTCTAACCGAGAAAATGAGATAAAGAGCTAAACAAGGCAGCTAAATAAATTGCTAAAGTCTTTTACATACACCTAATAAAGATGTTGCATGTGTTTTCAAATGAGACTACCGCTTGAGATGAGAAATAAATTCCACTCCATGAGAAAGGGCGTCCTCTTAGTCATATGTTAGTCAATAGTCAGTGTGTCTGTGTGTGGGTTTTTGGTTGTTAGTCTGTATATTTTCCTATCCGAAAACACGGGTTTCAACGTTTCGTATGTACACTGGTACAGCTATTTATACACACCAACTACATGTAATTCTGCGTATTGCTTGGAATTCTGGAGCCCCAAGGAGTGGTAATCCTTCCACTACAATTCATTCCAGCGGAGTAGAGAAAAAAAAAATCCTATTTCATCTGTCACTTCTCAAGTAGGTTACACCAGAATAGAATTTTAGGGTGCAGAAAATGCCATTTTCATGACCTGGTTTTAAACAATTTTCCTACCGTGGGAGGGGGATACCCCCTCCCACACCCTCCCCCGCTCGGTCGCTTCGCTCCCTCGCCTTGGCCCCCCCTCTTGAAAAATCCTGGCTACGCCAGTGATGCAGAGTAAGGATAGCATCCTGTATATCCTTTTTCTGTACGAGAATATTGAAAGAGAATGGTACCAATACTACATCCATTATTAGTAAGCTACCTTTACTTATGTATACCACAAATTATAAGTGCACAAAAGGGAAGTCTAAATTATTGAGCCTTTTCTCTAGACTTGCTTACAAGTATCTTTATTCATTTCAGCAATGTCATGTAAATCATAGTACCAATATAACATCACTGGACAATTTTCAGTTTTATGGTAATCATGGTAATGATATGCACTGCAAAATTACCTTGATAATTATGCTTTGTTCTGTAATCCACATAACCTCCATCCCCCGAATCGATTGGCAATGAAATAGAGAAAGTAGAGGAAAGAGAGAGAAACAGAAAGGAAAGGTAAAACAAAAGGTGGAAAGAACATGACTGAACCTACTAAGTACTCCAAGACCCTGCTAACATGGCTAATGGCAGAACCCACTCTACGCACTGTCACGACTTTACAAACGTACGCGCTATCATTCACAAGATGATGAATAGCTAACGACTATGTTTTACCGTGGCAAATCACTCCTCCTGTATCATAGCAGGGTGTTCCTTGCGATAGCAGGGTCAGTTGACAACTGGCAATATTCTCTTCATCTGTATTTAATCAGAGATGGAAATAGAGATTTTGAAATAGTATTATAGACCCAGTTTGTACGAAATAGGAGCTGAGCCATTCGACAGCTGTGAATGCCACGAAACTCAGACCATCGACGATAATTATAGTCCCTAGCCAGTGGCGGATCTACGGGGGGGGGGGGGGTTAGGGGGTTTAACCCCCCCCCCCCTTGGGCTGCCAAGTAAACATTTAATGTGCATAGGAAAACGCCATCATAATATGTCCAGACTCAATATGTTCCTATACAGCACTCTGTCTCAGGCTCAGCCTCGGGCAATAGGTTTTAACCCCCCCCCCCCCGACTACCAAGTGAACATGTGTTACTTTTTCTATGCACATATCATTGTGATAGAATAGTAGCCAATAGCTTAGTTGTTTTATATCACTCATCGATAATACTTTCATTAACACATTCATTGAGAAAAGATGTGAAATTATAGCTCTACTGCGCATAAAAATCTGACGTGATGTGACAAACGGTATGTTACACTATTACGTAATACCATCAATATTTCACATGATGACTAGTTAGTTTCAAAGTTGGTAACGGAAGGTTATAATAAATAAACAAGAAAGAATCAAAACCATTAAAACATTTGTGAACATCGCATCTAGTCAGGCGTCTGTTAACGATTTTTAACGATATGTGATTTGGCCATAATGTATGTGTCAAATTGGTAACGTATGTTACATTAACGTTGTTTGAATACAATTTTGGCCTTAAAAATGATTGCTAAGCTCACCCAGAACCTCATATATATATATGGTGTAAATTTAAGTTTGCTACCAATTTGGATAGTTGTTACGTATATCCTACACACATTTTTTACGTATGATAACGTACGTTTACGGTTACATCACGAAAGTTACATCGTGACCTTCAATTGGCTGAATAAGCAACATTTAGTTGAACTTAATTTTAATTTCTACTTCACTGGCATGGCCAGTTATAATAATTTACATCACAGAGGTTACCTATATTTAAGATTTGTGGTACTATACAAGTCAACATAATGTTACACTGTCATAAATCTACCTTTTTATCACGAATCTTTCTTATATTCCCAGTTACTTTTCTTTAGTATCTTGACTTTTAAACATGTGGTTAGAATTAGACCAAAAAGAAACTAGAACTGCAATCGTATCGAAACGATGTGCATGCAATGTCGTCCGTATCTTTTATTTGCAATGTCGTTCTTCGACATTGCCTTGTTTTCGTTCACGTTCTGCATAAAAAAAAAAATTCGTTTTCTTCTTCTTCTTCCACCCAATTCCTATTTGTTTTGCACGTAGTGCTTGTGATCACTTTTTAGGTACTTTCCTGATGTCCATTTCCTTTCAAATTTCGTAGCCATGTTCCTTGCCATTTCATCTTGATCACTGAACTCTTCATTTTTCGAAATCACTCACGCATGACCATCCAGGCGCCATTTTGTCCATTTTCATGCCATTTTCATGCCATTTTCATGCCTTTCGTTCTCCTGGCCTATCTCCACTATCCTACATCCTACAGACTTCTAACAAATTCCTCTAGATAGTCCAAGAGTTGCTCTTTACATAACCATAAAAATATTATACAAAAAATTCCATCTTCATACTCTAAATTTAAGTCCGAAATCGGCCATGTGGAAAAACGCTAAATTTCTTGAAATATTCACTTCCGAAAATGAAAAAATGCCATAACTTCCTCATATCAATTCATTTTTGTCTCAAATTTAGACTGTGGCTTTATCTTGTCATTGCACACATTCCTGCTAAATTTCATGCTTCAATGATTCCCCATAATATAATTAGCGCCCTCTAAAGTTTCAAAAATGGCTATTTTCTTGTGGCCGTATCTCCGTCATGCTTGGATAAACCCGTACCCTTTTTTGGATTTAGATACTTCAAGATATACCCTTTTCAGGCAAATGAAAAAAAAAATACCTTATCACTGACCGACTTTGCGAAAATTGCTCGTCAAAATCACGATATTTACGGAAATGCCGAAACCACTTCAACTTGCTCTAATTTTGCGAACCTTTAACCTACGTCTTTGAAATTTGGTGGGTATGTGAATATGTATTTGACAACTGTCAGCAAAATTTTATAAAAACTGATGACGTCATCGCAAAGTTATTGCGGAAAAACCTCAATTTACCCTGCATTACATATTATTGAATAATATGGTTATTTTAAATGGCGCCCTAACGGCAGTCGGCTCAAAATGACCGCAATGAAATTCCCTTCTCGGGGATACCAAACACGGTATAAGGTCTCACAGAAAATTTTCAGTAAATCGCGATTTAAGTCAGGTCATAATCCTGCACAGTTTCCGCCCATGCTTTACACGTATTGTCTATGGGGCAAATCGGGATCCCAACTTTGGCCCCCTGAACGATCTTTATTTTTCTTGAAATTTGGCAGGCACATTTTTTGAGGCAAAATGAAGAGAATCTCGAAGCCGGATTTTTAAAATCGGTCAAGCGTGACATTTTAGACGCCATTTTGTTCTATAAATTATCATGCATCACACGCTTCGATAGGATTGTCATAAAAATATGAAAGTGGTCCCAAAATGACGGCCATGAAATGCTCTTTCGTATGATACCAAATACGGCACATAAAGAACAAAAAATAGCCAAATTATTAGAAAATAAAGCCATTTCAGTACATGCCATTTAACGACATTTTCTTCAATACGATTCTACGCAAATCTAGAGGAATTTGTTAGAAGTCTGTAGGAAGTAGGATAGTGGAGATAGGCCAGGAGAACGAATGGCATGAAAATGGCATGAAAATGGCATGAAAATGGAAAAAATGGCGCCTGGATGGTCATGCATGAGTGATTTCGAAAAATGAAAAGTTCTAGGATCAAGATGAAATGGCAAGGAACATGCATATGAAATTTGAAAGGAAATGGACATCAGGAAAGTACCTAAACAGTGATAACAAGTACTACGTGCAAAACAAATAGGATTTTGGTGGAAGAAGAAGAAGAAGAAAAAGAATTTTTTTTTTTTGATGCAGAACGTGAACGAAAACAAGGCAATGTCGTAGGACGACATTGCAATAACACACACTGGAGAGGAAAATTTCAAGTGCAAATATTGTGAGAAGATATAATATTATTCAACTCATCTGGTAACTTATCAAGTTGATAACCAAACACACGATAACTCTGGATATAACTGTGTATTAAACTGTTACTTGATCTAAAAAGACATTATTATGGACTGCTTTTTATGGTCTCCATTGCGTTAGTAGATGCCAGGAAAACATCACTTACAGGGGTTCAAATAGCAAAAAACAAACAAACAAACAAACAAACAAAAATTAAAATCGGCGCGACGCTACGCGGCTCACAGACATCGCCGTTTCGCGCCTTGTGGACGATGCTCTGCATCGCCGTTGGGACAAACCCAGGGACCGCGGAGCCAGGGCCGGGGGGGGGGGCGGGGATGGGGCTGAAGTCCCCCCCCCCCCCAATTATTTGGGCAAAAAAGAGAAAAAATAGAGCATGCAAGTATGCTTAAAATCGCAAGCTGGCAACCCTAAAAATGAAAAATCTCCCTACGGTAAGAGCGTTAGAAGATTCATGTAAAATTCAGTATAGTGAGGTCCTTTGGACCTCCAAATTCCTAGTTATAGCAGTAATCTTGTTTTGTCAGGTTAGATTAAAAAAAACAAGATGTGAAGATGTTCAGCCATCTCTGTAAACAATGTCTGCATGAAGTATTTACCAAGACATTTTCCTGTCAGTTTCAAGTATTTTCCTATTCACATAATCTAATAAGGTGGAACCTTGTTACAACGAAATCCTTGTTACCAGAAAAATCACCTTGTTGTTACGAGTTTGGTGTATCAGTGCCCTTTTTAATGAGGTTCCATTGTACATGTATGTAGAAAGCCTGTAATTTCTAAAATCGCACATTAACTTTCATTAAATTCCTGCATTTTCTCTTTACTTCAGCTTGTTACAGTCATCATCTTTCCAAAAAGGGCTTGGAAGGAGACGACCGGAAGAAGGAGTTGAAGAAGCTGAATGCAATTCTCTCCGAAAAAATACAAGACTTGAACAGGTCATGAAAACCTGGACTACTTAAAAGGAGAATGCAACCCAGCCATCTATGTGCTTAGTGAATGAAGATGACCAAGAAGAGTAAAGAGTGAAAGTTTGAGCAAAATCAGACAATCTGTTCAAGAGTTATGAATTTTGAAAATTTCAGTAATCCCTATTACGGGGGTCCTTGAGTTGGCAACTTTGCCAGCATCTGTGATGTCATTGTGGACAACTCTCAGTTCATTTTGCACAGAAATTTGAGAAGAAAATTGATTTCTATTAAATTTCAAGCCTGGAATTAACTTCCCCTGGAATAATTCTTCAAAAAATGCATGCAGAATTGATATAGCCATGCCATATTCTAAAATAAATCAAAAGAACTTTTATTTTTCTGGAAAATAAATAGAAAATACAAAATGAATGTAGAGTTTTCTACGATGACATCACAGATGCTGGTAAAGTTGCCAATTCAAGGATCCTATTAAAGGGCAATCCAACCTTGGTAATAAGATGATTTGTGTGAAAGCAGAAAAATAAGAAAAACAGGATGGTGAAAGTTTGAAAGAAATCGGACAAGGGCTAAGAAAGTTATGGATGTTTGAAAAATGAGATCACTACATCTATGCGAATCTCAAATTGGCAATTTGGTGAGTCAATTGTGACATTTTTGTGGACAACTCTCCCATTTGTCGTACACAAAAATATCATTAATTTGCGGTTTTCTTCCAGGCACTTTTACCCTCAGGGCAGTACTCAAAATATATTGGAGATAGCATGTTGTTATAGGTCCTCATGAACGAAAAGATCCTGCATGCTGAGTAATGCATTTTGGAAAAAAGTGACATTTTAGTCATTTTGTGTGTTAGAGCGAATGGGGGAGTTGTCCACAGCTACATCACAGTGACATTACCTATTCGCCCAATTTGAAATTCCCATATGCATAGTGATTACAACTTCCAAAAATTCATAACTTTCTTATTGCTTGTCCTATTTCGTTCTAACTTTCACCAATCTGCTTCTCTGATTTTTCTTCTTTCTTTCAAAGCAACTCGCCCCTAAGGTTGGATTTCCCATTAAGTATCTACTGAAACTTTCAGAGTTCATAACTCTCGAACAAATTTTCTGATTTTTCTCAAACTTTCACTGTTATACTCTTGATTCTTAATTTGCTGGAAGCACGCTGATATCTGGGTTGCATTCCCCTTTAACCCTAAAAAGACTAGGCTATTTCGGAGGAGTTGAGGACTGGGAGGGGGGGGGGGCATGACGGCCCCCCTTCAGATCTCTGCCGCCGACCACGCGATCGTCATTGACTCTTTTTCTATAATATGGAAGTGAGATTGGAAGGGAGGTCTGCCGAATTTACAACAAAAAAGACCTAAAATTAGTGAATAGCCTAATACATGTATATATCTGCATGCTGTATATTTTGCATGCTGGTGATACAGAAACTAACCCAGGTCCAGAATTTCCGTGTAAAATATGTAATGAAGAGTGTGACTGGAGCAGGTATGCAGTCCAGTGTGATTCTTGTGATGCATGGTACCATACTGATTGCATGCATATGTCCTCTGTAATCTATGCTAGTTTAGAGGATAGTATTGTGACATGGATCTTTTGTGATTGTGGTTTACCTAATTTTTCTAATTTAGCTCACATGTTACTGTGTTGTCTAACAGCTTTAGCACTTTGTCCTTTGTTAGTAGCGAAGATGATAATTTTCCACCAATGGCAACATCATCTCCGCAGGATATCAACTCAAATACATCTAACTCTAAAACCCAAATAGGTAAACGTAGAAGATGGTCACAAAAAACTCTCTAACTACAACAGAACCAAACCTGAAAGAAATGGCCAGCTGAAAATCATGGGCATAAATTTTAGGAGTATTAGAAATAAGGTAGCTGATTTAGCCATATGTTTTAACTCCAACAAACCTGATGTTTTAATCGGTAATGAATCATGGTTGCCAGATGGTATAAGTAACAGTGAAATATTTCCATCAGACTGCAGTGTAATAAGAAAAGATCGTCCAGCTAATGAACACGGTAAAAGTTATGGTGGCATATTTATAGCCATGAAGAATGATCTCCTTGCTACTTATCGCAGTGACTTGGATGAAGAGTGTGAGATACTCTGGTTACAGTTTTGTTTAGCTTGATCCAAATCGATTCTTGTTGGGGCTTTTTATAGGCCACCTGATTCTCATAGAGAAGTCATGGACCTATTACGCAATTCTCTTTCCAAAATTGACCTAACCAAGGGCCAAAATATCTGGATAGGCATGATAGGTGGAGACTTTAATTAATCTCACATTGACTGGGTAAATCAAAAAACTATCCCTAACTGTCCAAAACCTGGACTATGTCGTGAGCTACTAGATATTTGTAATGATTTTGGTTTGGAACAAGTGGTGTCAGAACCTACGAGATACTCAAACTTTAATATTGGATTTATTTTTTACCAGAAATAGCACCCTCGTTGATAAATGCAAGATAATCCCAGATATTAGTGACCACACTGGTATACCAGTTATTGTCATGAACACAAAACCTAAAGTGAATAAAGGAAAAACAAGAAAAGTTTTACTTTACAGTAAAGCTGATTGGGAACAGATCAAAAAGTAACTATCAGAAATCAGTAATGACTTTATTAATAGGAACAAAAACTCTGTCGATGAGTTGTGGGCAGACTTTAGTAGACACATCAAGAAATCGATAGCAAAAAACATACCATCTCGTGTGGTTTCTCCTGGCAAAACAATACCATGGTGTGACTTCAAAGTCAAGAAAGCCCTCAGACAAAAGAAGGAGGCTTTCAATCAAGCAAGAAAGAGCGACTCAGTGGAAAACTGGGACAAGATATTCGAAAGAATGTTAGTAAAGTAACATTACTCTCAGTAATTACAGGATATATCTAAGAGAAACCTGCGCTGAATCAAGGAAAAAGTTCTGGTCTTTTATCAAGAGCTTAAGACAGACTCATTTCTTGGTATTTCTACACTTAGACACAACGGTGTCTTGGTTTTCTATAAACGCCAAGAAAGCAGAAGTGCTAAACAATCAATTTAAATCTGTATTTACGGAAGAAGATGTAAATATCCTACCTAATCTAGGCACAGGCTAACCATCTGCATAGGCTAACCATCTGCATGTATACCGAACATAGATATTACTGTAAATGGTATTGTTAAACTTTTGACAGGTCTTAACCCAAATAAGACAACAGGTCCAGATGACATTCCAGCCCGAATCCTTAAGACCTGTGGACTTGAAATTGCACCTGCCTTAACAGCAATTTTCAGAAAATCACTGGAAACGGGTACAGGAGATTGGAAATGTGCGAACGTCTCCCCAATTTTCCAAATAAAAGTGAACGTACTAACCCTTGCAACTATATACCAGTTTCACTTACATGCGTTTGTCGCAAGGTTATGGAACATGTCATCCATACTAACATTATGTCTCATCTTGAATATCATGACATATCATCAGATAAACAGCATGGATTTCGCCGTAATCACTCGTGTGAAGCCCAGTTAATACTTACCACTTATGACCTTGCTAAAACACTGCATAATAAAAAAAACGCTCACAGGCTGATATTATTAAAATGGACTTTCATAAAGCCTTCGACGTAGTACGTCATCAGAGGCTCATGTTGAAACTTGATCATTACGGTATTAGAGGCCCGATAAAGAACTGGATTAAGGATTTTCTGATGTATAGGAAACAGAGAGTTATCATAGGTGGTGAGCACTCGGATTGGACTTAAATTAAATCCGGAGTGCCGCAAGGTACGATTCTCGCTCAGTTGCTCTTTTTAACGTACATCAACAATCTACCTGACAACACAATGTCTACAGTTAGACTATTCGCGGATGACTGTGTAATATATATAAAAATTACAACAGATAAGGATGCTGAAATCCTTCAGAAAGATCTTGACCAACTGTGCTTGTGGGAAAAACATGGCAAATGAAATTCAACTTGGATAAATGTTCTGTCTTAAAAGTAACTAAGTCACACTCATATACACTTAACAATACTAAAATTACTGAAACTGACTCACGCATTTATCTAGGAGTAGAATTATGTAAAAACTTAACGTGGAATTAACATGTTGACCGTGTAACTGCTAAAAGTAAAAGAACCGTAGGCTTTATTCAACGTAACATAAACAAGTGTACAGAGGATATCAAATCTCTGGCATTTTGTTCTCTAGTCAGACCATCACTGGAATATTGTCCATCAGTTTGGGATCCCCACACCAATGATCTCATATCACAAGTGGAGGCAGTACAGAGCAGGGCTGCCAGATCTTTAAAAAAAATGACTACGGCAAGCAGAGTAGTGTCACTTCAATGATGAAAGAACTTGGTTGGAGTATACTTGCAGAAAGAAGAAAGATAGCAAGACTTACCACTTTCTTCAAAGCCCATGAGGGATATCTCTCCATCCCAGTCCGGGACCTACTGCACCTTGTCACCCGTTTAACTAAGAGTTATCACGTTCTGTGATAACTCCTTGGTTTAACTAAAATATCTCACAATAACTCATATATCGAAATTAGTACTAATAAAGATTCTTTTAAATATTCATTTATTTCTAAAACACTTACCGATTGGAATTCGTTACCGGAAACAATAATTAACGCTCAAGATCCCAAATTGTTCAAAGTTAAACTACAACAGCATTATCAATAGTAGTATTTTATTATTTCTGCGCACACCCACCCGACTCGTTTTACTCCACATGAGTGGACTGCCAGGGAATTTCCAGAAATAGCGTTTATCATGATTTCCTTCGTGTTATATCTACATTACATTTCGTCTACATTCACAATGTATGTGTAAATTTTACTACATAACTTATATACGTAATTTTTCCGACACCCAATTTGGTTTTATCTTAAGTTCGTCTTCCAACTGCAAACGTTAAACCATTATTTGTTTTAATAAAAAATGGGTTTCTATTTCGTCTGCTATATATATAATAATCAGGCACCAAGATAGAGCTTCCTGGAATGGTTTTTCCAGCTTTCTTTTATTAATGGACATATATGATCGGACGCAGTGGATAATGGTCCAGATGGCTTGACCACCCTTATAAAAGACCAAAATGGACATGAAACCAACTGGCAAGAGGACAAAATGAAACTAGAACTGCTATCGTATCAGAACGATGTGCATGCATTGTCGTCCGTTTCTTTTATTTTGTCGAGAAGTTGACAGATAAAATATAAAGTTATGCATGTTGAAACATGATATCAGATAAGATGGGAGAAATTAATGCATACTGTAAAATTAGGAGATGATAGCAAAATTAAAACAAGAAACAAAGAACAAAAAACAAAGAATGATGATGTTAATTGTGATGACAGTGATGATGATGATGATCAAGGAGTTATCACAGATAACTCCTTGTGATGATGCTTATGATGGTGATTATGATAATGATGATGATAATGGTGATGGTGATAATGATGATGGTGATGGTGATAATGATGATTATGATGATGATGATGATGGTGATGATTATGATGATGATGATATAATAATGATGATGGTGATCATGATGATTATGATGATATGATGAACAAAATGTCTCACTTGATATAGAATTCCTACTTTCCTGCGGAGTATATTACAAACAGAGTTGATATGATCAACCCAAGTAAGATGCCTGTCAAAATGAATACCAACGAACGGGGCAACATACACTTCTTTTAAAATATGATCTTTCATTTTCACCGACCCTTCAACATGGGCAGACTTATGTCTTGGCTTGATAATCATAAAGTTAGTTTTTTTAATGTTAACAGTTATCTTATTGGCATCACACCATTGACTAACGTATGCTAGATTCTCAGTTACTTCGAATAAATCAATATGAGAATTTCCTGGCGGAAAAGAATGAAATATATTCGAATCGTCTGCAAACAATCTGAAATTAAAGTAATTTGATGATTTAGGGAGGTCATTTATGTACATCAGAAAAAGAGTAGGGCCTAATACAGATCCCTGTGGAACTCCACACACTATTGATGACCTCGTTGAAGTAGCAATGACAAATTAAATATGTATGAAAGTGGGCGTGATATGTTGTGGGCACCATCTATCAAAAGCTTCACTGGAAGATTATCATATCCACTTGCCTTCTTCCTGTCACAAGATAAAAGCATATTTTCAGTTTCAATATAAGTTATTGGTGACCAAAAAAATGACTTTGTATTCGGAGTACATAAATAATGCTCAAAACTTTGTTGATTCTGTTCAAAATCAATCCCTTCTGCTAATCTTGGACCAACTGACACAAAAAAATCATTAAATACTTCAACAATTTCAGCTGGTTTACTTGTTTCGTGAACTACGCCATTAGTCTCACGGCACAATCTATTAACCACTGCATTACTAATACTCTGCTTTCCTAATAATTCGTTCACTGTTTTCCAGGTTTTACTGGAATTACCTTCATACTTCTGAAACAAATTACCATAGTACAACTTTTTTGCATTCCGTAGGACAGATGTGAGAATATTTCTGTACTTCTTATATTTATCATATTTATGAGTATCATAGTTAGATGACAAAACCCTGGAATACAATTTATGTTTCTTTTTAATGGATTTTCTAATTGCCTCTGTAATCCACGGTTTGGTTTTCCTCTTAGTACTCCTACCATCGATAAAGGGGGCATGTTTATCACAAACCTCTGTTACTAGTTTGATGAACTTTGCATAAGCAAGATTGACATCTGTGGTTTCGTAAATTTCATGCCATGGCAAAGCTGCAAGGTCATTATTAAATTTCAGTTTATTAAAGTGTGCATAATTTCTAAACTTAACTCTATGCATAGCAGTATTATACGACATGTTTTCAAAAAATGCAAACACTGGAAAATGGTCCGACAAGTCCGATAATATTGTACCTGCACTATTACCACATCCGTTCAAATTCGTGTAGATATGATCAATCAAAGTTTCAGAAGAATTTGTTATTCGAGTTGAAGATGTAATTACCTGTTCGAGGCTTAAGCATTGTAAAGTTGTTAAGAACTCATTGCCCACAAAATTATGGTCATTGCTTAAATCAATATTGAAGTCTCCCATTAATATACAGTGACGTTTGTCGATCTTAAGACTATGTAATGTGTCTACCAAACTGTCCCGGAATTCAGTAACATCAGTATTGGGTTTCCTGTAAATGGTGCCAACGACAACAGATTTAAAATTCAACTGGATATCAAGCCATAGTGACTCAGAATGGCTAACCTCCTCATTTATTGTATTATATCTTAAACTGGATTTTATGAAAGCAGCAACGCCGCCACCTCTACCCGTTTCACGTACCCTGTACTCCATTCTGTAATCATCAATTTGAAATGCACTGTGTCTGCTAATTTGCCATATTTCAGACACCCCAATCACACTAAAACTGTGTTTTATCACATCATTATAAAATAGACAGAATGAATCCTTATTTTTATTCACTGACCAAATATTTATGTGTGAAACACTGAATGAGTTGTCTGGAAAATCATGAAAAGTATTATTAAATTCATCTGGATTTAAACAAAAAGATTGAAATTCAGTTGTTTCTGAATTTATTTCTAACATTAAATGTAAAGTTCTACAAATGTAAATCACAACTTGGACATAATCGTGGAAATCACTTAATCTTGGCGATGTCCGCTTCAGATGTGATTACAATGGCAGGGGAGTCGGTGTTTTTCTTCACAAGAACGCGTCCATTGCTGGTCCAGAGGTATCGATGATTTTTAGCTTTCCTTGCTAAATTTGCCTTGTAGAGAAGTTCCTTGGTTGATGGTGGCAAGTTTTCATTTATGAAAACATTGCCATCTCCCCGCATCCCAATAACTAAGTCCTTTACCTTCAAATCCTTGAGTGACTTTCGCCTCTCGTAGATTTTATCTCTTGCTCTCCTTGATTTGAATTTAACGATAATGGGACGAGGCTTTGGCTTTGTCTCGGAAGATTGGCCAATACGATGTGTAACATCGACGTCGTTTGGTGTTATAGTAGCATCAACATGCGTAAGTACTTGCATGACAATGCTATCCACATTCTCATCATTAGTCTCTGGTACGTTTGATATTTCAATGTTCTGACGCCGGCTGTATAGCTCGAGGTTCCGTACGTCAACCCGGGACGTCAACCTCAAGCTTAGTGACTCTGTTCTGCAATTCATCATTGGTTTTCTTCAACCCATCATTTGTTGCCTGTAGTTCGTCTAGTCTGTTCGACATTTCATCAAACTTAGCACTCAGGAATGATATAGAGCTCACAACATGAGCCTGACCATTCTTGACCTGTGCAAGATCAGACCCCATAACAGCAAGTTTGGTCATTATGTCAGAGAGAGAAATGGTTTCATTGTCCTTGGAAGAGTTTTTACTAGGGGAAGCAAGGCAGTTTGAGCATAAAGGAATGTCATCCTCACACAAACGTACTCCTTTCTTAGCAGGACACTTTGAACATTTCATCGTGACAACTGGATTTGCTATAGTATGAGTCAGTTCAAAATAATTCAGCAAAACACACTGAGAAAGTATAGATACAGCAACACGAAAATGGATGTATGGGGCTGCACTGTATTCTCTACACAAAGAGGACAGCTGTGTAGATGACAAAGTTGTTCATTATTTCACCAAATGAAGTAATGTACTCCCTGTCCTGTCAAACCAGGTGCAACAGAAATTAACCACAATAAAATTGCAAGTCCTTCAAAATAGAAAACACATACAGATATATGGTAACTTACAGGATTAATGAACACCTTTCATGGAGAGCACATTCTAACCACAGGTAGATGTAAATTGCCTTTGATGATGTGATGATGATGTGATGATGATAATGGTGATGACGATGATGATGGTGATGATGATGATGGTGATAATAATTGTGATGATTATAATGATGATGTATTATGATAGTGACGATGATTATGATATAATTAATGGTGATCATGATAATGGAGATAATGGTGATGATAAAATGATTGATATAATGATGATGGTGATGATGATAATGGTAATGATGATGATATAATGATGATCGTGATGATGATAATGGTGATGATGATAGTGATGATGATGTTTATGATATAATGATGATGATGATGATAATGATAATGGTGATGATATAATAATGGTGATGATGGTGCTGATGATGATAATAATTGTGATGATTATGATGATGATGTATAAGGATGGTGATGATGATTAATATGATATAATGATGACGATATAATAATGTTTATGATCATGATAATGATGATAATGATGATGATGATAAAATGATTGATATAATGATAATGGTGATAATGGTGGCGATAATGATGATGATGATGATGATGGTGATGATAATGGTGATGATTATCATGATGATGATGATATAATGATGATGATGATTATGATATAATGATGATGATAATGATGGTGATGATGGTGATGATGATAATGGTGATGATTATCATGATGATGACGATGATATAATGGTGATGATAATGGTTTTGATGATGATGGTGATAATGATGATTATGATGATATAATGATGATAATGGTGACAATGATGATGATAAAATGATGGTTGATATAATGATGATGGTGATGATAATGGCCATAATGATGATGATGATATAATGATGATGATAATTGTGATGATAATGGTGATGATATAATAATGGTGATGATGATGATGATGATGATGATGATGATGATGATGATATAATAATGATGATGATATTGGCGCACGCCCTTACCCAAATGGCTTTCCACAGGCTCCGGTCCACGTGGCTTCAACACAATGAAGCATAGTAAACTACGCGTGGCACATCGGGGGTTTTGTGGTATTTAATATAGCATAAGGAAAGGAAGAAACCAAAGATCATAGAACAATGACAGTAGAGTAAAACATAGACAGAAAGACAAGATGACAGAAGGATGGAAACAAAGAATAACATAGGGAATTGTAGAATTTTGTAGAATTTTATTAACTCTTTCGACCCCCTCTCGGGGTATGAGAGTACAAACAAACATGAAGTATAAACAACAATGTATAACAGACTTGTGAATACAATTCATGTACATTATACATAGATAATGACACAAAGGTACAAACGATAATAGAGTGTATAAGAGTACAAAAATGAACAATGTAACCAACTTGTAAATACAATGAATACATAGATAGTGACAATAATATATGAAGTATACGTAGATAGTGAAAATAATATATGAAGTATACATAGATAATGACAATAATATTTGAAGTATAGTACAGTCTATTTACAAGTTTAATAAAGCAGGCTGTTTCACTATCCTACCACTACGAGTACGTGTAGGACTATGTCCAACTCTATTTGTACTACCTAAGATGATTGAACAATCTTCTTTCTCTGTTTTCTGAGAAAACTGCAACATTATAAGGCGAGTAAATCTTGCTAAATTCTTCAACTGAGAAGTGATTCTACTATCAAAAAGTTTTGTCATGTGCAAAGCACTTGGAAACCTTATCTTACGTAACTTTTTAGGCAAATATAAACGTCTCTCCTTTTGAAAATATGGACAAACAAAAATATAGTGAAATTCATCTCCTGTATCAGTAGACAAGCAGAGTGTGCACTGCATATCACAATGTGGTGTGTTAGCATTAAATCGACCTTTGTTTACAGGTAATTTATGTGATCTACACCGAAACTTACATAGAGTAAAAGCATCGGTTTTATTTAGAGTAAGTAAATAGCTTTCAAATTCATGGTTGCCTTTGAATATTCTATAATTTGTGCAAATACGATTTGACCATACTGCGTCTCTCCATTCCTGACAAAAAATATCATTTAGTCTTAATTTTAACAAAGAATTAATATTTAAACCCAATCCATTATTTTGGCTTAGCCAAACATTGGATAGACCAGCTTGATTTAACGTGTCTTCAATGAATTTTAACCACGAGGAGGTAAATCCCAAATGTTCATCTTTATGAATGGCAGAAATGAACTTCAAAAGGACATATGAATATTTACTCACTTTACCTCTCAATATTCTTGACCAAAAATTGACTATTCTGCACTTTACATGATTCAAAATCAATCCTCGCCCAGTCTCTCCATAAACCATACAGTCTGGGGTACATGAACCTACCGATAATAAAGTTCTAAGGAATTTCCTATGGAAAAATTCAATCTGCTTTATATCTTCATATCCCCAGACTTCACTACCATACAATAAGATAGACAAAATCAAATGGTCAAATAAATGACACTGAATATCAACTGACAACTGCATTTGCTTCGCTTTAGTCAACATACTGTATAAAGCTTTTCTGGCCTGTATTATCTGCTTTGAAATTGCCTTTTTGAAAGTACCATTATAATTAAACTGTACTCCAAGATAAACAAAATCATATACCACATCTACTTTTTCTTGACCATATGTAAAATTTGGTATCTTCCTAATTTTCCCTCTGGAAAAAATCATTATTTTAGTTTTACTTGCATTGACTGTTAGGTGCCATGTATTACAATATCCTTGTACTGCATTCAGCGCTACTTGTAATTCGCCAGGGCTTTCTGCCAAAATGATTGTGTCATCAGCATACAATAAGCAAATCAACTTTGAAAAAAACTCCAACTCCTCACCCTGTAAGGTATTGCATATTTCTTCACTTAACATTTTCAAGCCAGGATGAAATTTTGCAATATGTTCTTGAAAGTCATTTAAGTAAACAGCAAACAGCAGCGGCGAAAGGTTTTCACCTTGTCTAACTCCTACGTTACAAGTGAAAAAATCAGAAATTGTGCCGTTGGCAGAAATACAAGACTTTGCGCTTTTGTACAAGTTTTTAACAACATTTAGGACTTTCCCATTCACACCTAATTTTAACAATTTAAACCACAAAAACTTCCTGTCAATTAAATCAAATGCTTTTTATAATCAATAAAAGCACAATATAAGCGTTTCCTTTTCTGTAAGTAAAAATCGACAATAGTCTTCAAAACAAATACATGATCAATGGTTGAATAAGTTGAACGAAATCCAGCTTGTTCCTCACCTAACATATGATTACTATCAAGAAAGCTAGAAATTCTATCATTCAAGACTGAGGTAAAAAGTTTACCAAGGCAACTTAGCAAGGTAATCCCTCTATAATTATCCGGATTTGTATTTTCACCTTTATTCTTAAAAATTGGAATAATCATTCCTATACACCACTCAGAAGGTACAATTCCACTGTCTAAAACAGTATTGAAAAAATCAACAATTATCATACGCATTTCTAAAGGGCAATTTTTCAAAAACTCATTTCTGATTAAATCATTACCACAAGCTTTGGCATTTTTCAATTTATTAATCATTAATTCAACCTCTTCTAATGTGATGGATTCATTCAAACAATCATTTTGTTTTGTCACTTTATCAGCATCCAAAGACATCCTTTCCACTGAATGATACTCTGATTTACACACATTTCCTAGAGATTTAAAATGCTGCACAAGATCACTTAAAGAAACATTGATTGCACTTTTAGTCTGACGACCTTTGCAGTTTAATAAATCCCAATAGGCTTTAGGGTTACCTTTTTTTAAGGACCGTAAAGAGGCATTAAAATCTTTACTATACTTTCTCCTTTTGTACCTTAGTAATTTTTTATATTTCTTACTTGCCAAAAGAAAGTCACTGTGTAAAACATCAATATCTGAAACTTGAACATCTAATCTTCTGCGTAGCTGGGTCTTCCTGCTTAGCCTATTCTTTAAATTAAGATACTCTTTACGGGCAGCATCACACTCAGCATCAAACCATAATTGTGATGAAGAATTCACGTACACACACCAAGATCTTGTGCAGCCTGTAAAAAAGACTTACAAATTTCAGAATAGCAACGATCTACCAGTTCCTGACTGGCATTTTCATGAATATTTTCCGTAATTCCCAACAATTGTAATGATAATTCGTGTAGCCGATCAGAGTATTCATTTGCATTTTCACTATTCCACTTGAAAGACATGTACCTGGGTTTAGACGAATCACAAATGGTATTAATTTGGGTATCACTCCTCCCTTCTTTAACATCATGTACTTCTTGGTTGTGTGTATGCTTTGACTGTAAAGTCATAACAATAGGACAGTGCACGTCTGATAAACACTTATCAAATAAGTCAACCTGGAAGTTTTGTATGTTATAAAACAATTCATGAGAAACAATAGCATAATCAATTGCGCTACAACCTCCATTCTTATTGAAACATGTGAAGTTTCCAATACCATTATCACCACCCAACCGTCCATTGACGATAGCAAGACCTAAACTTTTACACAAATCAATTACATGACTACCATTGTTATTTACCTTAACATCCATATTTTTACGTTTGATGGGCACGTATGACTTATCCATAGGTAACAGACTGGAATCATCACTAAAGCTCAAACCAAGAAGGTCAGATACAACATTATCATCATTATCTAAATAATCAGCGAGTAACCCTGTACGAGCATTGAAATCCCCAACTAAACAAAAAGGAACATTAAATTTACTTTTAATGTTAATTATATCCTGTACCAAACAATCAAAGACCTCATTGCTATGATAAATTGAGCCTTCGCAAGGTAGATAAACTGCACCCAATATAAACTCGAAGCCTAAGATTTCTCTGTGAATCCTGACCCAAATAACTGAAGGGGAAGTGGTTTCACATAACCTTTCTGAATACTCAAAAATATGCTTTTTCATTAATACACACATGCCATGAAATCCTCCAAATTTCTGTTCACTTCTTCTAGGCAAACAGTAACACTCATAATCATGTAAATAGGAATGAGACAGGTCTATAAAATCAGTTAACGTTTCTGAGAGACAAATAATATCATAAGCCTTCAAATACACATCAATAATACCAGCATTTAACTTACTGGTCAAACCATTAACATTTAACGCTACAACAGAAAGCAAGATAGGGCTATGTACAGAAAGGGCTGCAGTAGATGCCAAAAGGGGGCCTTCGTTTCCCTAGCCAGAGACATCAATGAAGAGTCCTGACCGTTTGAGCTTCTCCTCCCCCCATCCTAATTGCTTGAACAAGTCTTCTGGAGAAGAAAGTACATATTTCTTCTGAGGATCCTTTTTGAGAGTGCAGAAGATCTTGCAGTCTACTGTCCACACTTTGTCAGTGTCATCATCCCGTTTCACCACATGGAGGAGTTTAGCGCGTGATGGGGCCAAATGCTCACTCAGCATAACGTCTTTATACTCAGTATCCCGCAGCTGTTTCTTCTTCCTCAGGAGAGAGGTGCGGATATCCCTTCTGACAAAACGGGCCACGATAGGGCGGGGCTTCGTTGATTGTGGCCTGCCGACCCGGTGGCTAGTGCTGATGTCAGTTTCACCGAGGGGTACACCGGCCTTTGCTGATATTTCCCTTACCACAGCAGTCGTAGATTCTCCATCACTTTCAGGCACCCCCCGAAAAACTATATTATCCCGTCTGGAATATTGTTCAACATCGTCGAGCCTGTTGTCATGGAGCTGTAACACAGCTTGGGTTTTTTCTTTGGACATGTGGGTGGTGGTTGCAATCTGAGCAGACAGAGAGTGGATCATAGGCAGGACGGCAGCCACGACTGCCTTCACGATGTCGCCAACCAGCTCCTTGCTGGAATCATTAGGAGCAGCAGCGGCGCCCTTTCCACGTGGACGATCTGGAATGAGCGCCATGGCACTAGCTACCACATCTTCGATCGTGGTGGTAATATCAACATCATCTTCCACTGGGAGGGCTTGGAATTTGTTAGCTACCTTCACCATAGTCGTAATTGACAAGAAAACACAGCTCAGTAATGCACTACACAGGTCAAAGACTTCTATCAACAATATCAAGTCAATTAACTCACCCAACTCAAAAGCGGGTATGTGGGGCTGTATAAACAGAACATGTGCTCCAAGTGTGCTCCAGTACAAAGTTCACAATGAAATTAGAGAAGAAATTCAGCATACATAGGTGGCAGGTTTACCCAGAAGCGAGTCAAAGCGACACATTGAAGTATGACTAGATGATGCAGTCGGCAAAATCAAGAAAATTGTGTCATATTGAGACGAAACTTAACAACCAAAGGTAGTGTACTCACAAGTCACATGACTCACTAATATTAGTATATGATTTCAGGGAAAGGTAGAAGGATAAAATGCCTTTCCATAGCCTCTGGCCACGTGGCTTCCACACTATTATGTGACGCATAGTATACCACGCCACATCGGCTTTGCGTAGAATTGTATTGATGAAAATGTCGTTAAATGGCATGTACTGAAATGGCTTTATTTCCTAATAACTTGGCTCTTTTTTGTTCTTTATGTGCCGTATTTGGTATCATACGAAAGAGCATTTCATAGCCGTCATTTTGAGACCACTCTCATATTTTAATGACAATCCTATCGAAGCGTATGATGCATGATAGATGTAAAGAACAAAATGGCGTCTAAAATGTCACGCTTGACCGATTTTAAAAATCCGGCTTCGAGATTCTCTTTATTTTGCCTCAAAGAATGTGCCTGCAAAATTTCAAGAAAAATAAAGATCGTTCAGGGGGCCAAAGTTGGGAACCCGATTTGCCCCATAGACAATACGTGTAATGCATGGGCGGAAACTGTGCAGGATCCGTATTATGACCTGACTTAAATCGCGATTTACTGAAAATTTTCTGTGAGACCATATAACAGTGTTTGGTATCCCTGAGAAGGGAATTTCATTGCGGTCATTTTGAGCCGTCTGCCATTAGCGCGCCATTTAAAATAAGCATATTATTCAATATTATGTATAGCAGGTAAATTGAGGTATTTCAGCAATAACTTTTTGATGACGTCACCAGTTTTCACCAAATTTGGCTGACAGTTGTCAAATACATATATACACATACCCACCAAATTTCGAAGACGTAGGTTAAACGTTCGCAAATTTAGAGCAAGTTGAAGTTATTTCGGCAATTTTGTAAATATAGTGAATTTTATGGGCAATTTTCGTAAAGTTGGTCAGTGATAAGGTACATATTTTTTTATTTGGCTGAGAAGGGTATATCTTGAAGTATCTAAATCCAAAAAAGGGTACGGGTTAACCCAGGCATGACGGAGATACGGCCACAAGAAGATAGTCATTTCGAAAACTTTAGAGGGCGCTATTTATATCATGCGTAATTACTGATGCATGAAATTTAGCAGGGATGTGTGCAATGATAAGACTAAGGCACAGTGTAAATATGAGACAAAAATGAATTGATATGAGGAAGTTATGGCAATTTTTCATATTCGGAAATAAATATTTCAGGAAATTTAGCGTTTCTTAGGGTCACCGATTTCGGATTTGAATTTAGAGTATGAAGATGGAATTTTGAAGCCGATTCAATGCAGCGGGCGTAAAATGCGTAAAACTGGATGCTCGGAATATGAACTTGAATGACAAAATTATGAAATTGACCGGGAGAACCTATAGTAGACTTGAAATTTTAGGAACCTAGAAAATTTATTTCCGTTGGAGGCTTTGTGTGTGTGTGTGTGTGGGGTGTGTGTGTGTGGGGCGTGTGTGGGTGTGTGTGTGGGTGTGTGTGTGTGTGTATGTATGTGGATTTGTGATCCCATGTTGTCTCCGAACAATTTCAGCGTTGTTGGCGAAAAAGCAACTTTGAACATTTTGCATAATTTGAATAAATCCAAAGGGCCACGTGTAAAGGTATATCAAACAGGGCATGACTAGTTACGTACATTGTGCTGCATCCAAAGTTGTGCAATGAAACCTGTGATACAATAATACCTCTCTTCGTTATATCACACGTTACATTTCACAAGACGAACAACATTGGATTTTGAAATTTCAAATTATACAAATCGCCTAAGGTTGCCCCTTGAGCATCAAAGCTTAAAACAGGCCTGTAACTAGGATTTTTGCGGGGGGGGGGGGTCAACATTGGAAAAAGCAGACCTTTCTGAGAAAGCGAAGCGACCGAGTAGGGGTGGCGACCGCCGAATAATGTAAAAACTCATTGCTTGCATAATGCACCTATGTAAGATAAGTTATTATGAGATGTATGTGTGTGTGCGTGTGTATGCGTGTGTGTGAGGTTTTTCTGACCGTTAAATCCTTAAAATATTGAAAGACCCTTCACCACAAATGTCAAAACATATCAACCGCAAATGTAAAAAGTTATTGTGGTTTAATAGTGATTTCCCTTTTTATGATCAGTTTGCCGGGACGGGGGGGGGGGGGGGGGGGGGGGGGAGGAGCTGATCATAAACTTCACTGGCAGGAAAAATTCATGTAATCGCAATAGAACAGCAATTTATTGTCCCCGACTATGAAACGGGCTCCGTACTGTGTCTCCGTCCGTGTGTCCGTCCGTGTGTGCTCAATGTTAAAATCTGCTTCTTCGTTGTCATTTCTTGGCCGATTTTTGATTCTGATTACTCTGACGGATAAAGATAGGTGAGGGCTTCCTAACTTCTACACAGAAATGCGTAAATCTTTATGCAAATTTATGCGAATTTCTTCAAAATCACAAAAAATGCTACTTCTCCTCCATTTCGCAGTGGATTTTTGATTCTGTTTGTTTTATCTCATAGGGCTTGGTGGGGGCTTCAAATCTCCTACACAGAATTTTGAAATTCATTAATTATGTAAGCTTATACAAATTTATTCAAAATCAACGAAAAATGCTGCTTCTCTATTTCGCAGCGGATTTTGATTCTGTTTGTTTTATCTGATAGGGCTTGGTGAGGGCTTCAAAACTTCTACACAGAATTTTAAAATTCATTAATTATGCAAATTGATACAAATTTATTCAAAATCACTAAAAACGCTACCTAATTCTACTCTATTCTTATATTCTATTCTATTATCTTCTATTCTTCTCTATCAGAAATTACAAAAATTAACGCCATTCCAAAGATCTCTACTTCCGGCGGGGACATAATTATATTTCGCATCGCGTAGTTTTATCAGTCTCAAGAGGGCGCTTCATATAAATTGAATTTGAACGTAAGATTTACTTTTTTATTCAAGCGATTTTTAATGATGAAAATTTGAATGGTTTAGAAATACCTGAAACCTGCATGTTACCGTTTCAATCTAGTGATAATCAAATATAACACACAAGTACAGTATACGGCGCACGCTGCGTGCTGTTTTGATTAAAAATAAAGAGCGGCAATCAAAGCCGTTAGTAACTCAAGATGGCGCACTTTAGTCTTTGAAAAAAAAATCAACCACTACTATTTGATAAAACAATGATGTAACATTTGAAAAGATTCAAAAGTGTGCATTCATCAATTGATTTGTCTTATTAAATTTATCATTTTACCTCAGTTGAATTAAATTCAACGCTATGAAGAGTTTCGTTCTGGACACCCTGAAGATCCCGTTCAAGCCCCTGTGTTCAACTATTCATCCAGTTAATAAGCCAAATATTCACACCATATAATGATCAAAATATCAAATTCTTTCATATAATGATGATGAAAACGGGAAATTTCAGAGTCATGGTTTTCATCCATGACCAAGACTGTGATTTATCTTTTTCTTTTTTTTAAATGATAGAACTATTTACAGGATGGAGCCCCCAGCCCCTCCCCCTGAGGATTTTCAAAGTTTCGATTTTCGGGCAACAATCGCCTCTTATTTTCAGGCGAGATATGTAATTTTAATTCTGATTCTTGAAAGTATTATTAATGGAAGATTGCCTGGAATTTCAGAATAAAGGACAAATTTTTTTTTTAATATTTTTTAATTTTAAATTTAAAAAAAATATATGCTCGTGCCAATAGTAATGACGCACCCGATATCCCGGATATGGTGCGTCATTTGTCAATTTGAAATTAAACTTAACACAATCCTCCGTCACTTTTGTGACTGATAAACCACTGAAATTAACCCACACCACAGTAACAAAAATGGACGACAGTCACAAAAAATAACGAACAATGGGCAAATTTGAGGCACATGTGCGTCATTTTTGTGACCCACAAATTTTAAATTAAATTTAGATTTAAATTTAAAAATTAATTATTGCATTGCAATAAAACTTACTAGGGACAAGGTAATTAAGTTGTTGTTTTTTTTTGTAATGTCTCTAGCTGCTGCCGCCGGAACAAAAAGGGTGCGAAAATGGCGCATTGTATGTCACATTTTTTTTTATTGTAATGACCCTATTATGACGCACCCCGCCCTGGGGTATAGGTTGCGTCATTACAATGAACAGATGCATTATTCATTTCGTTCTGGGTCATTTTTTTTTTTAAATTTGAAATTGAATTTGTTTGTTTGTTCTGCTGAATTTTTGTGTTGTTTTTTTTACTTCATTTTAATCTATATTACTTCATTTCATTTTATTTCATTTCATTTTATTTTATTATTTCATACATACGCCATAAAAGTGTACTTTTGTGTTATATTTGAATATAACTAGATTGAAACGATAACATGTAGGTTTCAGGCATTTAATTTGACTTCAACCATTTGTATTTCATCACTAAAAATCGCGCAAATAAAGAGTAGAAATTACGTTCAAATTTAATAGATGTGAAGCGCCCTCTGGAGACTGATAACATAAATTGCTGTTCTATGTAGAGATCGCACAGAACTCCTAAAGACGTCTTTAGGAGTTCTGTGAGAGATCGATGTATTATGTCATGTCCTTTTTATGATCAGCTCCTCGACCCCCCCCCCCCTCCCCCGTCCCTGTAAACCGATCATAAAAAGGGAAACCACTAGTAAAGCACTAGTTTAACAAATTTTGACATTTGCGGTTGACATGTTTTGACATTTGTGGTAAAGGGTCTTTCAATATTTAAGGGATTTTAATGGTCAGGAAAACCTCACACACGCATACACACGCACACACACATACATTTCATATTAACTCATCTTACATAGGTGCATTATGCAAGCAATGAGTTTACATTTGCGGTCGACACATTTATGGTAAAAATGGAAATTTTTACATTTGTAGGCGAAATGATTTTACAATTGTGGTTAAATAGATTTTTACATTATGTGGGCGTTTTTTTGTTTTGTTTTTGTTTTTTTTTTTTTTTTTTTTTTTTTTTTTTTGTTTTTTACATTTGTTGTTATTTTTACACTTGTGGTTGACGTGTTATGACATTCGTGGTTAATTTTACATTAGTGGGTGCAATGTTTTTATATTTGTGGTTATTTTTACATTTGTGGTAGATTTTTACATTTCTACATCGGGTCATATGTTTTATGCTCTATGATACATACATTGCGTAGATATATGGTCATGTGTCACTGACTAGGCCTGTCATTGTCTTCAATATTGATATTCGCCCATTGTTATGTGCATTTATCTTAGGTGGGTTTTCTTTCTTGTGAAACACGATAAGTTCATTTTTATGTGGAATACAGTAACTTATCAGACACAGCAAGTGCCTATTAGCTTATCAAAAACTATAGGCCTACCCAAACTTAATGGCAAAAAAAAAAATTAAAAAAGAAAGTGCTTCTGCCCCTCCGTACCTCTTACAACTAATTCATTTTATAATGAATCCCAAATATTACAGTTTTTGCCAAGCTAGAGAAGGCGGATATACGTTTATAAATATGATAAGCACTGTTATTGAAGTGTTAGAGGAATTTCATTAGATTTAACAATAGGCTTTCACCTAAACATAAACCGATCAGGAATCCCAAAACAGCTAGCTATATACTGAGGAGAGTCACGATTTATTTCAGGAAGTGTTTCTTATTTTCCTCGACTATTTTTATATATCTCAAACGTTGTTTTAAAATGTATTGGCGTCCCTATGTATTGATTTACCCTTGAGTAGTTTTATAGCTTTACAGTATCGTTCAAACATATGCTACTTATATTCCCAATGGATTTAATGTCTGTTGTACTCGAGGTGTCATTTTGCTGACGTACCACTGCGTCAGCGACTGGCGCGGTCTTTGACGCGCCATGTTCATGATGTTAGAGCAATATTACATATATAGAAGGTTGAGGGTTTTTTTGTCTTTGCGATCGTGTTGAATACAAAATGAACATTGCTTTTAATTACTGGCGTAAACCCTAATTGCCTTCACAGGCTCGATTGGCAAAGGTAATAATGCAATTGAATAAACGCCTCTTGTGCAACGAATACTTCTTACTAGCAGAAGTTACAATATATTCTACAGTAACAACCACAGCTGAGTATGTTTAGCAACTTACTTATTAAGCATTACTCACACACAGGTGTAAAGATCACCATTGCACAGCCAAGTGGCGTACCGTGGGTTCAGCCATCAAGGGAAAACATCATACTTTGGTGGATAAAATCGAGGAACAAGACAATTATTTAGTGGATTATCTGGGAGGAGGTTTGTCTTTTTCACGTTATCTTTCCCCTCTCTCTGTCTTTCATTTTCTTTTTCCCCCTTTCGATAGGAGTAGTAGGGACATGTATGTACCCCCAAGTCTTCGCAAAAAATGCCGCTGGCTCAACCCACGGACCCTTTAGCGGGGGCATGCACATAATGTGTATCATTGTAGTGTTACGTGGAAATAAGGAAGGAAATCACTTCGCAACATGACAACTGTGTGTTGTCCTAATTATTTGAATTTAGTAATTATTTGAGTTTGCGAAGTAAGCAAACGCAACTGAAAATGTGAATAAAAGGTTCGAAACTTTAAAGTTTGGAACCTAGTTTCTTTTTTTTTTTTAAATAGTAGAAATGAAATCCCCCCGATCATACCTATAAGGGAGCGAAGAGACATTTTACCTACAGAAAAAAGTGTACACTGCATTGAGCGTTAGAGTTTCGAGTTTTCAGCATAGATAAACGATTTCCTATTCACTTCTTCCCCATGGGTCACAATTTAAATGAAAATTCAGGAGACGATAATAAAAGAGGAATTTAGACAGGCAACATAAAGTTACGATTTCTTTCAAATGAACTTTTGAAAGTAAAATTTCATATGCTTTATTCTATTTTCTTTTAAATCTGATAAATCTTATATACTAGGGAGCAAAGCAAAAGAATGATATTTCGTTCTTCAATTTTGAACCCTTTGAAAACGCTATTCATATACTGGTATATAGCCAATATCCTCGACTTTTCCAACCTTTTCGACAAAGGTTGGGGAGATATCTTTCTGTAACCTGACATCAAACCGATAAAAGATCGACAACCTCGATAACAAGCCAATATAAAACTGACAGCAAACCGACCCCTGCCAATATCACCCCGAATGGCTGAAATTTTGTCGGTTTATTGTCGGTTTGGGGTCAGTCTGGTGGTGTGACTGTAGTATCAGGCTTTACCGTCGTAACACTCAATGCCCGGTCACAGAGAGTGAGAATAGACGCTGATATCTCTACAAATATTTTCCAATCCATCTTTTCTATATACTGGGTCCCTAAATTCCTTTTAATGCCATCCAGCCCACCTGTGGTGTGCGTACGACTAATCTTGCCCTGTTGCCCAAATAGGATATCGGTGCATGGTTCTACAAAGTGTGTTCGTTATCTAATAGCTGAAAACATAATGCGTTGCTTCAGACTTTTCAAGCTCTGACAGCCATCATCAATACCAATCGTATGGACACACAGTCAAGCATTGATTAGAGCATATTGCTCAATGATGAATGGTCTTACCTCTCTTAATTTTTTGAATATTTTCAGGCAAAATGAACAAAGTAAACAATTTTATATCAAGATAAAGATGAGTTCTGGTCATACGATTGCAATATAAAAGAAACTATTGGGAAAAGTAAATTATGTAGTACTTAAGAATAATTGTGTATTTTGAGGTTTTGAAATCAAAGTGATAAGGTGTTGAATAAATTTTCTTGAAAATCAGTATAAGAAATAAAAAAATAAGTATGTGGGACTACAGAAGCATGTGGCATGAAAGTTTGGTCCAAACTTTTATCCAATTTCTAGTCATCTTTCGTATATCAGGCCATTCCAAGAGCAGTCCTTTTCAGGGGTCATTTCTCCCCTTGAAACTCTTCCAAAGTGATATGAAAAGAATGAGAAAGTTCACAAAATATTGTTTTATCATTACCAGAACTCAAACCTCTTTAAAAGTTGGATGCGATAGGTATAAAATACAGCACAATACAATAATTTCATTTGTGTAGTGCTCTTACAAAGTGATCTGTTGTTTGTTTGCGCTCAGGTTTTATTTTGTTTCTTATTATTGTATTCATTTCGACATTGTCATGTTTAAAGGAATAATAAGAGACAGAATACATAACCAACAAAAACATAAATAGAGAAAATTAGTCAAAACTTTTTTTATTGAAGACTACCTGCATCGCCTGCTCCAGTAAGCCTGTACGAATTATTAAATGAAAGAAAGGTAAGTTCAACCGGTGATGCAAAAGCATCCTATTTGAATGAATATATTCCAATACCGAAAATCTAGGTAACGAAGTACTCTTATGAGTCAAAGCTAGTGTCTGCATTGTAAAAATGACAAATATTGGAATGTGTACTTGTATAGATATGGATAAACACACAGTAGTATCGAATAGTAACTTAGCAGCGATATAATCAACTCTCAAAGTCTAAACTATTTCAAAAGCAAGTTGAAATACGTCTTCTTGAACCATATTCAGTGAATTCAAACGGAGCGAGCATAACCCACCTCTCCCCCCCCCCTATCTCTCTCTCCCTCCTCTCTCTCTCTCTCTCTCTCTCTCTCTCTCTCTCTCCACCTCCTTCTCTCTTATCTGTCTTACTCCCTTTTCACCCCTTCTTTTCCTGCCCTCTCTCTCCCTTCTTCTCACACACAGACACGCTCACTTTCTTTCACTTTCCTCCTTCCTCCATCCTCCTTCTCTTCATTCTCTTTTGTTTCCACACCGTCTTGCACTTTCACTTTACTTTCACACCTCAGTTTTTCTTGTGGCAATTGTCCGTCTACTTCAACTCACTTATTAATTCTCTCTTATCAATATTTCGCTTCTCGCAATGATGCTTTATGAATTTAATGTTTTTGAACGACCCTATCGTGATTAAGTTATATAAGTTTCTGGACATGTAATATACAAGCTTTGCTTTTAAACATGTCCAACTGTTTGCAACGTCACTTAGGTAAATATTTGTGCATTATGTACTTTACTTATTGATATCTAATTATGTGCCCATATCTATAGAAAAACATCATTGTAATATATTATTGTTGTTATTGTATTTATGTTATGTTATGCACTACAGTATTATGTTAATATAATTGAAAACAGTCAATAAATCTGAATCTGAATGAGGAAGTGCTTTTACATAAAAAATATTTTCCAACAGACTATGAAATGACAGATAACATATTGATGTTCACTTATAAGCTGTTCGCTATGAGCTACGATATACATTGTTCAGTAGTCATGAGATTAATCAATCAGTATGCATTCAATATTTCTATTTTTCTATATTCTATATTTCTACTCATGTTACGTGTGGTTCGCCGTTTTTTCTATTATTTTATTAGTTTTAGTCTTTAATTAATAATTGATGATAAACTTGATTTCAATGGTATGTAACCATCATTGCATTTTTTTAAAACATAAAAAATCGATTGCAAAATGTCTGAAATACTAAATAACAACCCAATAAATTATATCTTCCAGGGTTAAAAAAGAATAAACACCCTAAGTCCCTAGGACAGTTACACCCCATACAACAACACCACATCATCTAACTTTAAAGCGAAAATTTGCCCAACAAACTTATTGACCACTAGGGATGCATGGAAGGGGTCGGGGGTCATTTTCGTAGCGGTAGTATTCGGGGGTAATTGTCTGGGTATGGCTTAATTTCATATGGAGGTTGTTACCTGTCCGAGGCAAAAATTGCCAGAAGTAATTGTCCGGGGTAATTTCCTACGGAGTGGTTGTCCAGGGATAATTATCCTGATTATAGATGTCCTTCAATCGAATAAGGCTTATCATTATGTACAATATTACAACGTGAAGTTTTATGCACTTGTAGCTTTCCCTTGAATACTGGTTATTAAATTCACGTAATTAAAGGGAGCCACCGATCGATATCCATGTACGTTCAATTTCATTCGCTTGCCCCTATTGCAAGGCCGTGCATAACAACAATCTTGGAGGAGCGAACAAAATTGCCGTCGAGGGTGGGGTAGTTTGTCAGTTGGGTTGTTCAGTTCGTCTTTCTTCGGTCTAATCATAGACAAATTAAATAGTATAGACGAAAAGGTAGCACGCGCGGATTTGCCTCATTTGCATATAAGCTACAGCGTCACCATTCAATCTAAGCGTATTTAAGCGTATTTAGGCTCCGCCCCCCGAGAGACATTTCATATCTCCCGAAGCCCCCATTAGCATAAAAATCCGATTTCACTTCATGCATTATTTATTTTTGATTTGCGTATCCCGACAATATTCAGCTCTGATTGGACCTTACCTCATGAATATTACAATTATCCAAAAGAATTAATCGACAACAAATATGACCTTTTTCGTCACTTCCGCTGTGTGTAAAGTCAATGTAATGACGTCACCCGCAGGAAGTGTGAATTTCTTGTGAAAAGTTTACCGGTGAGTACAACTATAATTACGCTTAAATTTCATAAATAGAATAACAATCATATGAGTTACTACCAAAGTGAGGGATCTCCTGGAATTTCTGTACATTTTGAAAGTACTTGAAAGTACTGTATGCTATAAAAATATGGGCAATCTGTTGTCAAACTTTCATTACATTTTCTATCGTTCTGAGCTTATGTTTCAGCTCGATTGCCATTACCACCCCTGCCACTCTTGACAGCTTACCGGGTGTTTCGGGCGGGACCGTGTCATAAAATCAAATACATTACCAGACAATTTCATCCCCATCAATGTCAATGACAGTGATCCAAACTAACTGTTGGAACACATAATTTCAAAACTTTGTCGGAAAAATATCTAATATGACTCTAATGTGACATTAACATATTAACTAGGACCAGGTGGCTTGTCGAGATTAATTTAGTTTTTCAAGCTGTGGTGTGAAGATTTCAGCAGTTCACAAGTTCCATGATTTTGATTTTATGTCTAAATTAGAGTAGAATGTAACTTAGACCTATCGTAGATCTGCATTTCAAATTTAGTTGATTAGGCCAAAATTCTTTGACAAATCGGTTATCTAAGTTAGATGTAGACATAGAGTCTAGATCTAGTTAAGCTATAGATCTGACAGACCTAACAAGTTAGTCTGGAATAGATGTAGGCCTAGCCCTAGACCTCTGTTAAAGGTCTGTTAGATCTACTGAGGATTTGGGGGGGGGGTTATTTTTTTGTAGGGCCTATATATTATTGGTTATTTATATATTTATATATATTGGGGGGGGGGGGCATGCGAGGCCTAGCCAGTCATTGACGTAGGCCTAGGTCTTGTCTTGGCAAGTCCTAGAATCTACATAGATCTAGACTAGATCTGATCTAGACTCCTACTCGGTGGTCTAACTCTAAGTCTAGATCTTTTCTAGATCTAGATCTAGATCTAGTCTAACGTACATGTACATCTAATCGTAACAGTTAGACATAGTCCTAGACACTAGAGTCTAGGGCAAAGCACATTACTAGCCTAATGGAAGAAAGCCTGGTCAGTGATTGAATTATGAATGGGGGGGGGGGGGGTCCTGGTCTAGTTAGTCTTTACTCTAGTTCTGCCCGATTCAACTCATTGTAATGTTAAAATGAATAAACCTCTATAGTGTTGTCAGCTTTTAGCCAATTAAACTAAAAGTTAAAGTTTGATTGAATTTGAAAACGGACTTTAAGAGAAGTCGGGGCATGCATGTTTTTTGTTTGTTTTTGTTTTTTTTGTTTTTTTGTTTTGTTTTTTTTTTTTGCTGTTTTTTTTACTTAGTGTAGCAGGGAAGGAAATCAAAATCAAATGGGCTAGTCATTTTCATTTTTAGGCAGGACCAAAAAAATTGTTGAAAGGTAATAAAGAGAATCACCATCAATTATCATTTTCACTTTTTTTTCTTTTTCAGATGGACATGAAATGAAGAATATGCAGACCTACCAAGTGTTTTGTTCTACATGTATCTACCCATCAACGCATGGCTGAACGTACTACTACCACTAATTATTGGAGATGACGGATGAAATGCAATGTAAATCTGCTAAGATGCCACTTTATTTTCATTTCCCTGATTGCATGACAGGTATGGTAGTTTTAGATCTAGAGCTCTATTCTTGGAAATCAATTAAAGTGGCAGCTCCATGGTTATTTCAATGGGAATGTTAAGATCCAGTTGAGGAGTTACAGATTTTAAAGATGGAATGATAGATTGAGCTAATACTTATAGTATCAAGGATAGATGTATGTTATCCGAAGTATATAATAAATATAAGAGGGTTTTTTAAAAAAATGTGTTTTTTTTTTAAATGTGTTGACAAGTAAATACATTATGTTATTTCCTTTGAGAGTGTTCTTCAACCCTTTTCAATAATGCATGTACACAAACAATAGCAAGTAGAATATCAAATGAAAAAAAAATTATGTACTTAAATTTATTTTGAAATATTTCTGAAGAAAGACATTACAATTTCAGATAGAATCTGTGAAAGGAATCTATTTCTTACTTGTATTCTCTTTGAGAATCAATGAGGCCAGCATGAATGGAGTATAAATACTTATTATGTGATGTATGAATTATTTCATTTTTCCAGGATGATACTTCTCTTCTTCAGTAACAATAGATGCTGAAGGCATATACCCCACTTTGAGTAAAGACAATTCAGAGAGGAAGAAAGAACTACCGACTTGCTGAAGTTAAGAGAGGTAGGCTCAGCTGTATGAATAAGTTTCTTTGTGCACACTCCCACAACTGAGGTACTAAAGGATGTCCTTGGTTCATTCACAAAGATAGATTTTGTAAAGGGGGGAGGGCACAAATCTCATCAGAAGAAGAAAAAAAGGGGGTTGTCAGATTTGTTGGGTCCAGTTTTCCTTCAAAATTCTCTGACAAGCAAAAAAAAAAAAGAAAAAAAAAAAAGAAGCTTATTATTTCAAGGGGGGGGGGGGCACAATTTTAAAAAGAGAGGCCACAATGTACACTGCTCTTTGAAAAGGGAGGAGGCCGGAAGTGCCCCCCCCCCCCAAACTGCCACTGTGTTCATTGATTTGCATGTCATGTGATTTCAACGTGATTAATTCCATTCTTTTCTCATTTCATTCAACAGACATGCATGGAGTTCAACTTGACCTCTTCATCTTTGATGGCTGCTACAACAGATCAAATCCTTCGTATTCCGGAGAGTCTGAAGTGTAACAAGCTCATTTAAGGGAAAAGGATACTGCATCTAAAGCTTTTCACATGTGGCACCTTCACCCGCCCCTCCACATGTCACTTTATAAATTCTAATACAGCCAATTCTTTCATGTAGATGTATTTAGCTCATTAGGCCTATTGAGTTGAGGGTTTCCTTTTCGAGATGGCCTAGGGACATTGCCTGGCCCCTAATGTTTATGATAATAATGATAATAATAATGATAACAATAATAGAACAGTTCTTATATTTCGTATAATACCTTTGAAAAAGGTCTCAATGCACTGAGGAAAGGGTGAGAAAGAGAAACAAGTAGGAAACCTGCCGGAAATGTTATAATTATATTAATCAATTGAATGAGTATGTTTTTAGTGCAGATTTGAATTGCCCTACTGTATTAGCTTGTCTTACATTACTGAAGTGATTGCCAGGCCCAATGAGGTAATGCTTTGATCCATTGTGCATCTCAACAAATGTAAAAAAAAAAAAAAAAATTAATCCCATGAACTGATCTTATATCTGATGATTGAAATTATCATTTTGGGAAAGTCTGTAATACTGTTTATATGATATAAAACTAAATGTCAAAAACAATCAGTATTGAGAAATTGGAAAAAAAAAAAGGGGGGGTTACTTCATCTAGCTCTAGAGCCTTACATGTATGTAGAGAAAATTAACATAACCATCTTTCATTTTCAAGTAAAATAATTATGCCCTCGGTATGTGTGGATCAAATTTCAACCAACAATCTTTAGGACTCTGAAATGTACATTAGTTGGTCATCGTTTCAATGCAGACTTTGTGGTTTTGGAGTTAGGGCACTAATGTAGCTGGGGGGGGGGGGGGCAGAGGGGCAGACTGTCACCTGACAACTCTTGACGAAAAAAAAAAAAGTTATCGGGTTCATAAAAATTTCTCTGTGGTGGATTTAGGGAGGGAGGCAATCCCAGCCCGTGCCCCCCCCCCCCCCTTTTTGAAAGAACAGTATATATTGTGCCCCCCCCCCCTTTTTGAAAGAACAGTATATATTGTGCCCCCTCCTTTTTTTTTTTTTTTTTTTTTTTTATTGTGCCCCCTTTTAGAACTTCTTTTGTTTGTCAGAGAATTATGGAGAAAAACTGGACCCCATGAAATCATGAAATCACTGAGCGACTTTTGGAGGGCTTGCAACAAGAAAAAAATACGAATCTCCCTTCAAGCAGTTCCCTAAAGTTGACAGACCTGCATTTGTGTCCCCCCCCCCCCCCCCTCAGAAAATCCTGCATACTGCACTGAGTTAGGGTAAATTTGTTATGAAAAATCCTGATGATTTCATCAGGATTTTCAAGTATTCTATGTTGCATAAGTCAATCATTTCATAAACTCCCCGAAGTATAACAGGAACCTATAATGTGTTCAAAAATTCCAAATAAATCAACAAATGCAATAAGATTTAAAGATGTAATACTTCCATGTAGCAGGTGAGGTCATTTGATTTTAATAATTCATTTGTGATGAAAATGTACTTTTTGTTAGTAATATAAAGTATATGTTTGAAGTTTTCGTGTAGGGCATTATATGATTTATTTCTATAAAAGTTTAGAATAATACTTATAGGGCCCTTTCATATCAGTAGAACAAATACATTATAAATATACGTTGTGTTAAAAATAGTGGATGATGGAATACACAATTGAAAAAATGACAGATGCAAGAAAAAGATGCAAAAAACATAAGGTAAAACAACAATCGGTTTGTGATCGAAGATAACATGTAGAGAAATAATCAAGCAGAAGGTGAGCAAATCTGTTTTAGATCGACTGGGCATCATAATTGCAGATTTCATCACATAAACTGTAAACGTGGTAAATTACATTATTGTGAAAAGCTATGCAATTAAAATTGGTTTTATGAACATTCAACTAGCAGTAATCCAATAGCACATGTATTTCTTTTCTTTTTCTTTTTTTTTTCAATGAATCAAATCTAACTGCAGATAGAGTGATGAAACAGGACGTGAGGGAGAAATAGAGTGTGAGAGAGAAAGAGAGAGAGAGAGTTAAGAGATAATGAGAGAGATAACTTGTGAGATGATATGATAATGAGAAAGGCAACAATGTGAGATAGTGAGAGAGATGGGAAGAAAAAGGGGAAAAGAAAGTTTCAAATATTTCTGCCCCCCCCCCCCCTTGCCGCATGAGTTAGTGATTCTTTTTAAGAGGAGGGGGGGGGGGGGAGAGAGAGAGAGAGAGAGCTGGTAAGTATGGCCCTAGGGGTGGGACCGGGAGTTCAATTCCAAGTTTGCTAAAATAAAAAAAATCAACAACAAAAAAGAAAAATAATTACATTTTTTTTTTTTTTTAAATTACTGTCAGATGTTCCCACATATGGATTCGTTTCTTGTGACACAGCTTATCCAAGTTTCATATTTATTTTTCAACAGTGAATTGAAGTACGGCAGGTAGCTTCTCACTGTTTATCATTTCAATTGTATTGTTGATTATTATAATTAATCAAAAATGGAAGGCACTGATTGGCCAATACTGGTAAGTCGTCAAAATCCATATAATGAATACATTAACATACATGAATAAATTAAGTGTACTTGACCTCTCTCAATGCGCATGCTCGGCGCTGACCCGCGTTTTTGTTTCTGTTGCATGAAGAGCATGTACGGATGTTGGGAGCATCTTAAGAAATGAATAATTCATAGTATGTTAATGGGGCTTCGGGCGCGTTCAAATCGTGTTCAAATGTCTCTGACAAAATGGCGGAGCTTTAGGGGCCTGGGTCTAATGCGTATCACTGTAATTGCGTGCTCGTTTACCGAAGATGTACGGAGATTCCTGAATATTACCAGAGCCGGGCCAAGCTCCAAAGCACCACGATTGGCGACTTTTCGGTCCCTTTAACATTTTAAATAATCGACGTGTGCGCTTATATTCCAATTGCATCAAACTATCGCTGTATTTTCCTTCTTTCACTCCATGCACTTTAATTTCTGTCGATACATTGACACGTAAAGTTACTTTCTTGCAAAATTTATTCGAGTTGCGTTTGTTGTAGACCCTTTTCAGTACTAAACAAATTACATGGAGATTTTTTTGTTTATTAGTTCAACAGAATCATGTTGTGACCTCTGCTAAGCAGCTACTAATTCATTTTTTAGGGGAGGGGGCCTTAAAAGAACCAGCTAGGGCCCCCGACATAAACTATTTTTTGTTCCTTCATTTTTTTGTCTTTGATGTTGTTTCTATGGTAACCGCCCTCACGGAGAGCACAACATTGTTACATTTCAATTTCTTTAAATGATACTTTTAAAGTTTATAACAGGTCTGTCGGAGGTTTCATAGAGTTCATTTTCAACCATCTCTGTATCACCATCACCTCTTTCCTCGTCATTTACCTCCACGTCATCTTTGTCAATGGCATACCCGCTTGATTCCTTAGCCACCTCGGCGTCTTCGTCTCCACGGCAGATATACAAGGCGTTATCAATTCCCATAACACTGTCCATGTTTCTATCCAATAGTTTCGTTGCTTTCTGAGACTTATCGGGCATGGTATATAGGCCAGCTTTATCTTCAGGGTTTAGAGCAGAAGGCGGTACTTTAGGAACCGCTTGACCGATGGGTTCTTTGCGGACCTTCTGCGAAACCGCGTACTCGGGGAAATAATCGGAGTCCACACGCATGCGGTTTGTATGTCCGTTTTCCAGTGAGTAACTGGTTGACGAGGCGGGTGGGTGTTGATAAACGTCCAAATCTGATCCTTCTGGTCTTGATCGCAGTTCCAATATGTTTTGGTCTTTTGAAGATCTTTTCTCCTTTGATCGTCTTAATAAAAGGAAAGAAAAGAAAAGAAAAACGTTTGACAAGACTGGAAATGGGTGATAAAAAACTAATATCTATTTTAACATGTTTAAAGTGCCAAATTTCACTAACTGAACATATTTCGACTTAACAGGGATCAAACAGGTTTCAAGAAAGTAAACGCAGCACACAATATAAACATCATTACTTTGATGTAATTGATAAGGCAATTCAAAATAATAATAGATTACATGATAAAAATTTGGTTTTAGTCACTGTCTTACCTCCATCTTATTATGAAAACGATCATGAGGATGAGGAGGATAAGCACCAGGACGCCTCCACCCGCGCCCACACCAATGTACAAGCCTGAAAATATGAAATAATGAATTCCACTTATTCATTGATGTAAAATGATATTCCTATGGCATTTCAGAAATTTATTGACAGCTTGCAGTCATCTGCGTTTACATATCACGTACCCTTCTTCTCTCCATCCTAAATCAGAAAACTCTTTTTGTTTCATAGATTTTTGAGACGTTATCTTGGCAAATGGGAAAATCTTTTGGGGCTTGTCATAGAATGCAGTATCTGTGCTTTAATGTAAATAATAGATGTACCTACACCTAGCACTTTGATTCACATATAATTAGATGAACTGCAAAGATTCATGAATTGATCTTGATCCAATATCTGACGTCATTCCTGGTAGATAGAAAAACGGCATGCATATTATCAATTATAAATTCTTCTATTATGTCTATAGCCCATAAGTGGATACGAGAACAATTAATTTCAGTCAAGCAGAGTCTACTGGGAAAGCAAATATTATAAGGTGTAGACCTTATAAATTCGGCTGCACATGGCCTACCCTGAAACACAAGATATCGAAGGGATGTACCGCTAGTTATCTCTGATTAGTAGTGTTCAAAAGATGTCATCACAACATGCCTTTTGTATGAGATAAAGTTAGTCAACACCTTTAGATCATGTAGATAGGTAAGGGTACGATTGAACTTTGATATGTGGCTTGACTAGTCTGAATCGCTTCCATCGATGACAGTTTTTCTGTCATTGTCTCAGCTGTGGAACGATCAGACTGATGTTTCAACAAGCTCAGTAGTTGATGGAGATGATGTGTCACTTTCTGTCGAAGTTACATCACCTAGCTGCGACCATCAAAATTTTTTCATTCTCATTTTCTTAAAATCAAAAGCCATGAATTTGCACAAGCGAATGGATAAAAAAAAAATGCATCATCAGAACTTCAATTTAAGTAGTTCAACATTCGATTGAATATGATAACAGCTCTTTATTGTTGTAATTACCTCGATTGTTCTGAACTGTCATGGATGACGTTCCTTCTGTCATTGTGTGACATGTTGAAGGCATGGATGAATGAGAGGGTGTTAGAGATGATACATTGCTTACAGTAGTCGTGGTTACATTACCTGTTAAGAGCAATATATTTCTTTTTCATTTGGCAAGTAGTTTAATATAATGTTGATACTTTAATTTCTTGCTTATGAGGCACATTTATCACTCGAAAGACAAGGAATATTCACCGTCCATACAAATGACCACAATGAGGAGACATGCTTCCATTATATGTACTCTCCTCTAATTTATACATAAAGAGTGTTCTGTAAAATATATATTTAGGGGTGTGTGGAACAAGTTTTACAATAAGTATGTACCAGTCATGGCCGTAAAGGTCGCAAGATTACTGGATTCGGATATCACTGTCAGGGGCGGTTCTGTTAGTCCCTGAATTCAACCGCGTAGCCAGGATTTAATTTTAGGGGAGGCGGTTGTGAGCACGAAAAGCGTGCTCCCCAGGGGGGGGGGGGGGTGCAGGGAGGGAGGGGGGACTTGCCTGGTCTTTACTGAAAGAGCTCTATATTCAGTCAAGACAGATATGAGCGGGATTTGACATTCTTAAAACATTGTAAAACCATATGTCGGATTTTTTTTTCATTTACTGACACACAAGTTAATTACATAAGATACTCATGATCATTAACAAACATAATCATAATAACATTTTATTTTTTATAAAATGTATTTTCAAGTGTTGCGACAAATAAGCCGTGGTCATGGTCTTTTAAAGAGATTTATTTACCTTGATACAAGTCTAGATGAAAGGAGATAATTAAAGTATTAATCATCATTCTAACCATGGTAACATTAACTTTATGAACTCGAATTATAATATGTGCCGTCATGAAACCATTTCAATCTTTCGTTTCGAATAAGGATTAAGTGAAATGGATTAATATGATGTAAATAATTGGTCAAATTGACAAGAAGCCGCTTTAATTAGATTCCACTGTCAAGAAACTCAATAACAACCTTCAGTTGGTACTTGACTTGATTCTTCACATCCTAAAGGACTGGCAATCCGGTTGGTATTTTGGAGAAACAGTGTTACTGCAATTTGATAAAATATGGAGAAAATGAACTTGACACATGAATGCAGTGTTGTTATAATTATGCGTATAGTGCTTTGATATTCCTACTGTAAGATTTATTATACATATATATATATATATATATATATATATATATATATGTATATAACTGTCTCTGTCTTTAGTTTATAACGTTTATTTTTTGTTTGTAATTTACCATAATTCCTAATTAATTGTAATGTACTTAGTATTTTCATGGCGCCATTTGAAAGCAGTTTTGCATATGAACAGGCCAACCCGGCAGTATAAAATAAAGAAGACAAAATAAATAAATAATTATAAATAATACTATGTAGTTCAGTGTCAGGTCAAACTTTGAATTCTAGTAATCCATGAAAGTTACAGCATAATGTTATCCCCTCGTTCACTTCAGTTCTGAAAAGTAAAGTGGACCCTAGATCATTTTTCTGGGGTATTTATTTTTAGCCTAAAACATTTTTAAATGTTTCAGGCTAGTTCGAGCTGAAATAATAAGAAAATGAAATGAGAGCCCAGGTAGGAAATAAGCTTCTTCTTTTTTTTTTTCTTTTTTTTTTAAATCTTCTTCTTCTTCTTCTTCTTCTTCTTCTTCTTCTTCTTCCTCTTCTTCTTCTTCTTCTTCCTCGTCTTTTTCTTCTTCTTCTTCTTCATGTTCTAATCTTTTTCGTTTTCTTTGTCTTCTGTTTTTAATGACACATTTACTTACTATCAAACAGTGCGATGTGCATGTTTCCTCCACATCTTTCAATGTTTCTTCCGGCACACGGAGAAGAGCAGTCATTGACTTCCATGTAAGACTTGCTGATATTTGTTGATGAACTCCCACAGAAGCACATGTCGCCACGGTATAACCCAGCATAGGTATATGTGTTACTGGTGTTATTGCACAAGCTTACGCAATTGGCTATTGTGAAGTTTTGACTGTCGTCAAATCCATATTCACAGGGAGTTTGAAGATCTCCAGGTGCTGATGCAGAGTAAGGATAGCATCCTGTATATCCCTTCTCTAAACGAGAAAATTGAAAGAGAATGATACCGTTACTAAAATCCACTTTACTTAAGTTTACCACCTGTTATAAGTGCACGAAAGTGAAATCTACTTTGGTGAGCCTTTTCTCTAATCTTGCTTTCACGTACCTTTATCCATTTCAGCATTGTCATATAAATCATAGTACCAATATAAGATTATTGGAAAATGTTAAGTCACATGGTAATGATATGCACTGCAAACTTCGTCCCGTATTACACATAACCTTCATCACCCGAATCGAATGGAAATTAAAAAAAAGAGAAAGTAGAAGAAAGAGAGAGAAACGAAAGGGAAAGGTAAAGCAAAAGGTGGAAAGAATATGACCGAACCTAATAAGTACTCCAAGACCCTCCTTATCATAGAACCCACTCTGCGTCTCTGGCATGATTGTACAAACGGACGCGCGATCACACACAAGATGATAACTATGTTTTACCGTGGCAAATCACTCCTGTATCAGAGCAGACTGTTCCGGACGTCAGGATGGTCAGTGAACAACTGGCAAGATTCTCTTCATCTGTATTTAATCGAAGATGGAGATAGAGAAACTTAGATTTTGAAATAGTAATACAAACCTGGTTTGTACAAAATAGGAGCTGAGCCATTCGACACCTGTGAACGCGACGAAATTTATATCATTGGCCATATAGTCCCTAGTTGCAGTAACCAACAAGCTCCATGCTTCTGATGTTTTGTTTGTTTGTTTGCTTGTTTTTTGTTGTTGTTTTTTTTTTTTTTTTGTTTTTTTTTAATTCTGATAACACTGTAGAATGGATTTCAAACAGCATTCCTGTATAACTGATTTTGACAGAAGTTGGCACCCGCACGAATGAACGAACTAACTTGGTACCCATATTCTTTTCTCATTCTTGGTGATTTCGTTATTATGAAAACAGTGAGCAAAAAGTATGGCAGTTAAAAAGCGTACACAAACACATCTTACCTCCATCGCAATTCAATTCGTGTTGTGCAAGAGAAGCGCGCATTCCAAAAGGCCCCTGGTCATCCTGAACGATAAAGTTGTTGACTCCTGGATATCCAAGTTGTCTGCAGATAACCGAGGCCTCATCATATCCGAACCCATTTCCACAAGCTGAAACCCACGTAGAATCGTCTGATCTGTAATATTCTACACGTCCCTCGTTTGGTGTCTGTCCACCTACTAGCGTCATGTCTGTTATATGGTATCAAGAAGCAAAGGAATCTTGACATGAAACCTCTTTGTTCTACATGGAAGTGGGATGGAAAGTGGTGGGATGGGGGGCTTCTCTTCCGAATCAACTACAGAAAAAGGCAAGATCCCCCCCCCCCCCACAGCACATTCACACACACGCACGCACACACACACACACACACACACACACGTGGCTTCGCTAGTGCAGTGTCTTGAAGTGCTTGTAACTTGTTTTTTTCTCGGAAATGCTGCATTACCTTTTTCACTATTAGTACAGATCACAGGCTAGAAGTAATCTTGATTTCTATATTTTAATACATCAGTTTATCTCATGCGATCAACCCTTTACCTATGTTTTTTTAATGAAAATCAAAACTCCATACGTTATGCTGATGTTCCGCTTTCCTATGCTTTCCATTGATACGAGAATAGTAGATTTATCAAGTTTATACTCTGGAAAACACCATTAGGAATGGACTATAAGTGAACAACAATAATATCGTTTTTCATGATTTCGTTTACCCAGCTCCATGCTGTTACATTTTGTCTTTATTCTACTTTATGCAACCTACTTCCGCAAATATGCCGAAACTATGGACGGCCAACAGGTTCAAAAACGTCATTTCTTGAAACAAAAAACAAATTGTGAAACAAAGAAAGAACAGATATTTTCAAAAACAAACAAAGTTCGTTAAAAGAGCACAGTAACGCGTCAACGTTGAACAGTCACACATAAACAAACAGCAATGACTTGTTAACGAAGAACCCACCACTTAAAGGGTGACTAAAATAGAAAATTAATTGCTCATTTTTCGTAGAAAGAAGTCATCAGGAGCCAAAAAATATCTATCACACAATTTTTTATGCATTCAGTCGTATTTCATAATCATTTGAAAAGTACATTTTTGCTGATTTACACAGTCATAAGCCCCGCCCCTAAAAAAACCCATCGAAGCGACATCATGATCACGTGATCTGTGACGTACGAGAAGTAAGGGAAAATATTCCACCAACCTATATACCGTGCGCGCCCGCAGGCCCCGGCAGGCCCAGCCCGGTGCCGAGCATGACATTCCCTGCATCGACCATTTGCATCGCATATTTTCGTGTGTTTAATTCCTCACAATAACTTTGATTTTGGGACACAATTTCATCAATAATGCCAAATCGGTGTATAGTTGCGGGCTGTAGTAAGACCCCTAAAGATGATGTAAGCCTACATCATTTTCCTAAAGATGAAAATCTACGGAAATTGTGGGTCGCAAAGGTATGCTCACGCGGGCAGAGTGGCAAGGGCCAAGTGAGTGGAGTACAATTTGCAGTGATCACTTTTCTTCTCCAGCAGCTGCAGCAGCTTCACCCGCGGCCCCTTCCCCCGCGACCCCTTCACCATGCCCTGGCGCGTCTTCTGCGAGGGGTTCAAACATATATGGTCGAATTCCCCTTGCCACTGCACTTGAGCTTCTTCTCTTTCGGGATCTGATAAATCATCTGATAAATCAGAGTTCGTATCTGGCTCAAAAAAGTCCTCCAAATCGGACTCGCTATCACTATCCATCTCTCTAAGTTACTCGAAGAATTCAGCCAAAAAATCTAAGTCAGTACTACCGTAGTATGTAAAGCGAAGTAAAAAAAGGCGAGAGTAAAAAAAAAACCAAACAAAAGCGTTCGCCAGTCGCTTAGTACGAGGGGGAACATAGTTGCCGTACTAAAGATGTGTAGTACATTGCACAGACGCATAAAACGGCTGTGTACGCGTTTAAGACCAATGCAAAACTATCGTTCGGCAAGCTCAGATGGATGAGAACATTGTTCAAAGAAAAGTTAAAAAAACAAAACAAGAGCTGTATATTTGGGCAAAAGTGTTCACTGATCTTGTAGAAAATATATTGATAATGATTATCCACTCCTAAGACTAAATTGATTAATTTCCCTTTTTCATAAATTGTCCGTTGAACAGAGGGGTCAAATACCGCATTGTGTGTACAATGTTACAATGCTGCAGCCTGTAGATCTTGTGCCTCTTACTCTTCATACTTCACTTGGGGGTGTGCGTCAATTAGCCAATCAGCTCATGAGTTTTAAGGAACGGTCCCAAAACCTCTACTTTCCCCCCTTTTTCGCCAAAACGAGACATAATTTTGACAATCAATTGCCAGATTCGTGATTAGAATGCGAAAATACATGGAAACAGCACTTTTTTTCTCTCTAATTTAGTCACCCTTTAAAATGTCTGACAGCGGTTATTCATGATTAATGGGGTTATGAGTCCATAGATCATTGCTATGTACAAGAAAGAGAATAAATTTTTAGCTAGGTTGACCACCTCTTCATCATCATTTTCTCACGCCATGCACGACACCTGCGACACCTGAAAAAAAAGAATTATGACGCATTCTCCTGTTTCAAATTAGCCAGTTCGTTCTTCGTTTACAAGTCATTTTCCTTCAGAAGTTGTTTTCTTTGCGTACGTGACATTGATCTCGGGTCTACGTAACACTGCTCTTCATGTAAAGTCATTGTTGTTACCCACGCCGATAAAATCGGCAGGGTTATGTAAAGGGTTCCGTATGTTTGTTTGTGTACAAGATAACTAGAGAACGGGTGAACGGATTTGCACCAAATTTTCAGAGATTGTTTGGATAGTGACAGGAAAGAATCGATTAGATTTTGGTGATGATTGGTTGATCCCTGCAAATTCTGTGTGACCTTCTAGTCTTCTTCGTTGAGAATGGTGCTGACGATATTACCAGTGTTAAGCTATCGATGCGCTTTGTTGGGATATCGGTATCGGCTCCTTAAATCTGTTAGATGAAAGTTTGTATTATCGTTTGAAATGTGAAATTGCAGTTGGCAATTATATTTATGTCAAGATTTTTGTTGTTGTTGTTGTTGTTATATTATATGAAATGTTTCAAATTATGTTCAATTTTCTTTTATGAGAGAAAATAATAAAAACTTATGAAAACAAAAAAAAATCTAAACAGCGGTGTACAATAGAGTCACACTGGTAATGGCGTCAGCACCATTCTCAACGAAGAAGAAAAAAGTGTTTTTAACTACTGAATTATTAGTCTAGAATATCGTAAAATTGCCCGAGTAGTCCGGTGATTCTAAAAGCAATCCTTATTTGATCTAGAGACCGGTAAGAAACTTCACAGAAATGGATAGTATTGATAGGAACAGTAAGTTTAGATTTAATTTCTCTCGAGTTTCTCACTTGCAGCAGAAAATGCTGCGGTAGCTAATGCAGCTAGACGCCGGATCGGACGGCCCAGCGCGTACATGGCAAACGGCCAAATTTCGGGCATCGGCTCAGATTAGCCGTGAAGTTTCATTACTTTTGCATTGTGATTGTTGATTTAGAACTCATCCTAGTTAATAATGTGGATTCTCTGGGTCTTTTACTACGGAATATCGAACATCATATTTATCAAATCTATCTGGAAAAAAAACTAGGTAGGATTTTTTATTCACTCATTCCGCCCTTTAAAAAGCAAAGGTAGATCTAGTTCCTTTCCGTGTGCTCTAGATCGAACGTTGGACTAAATGTTGGCCTAGATTTAATTTCAGACCTATATGAACATACCTCATAACACCTGTAAAATTACACTTCGAATGATGCCTACTGACTTTATTTCTCACGGTTAATCCCCCAAATTTCCCGTATCTAGCATACAAGTAGCAACACCAGCACCAACACCGAACGTGAAATGAAAATTTCTTAATCCCTAGGGTATAGTGTTAGTGAACGGAATTTTGTACATGAAATTAAACACCGGCTGCCGAGCTCGGTTCAGCAGACAACATCTGACAAAAATTAAACACCGGCAACCGGAACTACGTCAGAAAATCAGAGGTCAACACCTAACACCGACTGATTTTTTTCTCATTTCATAGTCGGTGTTAGATCATGATTTCGCGGCAAAATAAACACTAACCACAAACACCAACACCGAGCGTGAAATCACCCAATGTAGATTTCAGTTTTGACCCCATAGTATAGTATTGCAACTACTCTGTAGCACCGCCAAGGCGTGGGTCTGCCGCCTTTGACGGCCCCTCTAGTTTGTTTATGTGTCACTGTTAAACTAGTCCAGGAGATAGGGGGCTTTAATCAGATTTTTCGCAGAGGAAGGTTTGAAAAGCTTATCCGGGGTAAAATTTTGCGCTGATTCCAAAAATGTCAGTCTTGTTGACCCTACTCACGACATTTTGGTCATTCTGACCACTTTTTGACCAAAAGTGACCATTTTGGTCAATTTTGATCAGGGGTAATTATCCCAATCGTTATTATCAGCGAAGAAGGTTTGATAGGCCTATCCTATGTAAAAGTGAGCACTGGTTCGAGAAAAAGTGGTCTTATTGACCCCAATAATCATGGAGTGGTCATTTTGGCCACTCTTTGGCGAAAAATGATCATTCATTTAGTCATATTTTTGTCAAAATCTGATACATAGTGTAATCAGAATCATTTGAAGAGTAGGTTATTACTTCCAAACTTAATGTAGAAATGTGCGCTGATCCCAGAACAATCAGTTATGTAGTTATGTAGTTATGCCATTTTAACCATTTAGGTCATTTTGGCCGCTTTGACCCTTATTGACCATTTGCATGAGTTCTGTTAGAAACTCGAAAAACATTGATCAGCAAGGCTTACATTGGGCTTCCCCCCTAAAATATGAAGTTTCATGGGGAAGGTTTGAAAAGCTCATCCTATGTAAAATTTTGAGCTGATTCCAAAAATATTAGTCTTATTGACCTCACTCATGACATTCTGGTCATCATGGTATTTTTTGGGCCAAAACTGACCTATGATATCATTCCTTCTTTGTCTGAATCATGATCAAATTTTCAATCTAAATCATTTGTAGGTGGGTTTTGGCATCCAAATTCTTAATTAGATATGTGTGGTGATTCTATGTGTGGTGATTCAGAAAAATTTACTGATTGGGTGTATTGAAATAGTTTTGACCATATCGCTCATTTTGACCACTTTGACCCACATTGACCATTTGCATAATCTCTATTAGAAACTCGAAAATAGTGAGCTGCAGAGTTTCCATTAGGCTTTCATATCCAAATAAGAATGTTGATGGGGAAGTTTTGAAAAGCTCATCCTATGTAAAATTTAGCGCTGATTCCAAAAATGTTAGTCTTATTGACCTCACTCATGACGTTCTGGTCATAATGGTCACTTTTCAAAATAAAAATGACAAATGATATGATCATTCCTTCTTTGTCTGAATTTTGATCAAATTTTTAAACTGTATCACTTGTAGGTTTGTTTTGGCATCTAAATTCAAGCTAGATATTTATGATGATTTCAGATTGATTCATTAATTTCGTATATTTAAAAAGTTTTAACCATATCCGTCATTTTGACCACTTTGACCCACATTGACCATTTGCATGATTTGTATTACAAACTCAATAATAGCTTCAAGGTTTCCATTGAGCTTTCTTTTCCAAATAAGAATGTTGATGTGGAAGGTTTGAAAAGCTCATCCTATGTAAAAAATTTAGCGCTGATTCGTAAACATGTTAGTCTTATTGACCTCACTCATGACATTCTTGTCATCATGGTCACTTTGGGGCCAAAAATGACCAACGATATCATTCCTTCTTTGTCTGAATTGTGATCAAATTTTTAATCTGAATTATTTGTAGGTGGGTTTTGGCATCCAAGTTCTTAATTAGATATGTATGATGATTCCAGAACAATCTATCTATTAGATATATCCTAAACATTTTGACCATTTCGGTCTTTTTGGCCACTTTGACCCACATTGACCATTTGCGTAATTTCTGTTAGAAATTTGAAAATAGTGAGCTGCACGGTTTCCATTTGGCTTTTTTATCCAAATAAGAATTTTGATATGGAAGGCTTGAACAGTTTATCCTATGTATAATTTAGCGCTGATTCCAGAAATGCTAGTCTAATTGATCTCACTCATGACATTCTAGTCACAATGGTCACTTTTTGGCCAAAAAAGGTCCAACGACATCATTCCTTCTGAAATCAGGTCTGTTTTCCAATCTGAATCATTTGTCGGTGGGTTTCTGCGTCCAAATTCTAATTAGATATGTGTGATGATTCCAGAACACTCTATCAATTGGATACATGTATTTAAATCATTTTGACCATTTCGGTCATTTTGGCAAATTCCGCCACTTTAATAATAATAATAATAATAATAATACTGGATATTTATATGGCGCTTATATCCACCATGAATAGTGCTCAAGGCGCTCCAACCCCGGCTCTATAGCTAGGCTACCGATTTTCCGACGTTGACCATTTGACTGTATAATTTCTATCAGTAACCCGTAATTAGTTAGCAGCAATGTTGGGCTTCCTTACCAAATAAGAATTTGATGGGAAATGTTTGAAAAGCTCATCCTATGTAAATTTTGCGCTGATTCCACAAATGTTAGTCTTATTGACCTCACATATGACATTATTGTCATAATGGTCACCTTTTGGCTAGAAAACGATATCATTCCATCTTTGTCTGAAATCAGATCAATTTTTTGATCTGAATCAATTTTATTTGATTTTGGCTTGCATCAAATTTTGATTGAAAATATGATCATTCCAGAACAATCTATTAACCGGATTTATTTAAATCATTTCGACCATTTTGGTCATTATGGCCACTTTGACCGAAATTGCCCATTTGCATAATTTCTTTTAGAACTGTAGATGTGTGTATACTACACGTTACCGTGTTTGCGTGCAACATTAAGTCATGTTAACTTGATTTACGTCAGAAAATTTTCGATGCTTGCCCAATAGACATTATGCAATATATATAGAAGTGGTCATTTTTGGCTAAAGGTGATCTAAATAGAGTATGAATGACAAGGCCACATTTTCTAGAATTTTCAAAAATTGCCATTTTGGTCAAAATAGCCTTGATAGCTGAAATGGTCGAAATGCGTTCAATAAGACTGATTTTCCTCGAATCAACATACATTTTCATAAAGAAGTTAGGTGTCAAACCCTATGCTCGTATGATTCTTATAAGAATTCTGACCTGATTTTGGACAAATAATGATATATATTAATGGTCAGTTGAGGCCTTAAAGTGGTCAAAATGACTACATTGTTGTTAATGGGGTCATGAAAAATACCTTTACTACAATCAAGACACATTTTTTACAAGAAATATGTACGTGAAATCCTCGTTACCCACCCTTCAAACATTTTTTCTTCATTTGTTTTCATCTGATTTCAGCACCAATCCCCTCCCCCCCCCCCCGAAAAAAAAAAAAATGACACAATTGGCTTTTTTGCCCAAAAGTAACCACGACTAGAATGTCATGAATGAGGTCAACAAGACTAACATTATATCAATCGGTTTGAAATTTTATGTAGGAAAATCTTTCCAAACCTTCCCCACCAATGTTCTGATTAGGCCTAAAAACCCAACGCAAACCTTAATGCTCACTGAAATTCATGTTTGTTTTGGAAATCAATAAATCATGTTCACTTTGGGTCAAAGTGACCAAAATCACAGAAGTCCGAAATGGTCAAAACAGTTTAAAGGCATCCGATCAATTGATTCTTCTGGACCTATAAAATATTTTCCCAAAGTATTTGGGTGTCTTAACCTCTCCTTTAAATTATTCTGAATAAAAACTTGTCCTGATTTCGGACAAAAAGCATGAAAAAGGAAATGATATTGTTGGTCATTTTTTTTTTTTGGCCAGATGACCAGAATGTCATGAGTGAGGTCAATAAGACCAGCATAGTTTGAATCAGCACTAAATTTAACATAGGATGACCTTTTCAAACCTTCCCCATCAACATTCTTATTTGGATATGAAAGCCTAATGTAAACTCTGCAGCTCTGCAGCTTTTGAGTTTCTAATAGAAATTATGCAAATGGTCAATGAGGGTCATAGCGGCCAAAATGACCTTAATGGTCAAAATTGTATAACTACATTAAATGAGTTCATTGTTTTTGGATCAGTGCACATTTCTACATTTAATTTGGAAGTAATAACCTACTGTTCAAATGATTCTGATTACACTATATGGTTAAAACTATTCAAATACACCTAATTAATAAATTGTTCTGAAATTATCACACATATCTAATTAAGAATTCGGATGCCAAAACCCACCTTAAAAATGATTCAGATTAAAAATTTGATCATATTTCAGACAAAGAAGGAATAATATCGTTGGTCAGTTTTTCGGTCAAAAAGTGACCATTATGACCAAAATGTCATGAACGAGGTCAATAAGACTAACATTTTTGGAATCAGCTCAAAATTTTACATAGGATGAGCTTTTCAAACCTTCCCCATAAAACTTCATATTTTGGTGGGGAAGCCCAATGTGAGCCTTGCTGATCAATATTTTTCGAGTTTCTAACAGAAATCATTCAAATGGTCAATGAGGGTCATAGCGGCCAAAATGACCTTAATGGTCAAAATTGTATAACTACATTAAATGCGTTCATTGTTTTTGGATCAGTGCACATTTCTACATTTAATTTGAAAGTAATAACCTACTGTTCAAATGATTCTGATTACACTATGTATCAGATTTTGGACAAAAATATGACTTAAATGGTCATTTTTGGCCAAAAAGTACAAAAATGACCACTCCATTATTATTGGGGTCAATAAGACCACTTTTTCTCGAACCAGTGCACATTTTTACACAGGATAGGCCTATCAAACCTTCTTCGCTGATAATTACGATTGGTTGGGATAATTACCCCTAATCAGAATTGACCAAAATTGTCATTTTTGGTCAAAAAGTGGTCAAAATGACCAAAATGTCGTGAGTAGCGTCAATAAGACTGATATTTTTGGAATCAGCGCAAAATTTTACCTTGGATAAGTTTTTCAAACCTTCCCCAGCAAAAATTCTGATTGAAGCCCCCTATCTCCTGGACTAAACGTTTTACTGTTCTTTTTTCTCGATGTTGCTTTGGTTGTAAACATTTGTTCTTTCGTTTTTTCACTGTTTTTTATTTTGTTTCAAGACATTAAAATTTTGACCCCTTTGGCCGCCCATATGAAACCCAGTTTGGTTTTATCATATCAGTTCTTGCAATTTCAAATAGTCTAACCATCTTTTGTTTCGATAAGAAATTGAGTTTCTATTATTTCGTCTGCTACAAATTTTGTCTAATAATCAGGAGCCAAGAGGAAGCATTCTGATATGGCTTCTGCCAGCTTTCTTTTACGGGAACAAATGGACATCAGAACTAGTGGATCACTCGCGTACCGAGGGGGTGTTTTGGGGTGTTCAACCCCCCCCCCCCCCCTTTTGTGTCATTTGGTGTTAAAACACCCCCTTTACCTTTTTTGGTTTTTTGTTGTTTTTTTTTTTTTGCTTGTCATACTTTTTTTAGTAAAAAGACACCCCAAAAATGCTGATAACTTTTTGTTGTTGTTTTTGGGGGGGGTTTGTTTTTTTTTTTTTTTGTTTTTTTTTTTTGCTTGTCAGAGATTTTTTGAGTAAAAAACACCCCCTTTAAAAAAATCCTGGGTACGCCACTGGGTCTATCCATAAAGTTCTATCAAGGAATTCTGGAACGATATTGAGTTTATGCTTGTTAATGCACTAAATGAAATTTTAGTAAGAAGATTATGTCAAAAACTCAAAGATTAGAAGTTATCACGTTGAACCACAAAAAAGAAGAGATGGAAGATTTAAACAACTGGAGGCCAATAATTTTGTTAAATTATGATTACAAAATAATGGCTTCGATCCTAGCAAATAGGTTACATAAAGTTATACCGAATATCATACATGGAAACTAAGTTGGTTACACTAAGAACAGAATGAGCGGTTTTAATATTCGGTTCACTCAAGTTGTTTTCGAATACATGGAAAAGCAAAACTGAGAAGATGCACCGATGCTGACTGATTTTCGAAAAGCTTTCGATACATTAGAATTTACTTTTACTGAATATTGTTTGACTAATTTTATTTTCAGTGTAGATTTCTGTTGCTTGATTAAACTGATGTATGAAAATGTAAGTTCAATATTAGTTAATGAATGGAGAACCAGAAATTTTGAGATCGGTAGAGGTATCAGACAAGTCTGTCCTCTATCGGCCATGTTGTTTATTTTAGTCGTCGAAATTTAAGCGGATATAATTAAAACGAATGACAAAATAAAAGGGTTTCTGTTTGGAAATAATGACGATCGAAAGGAGTTGAAAATTTTACATTATGTAGATGACATTTCGGTATTTTTCAGGGAAAATTCATCTATGAAATATATTTTGGAAGAATTTGATAAATTTTGAAATGTTGCTGGTCCAGTGATTAATAAGGATAAAACAATATTGATATGGTTAGGTTCAACATGGTGTCTTCTTTTATGATAATTAGCATGTATTACATATAGTGAATTAATAATGTACAAGCAGGATAAAGGGGATCAGCCTAGACAGGCCAATGGCCTTTTGCTGATCCCTCACATCCGCTGCATATCTCAGTCTATATCATAATTATGCTGTTGTGATGATTTTTTTTTTTCCTATGTATTTTGTTGAATGTAGATCTTTTTTTTTTTTTAATCGATGTGAAATAAACTTTGAATTTTGAATTTTGAAAAGATCATTGGAGCTTAGAAGCTTTTGGTTTACATTGGACAAATGACTGTATCAAATATTTAGGAGTTCACATACACACTGATTTAGATTTAGGTGTAAAATTAAATTGGGGAAGAAACTACAAAAGACACAGAGGAATGTAGACAATTGGAGAAGGAGAAATCTTACCCTTATAGGAAGAGTTCTCATAACTAAGATATTACTTATCAGTCAAATAGTTTATTTGATTATGTTTTGCCCAGTACCAAATTATATTGCTAAAATATTAGCAAAGATAATATATCATTTTGTATGGAATTCAAAAGTTGACATAGTGAAAAGAAAAACTATTGTCAGAGATTACATGAATGGTGGTATAAGAATGACTGATCTTTAGAGATTAATATAGAGTTTTAGATTGAAATGGTTGGCTAGAATAGTTGATGACACAGAAGGTTATTGGAAGGAGTTTGCTTTAACATACTTTCAATCATTTGGAGGTCTCAAACTTCTTCTAAACTATACTATTGATCGAAATATGATAGAAAGAAATTTTGCTGACAAATTGCCAAGGTTTTACCTAGAAATGATGAAAGCGCAGTCATATCTAAGAGAAATTATTAAAAAGGAAGATATTCATTCAGATACTCAGATTTTATGGTACATGCATAACAAATATATTGTTCATGAAAACCAACCACTTTTCTTTAGAGAGTGGTGCTTAAGTAATATAATTCTCTTGACAAATATTTGTTTTGAAGGCGAATTTATATCTATGACAAAATTGATGGAAAAAAAATCGAAAATGAAAAACAAAGGCGACAACCCTGTTTGATTTTTTTCCAAACTACGAAGTGCAGTACCAAAAGTTTGGACAAATAATTCAAAAAAACTAGTTTGGTGGAAACTCCAACAATACCACTTTTTTCAAAAAGAAAAAGAATTGAAGTTTTGTTCCAGTAAAATGTCTTATCATATTCTAGCAAATTATGAAATGGCAAATAATGGTCTACCATAATGGACAAACTATAGTGATAGCAGTATAAAATGGAAAAATATCTTTCAAAGAAATTTGAAGAATATGAAAGAAAACAAAATGAAACAGTTTAATTTCAAAGTGCTCTATAACTTGATTCTTACCCAAAGGATGTGTTTTTGTAGCAGCTTAGTTATTCCGATATATGTGGAACATGTATCTGTACAGAAGATTTATTTTATGCTTTTTTGAAATGTGAAATGAACATTCCTTTTTTTGATAAATTATTCGAGATGGCAAAAAAATGTTTCTAATGTAGACCTTGGTTTTAACACATGTACTTTCTTGAAAAATTATCCAGAAAGGAGTATTGATGATATCCTGACTCCTGAGCATTGTGATTTGCTTTTTTTTTAAGGAACTTAAAATACGAATCGACAACAATACTGCCCTTGTAAAAAAAAAAACGAAAACGAAAAATTTATAATTTACCTGAAATGTTGAAAATGTATCTGTAGAATGTTATATTGCTTTGCATTTTTTTTTTTTTTTTTTGTGAACGAAAATTGAATGTGAGATGTTTTGTTGCAATAAGCACACCTGTAAAGGGTGAAAGAAAAAAATATATAAATATTTCCACTGAAACATGACTTCTGTCATTTAACAATGGGATCAGTCTTACATATAATTTGATAACTGTAAGAAAAACTTTGGTATATCAATTTCATGAATATAGCTGAGGACTACACAAAGTCTTTACTACGTATATTCTTTACGGTAACTTACTTGTAATCGTATTGGCACCCAAAGTTAGATCACAGACCATGAGAATGTATGCTGAAATTGCCGGAAAATATTTCCAATCCATGTCTCTTTTTAAATTCGAAAGGAAAAGTCTTGACTGATCATACAACAATTATATTCCTGCGTGTCCAGATGCACAGCTTCTTAAAAATCATAACTTTTCCAGTGTCCATACCATGCGTAGTGCTGACTTCAAATATTATAGCTTGTCCATAATGTGCATTGCAAACACACATTGCGTTTCAAATCAGTAATGCTAAGTCCAAACTTGCCAATAAACACACCTGAATAGTAGAATTATTCCAGCATACACAAAAGATCCGAATACGGATTTGATATTTTCAATAACATGATCATTCTCCATAATGCTCGTCTCACGCTGTAGTGATTGTAGTCAATGAATTCCGCAGCAGCCGCAAACACGCGTTTTTGCCTTTCGCGCAGTCCCATTGAGCAATATTTTTTATGAATATCAATGGTGTTTAATTCAGGTACGTTAGAATTAAAGGATAAAAATTTATGCTCAAGTGTACAATACTTTATGGAATATCAAATCTGGTTTAAGCCATTGTATCTTAAATTTCTATGTAATGCGCTGAAATATTCAGCATTTTTTGTTTAGCAAAAAAAAATGGCATAATGTAGGTATCTCTTGCATGTCATTCAACTTTAGTGAAAAAGCATATTCCTCTGAACGCTAGGCTCTGGATAACCAAGGATGAAATCAGTAGGAAATGTGTGTTGAATAAAAAATGACAGCGTTTTCTAACTGGAAAAGAATTTAACCAATGGCGTCTATCTTCGGAATGGAGTGATATATATCTCCCCTTACACACACACACACACACACACACACACACACACTTTTTCAGGAAGGGTGGCCTGTACAATGATCCCCTTCGACATTTTTTGCCGACGTAAAACATGTAAATATCAAATTTAGGTTTAGATTTAGATATAAGATAAATAACCAATATATTGACAGAAGAATATGATAATAATTTAGAAAAATCTTTATTGAAGACTACATGCATCCCATGCTCCATTAATCACACATGAATAAAAAGGGAATATTTATCAGACCACGTCATAACGTGCCAATTTCAATACATATAATTCGACATCGAATGCCAAGGTGACAAAAGGGTATTTCGAAACACATCCCCCCCCCCCCCCAAAGCTCGTCTTTGCTTTGAAATGTTAAAAATGGTTGCAATATGCTTTTTTTTCAGGATGAGCAAAACAAATATCGTTCAATGATACCGGAAATACGTATCAGATAATATAATCGCAGTAGCAATTGTAGTACATTTGATTTTCATTATGCTCATTAAGTGTAAATCATAGGGAACAGATATAATACCCCAAACTCCATGTACTGAACTTTCAATATTAAAGAAACTGTGCGGTTGTTTGGTAACTTATCAAAAGGATAGTTTGGAATACTTTGTTATGTATTTGCACATTTCTTTTCCAGTAGTTTCTAATTAATTGTTGTACTATTATGGTAAAAAGTATAAAGGGTAAGATTTGCTAGAAAGCCAAAATTTCAATGCGATTACATGTACCTTCCTTTGATTTAATCGTTTAATATTCATAGCTTGTTACGTAAGACACGTGATTAATAAATAAAATGTTTAAAGTCGGTAGGAAACAATGCGTAGCGCCCAGAAAAATATAATGATTATTCATACTTTAGAAACTTTAAACATGTATAAGTCACTAATACCCCAAGATTTCATACATATTTGGAATCGTATACGAACCATCCCCAAACACCTACCCCCACAGTGTACCCCAAGGACAATTACGTTCGAAAAAAACAAACTCGCTGTGATCCTTCGGTAAAATTTAATATACCACGTAAAATTTGATTATAATTTTGTTTACATTTTTTTAAATCTATCTGAGATTTAATGTTACATTAAGCTTGTTAGTAAATCTAGATCTATGGAAGTAGAGTACTGTATAGAGATGAAGGTGATTGACTACAGGACAAGGATCCACCTCCACATCTTATAAAACAAATAATACAAATGATAATGTTCGAGCGTTAAGTATAATTATTCACCCTTGATAACTTCGTAACAGTCCAAACACCCTTGGCTATCGCCTTAGGTGTATCATACAGCTCCAAAGTTACATTGTTTTGATAATCCATACTAACTTCCTCAGTAATGTTATTTGCATGATAAAATTGGGCTGAGTCTCGAAAGTGTCATCCTGTTAAGCCAATAAGAATTTACTTACACCATATAAATAATTCACAAACAGGATTGTCAACTTCAGTTACTGATTTAAGGGGCAGAACGGGCCCGTGCCCTTTCCCCTGAGATTAAACAGGCAACTGAATATGTTTCGGTCACCCCCCCCCCCCCCCCCATTAAAAAATCCTAGATCTGCCTTTGGTCAGCTTAACTTACCCGTCAGGTTTACTAATTGTACATAATTGTGGGTCACGATGTATGGTAAACAAGTTACTATTATCAATTACTAGTGTAAGTGAAGGCATAAAACTAAAAGCATTTTAAAAAGCAAATGCAGGCCTATAGAATAATTTCATTTGAAAGTTTGCGGGGTTGCTCGATTTGCTTCTGACAGAAAAACGGGAGATTCTGCTTATCTTGGAGCTCTAAGTTCTGTTGGAAATAAGTTTATGTGATCATTATATGTAAACTGTATACTATGTACTTGTATTTCTATGCAAAACTTAATAAATGAATGAAATGAAATGAAAATGAAAATACTAATGTTGTTCTCTAAAAACCAGTGACAAAAAAAAATGGCTTACGTCTCGATTGTTTTTCTCAGTACTGCCTATTGTCTTAATTTTTTTTTAATTAGTTTCATAATCCACACGCCCCTTTATTTTGTTTGCATAATGTGCAACATTCTGGTTCTCATAAACTAAGTCTGATGATGGTAGATGACATTCTCCTGGTTTTTTGGTGATAGCCATTTCCTGGTATGTTGTTTCTGTCTGGGTTCTAGGCTGTAGATCTATGTAAGGATCTGGCTCGTTCTTTCCAGTCGTGGTTGATAATTTACGTCTGTCATGGAAAGAAGGAAACAGTATTTTTTAAATGGGACGTTACATGATCAAGGAGACTTTCACATCAGAATTCTACCCCCAAGTGGATATCCCTTTCCTTTAAAATGGAGTATTTCGTATATTCATAGGCGTAGTTGTCATTTTATTGTTTTGGTCATCTCGAGGTAACCAGATTTAATAAACGTACCAAAAACACTGTACAATAAATTCTAATTTGCATGTGACGTAGGTCACTGTTTATCAAAAGCAACATATTATTTTCTTTCAATACGAAGCCAGAAATTTGAATGATATACCCAACAGGTATCATCATCCTATAAACGACTAAAATGCAGGCGAACTACAAGATGGAATCATAAATAATTAATTTTGTGACATAAATAACATAATAATAATCAAGCAGTTTATATGATTAGTATCTATATTTATCACAAAATATACAAATAATATGACTAGGTTGGATGCATTATTGAATTCAAGCATAATTACATTTTGATAACATTTAAGAAGAATTATTTCCCTAAATTACCTGAGCAGAATAAGCATGGAAGTAACAGCAACTGCATACAGCAACATGGCTACAACAACTGCAATCAGACCTATTTGCACTCCTGGGCATATAAACAAAATAAACTGCTTCTCTTTATCCGAACAAAAGAATGATATGGAAGTTATCGTACATGAGATCTGTATTAACTGACAATGGCAATTTTCCATTATTCCTGCTCACTGTGGTGACTGTACTGGCGAATCCAGGACAGGTGTACCTTGGGTGTTCTTATACTAACCCATCACCCCCCCCCCCCCCCCCTTTCTCTGCCGGCAGATTCATGAAAAAAAATCAACAATATATGTATGTGTCTTTAAAGCATTGATTGAATGGTTTATTTGGATAAAAATACAACAAGAACATTTCAAATTCATTCGCATTGGCAGTCAAATGACTGAAGTGTTGAGAATGACATAATTTCTATCAGCTTTAAAATCAACCTAATAAAGTGGAAATGAGGAAAGGTAAACAATTAAATCGTTATAACAGCATCACTGAATTTGTGAGATCCCATTTGAAAGGTTTTCCCCATCAGCAACATTCAAATACTATTTCAAAATTTTAGGAAAAAAAATGACAATGCAGCAACATTGCTTCAGGACTAAGTTTTCCTTCATTCATTTGTTTTCCATAGGAAAAGTGAAACTACTTGAAACTCAAGGAATCTCAATTTACATTAATTTCAATCGTTTACTATACGTGCATTTGTGTACTAATACCGAGGAACGGTGATATTGGGAGAATATCGGAAATTTATACAAATATGGATAGCAATAGCAAAAGCAATAGTTGGTCTTCAGCGGTACGTCCCTTCTTTGCCTATTTCCCGATATGCCACTAAACTATGACCGAGAGACAATTACTTTATAATGGGTGTTATGGCATGTTTGTTTGTTTGTTTGTCTGTTGTTTTTAGTGATTAATATAACGTATACCTACCACAGGAACACGGACTTTCTGGCTTTGAAGGACATGCAAGATTCTCTGACTTTGAAGTTTCAGGAGAATTAGAAGCATATTTGTTGGTAGTGGCAGGGTCACTTTCTGATGGTGTTACGTTGTTGGTCTCCGAGACCACATCTAGTGGGGTCGTCAGCTCCACTGGATCTACAGGAAATTGTGAGGGGAAATAATTATGTTGGCATATATGTATTTGTTGTAGGCAAGTTTGTGTGTAGGCTTTATCGACATATTGACAAACCTGAAGATCAGTTTTCAGTTTACCCTCTAATTTTATCGTTTGCTCCAAAATTGGCGATCAATCTTCGGCAACTTGGGTAAGACACCCTTCTACTATTCCAAATGATTTAGCACGCCCCTGATAGACTTAATATGATTTTTTTTAAACAAGTATACAAGTTCAAACCTTTAGTCGTCGATATCTCTATCATAGATGACATTTCGACAGTCCCTTTTAGTCGTGTGGAAGATCCTAACGGTTCAGAATGTAATGAAGGTGATGATACAGTCGTTGTTACTTCACCTGTGGTGTTACGTTATGTTATGTTATACCTGAGAATACCAGTCTTTGACTATTCGCTTTACTAATAAAAAAAATTATTAAAAAAATGATTTGTGAATAGGGTCAATTTCTCTTTCATGATGGGACGACCCTTGTTCGATGACGCAATTGGTATGCATAGTGGCACCAGCTCATGTCTTTCATAATTATACCCTGAAAATGTTTAAAATGTTACCATGTTCTTTCCTCGTTAATTCATCTGTTCATAGTGGAATGTATGCATTGACAAATTTTTGATAATGACTTATCTATTTCAGATGTGTTGATCTTCACTGGATCAAAATATCAGCAATTACCATGTGTACTTGTTGGTGTTTGTCCTCCACATTCAAAATGATGACTGTCAATATTGTTGTTGTGCAGCAGATAAATTGAAACTGTCATTTAAAAAAAGGGTAGAATTATAAATATGAAATCAGATAATTAAGTAACATGAAAATAAAAACATGGTATCTCTATGAATTATCAACATAGAGAGGTGTGTTTTCGAAATCCACTTTCTCTATTTCATGCTCAAGTTGTTTGTGGGTGATATAGGCCTTGCAAGGACGAGCGGGTATCTCCATACACCTATAAAGTTCTGCATGGCAATCCATTTGTGTTTTACCAAGATGTGCTCATATTTAGATATATTTTAAGTTAAATGATGTATTCAGTAATAAAGATGTGTCACATGAGACAGATAGGCCTAAATATCCCAACGTTCAGAAATGTGATGCGATTGAATGCAATTCTAAAAGGGAGATAAGTACAATAGCTATACTTACTGTCGAACAGAGCAATATGAGAATCTCCTCCACATCTTTCAATGTCTCTTCCAGCACACGGAGAGGAGCACTCATTATCATCTACCCTGTCATTCTGATTGATGATTGTTGATGCATTTCCACATAGGCACGTGTCGCCACGGTATAGCCCAGCATATGTATATTTGTCATTGGTGTGATTGCATAAGCCTACGCAATTTGAAATAGTCAAGTTTTGACCGTCGTAAAGCCCATATTTACAAGGAGTTTGAAGTTCTCCTGGCAATGATCCTGAGTAAGGATAGCATCCTGTATATCCACTCTCTAAGCGTGAATTATAAAACGTTATGAGTAAGTTCCATTAATATAGTAACACCACTCGTAATAAGTACACTGTAATTTTTTCACTTTAAAAAATACTGCAGTTGGCATAAAGGAAGAGAACTATTTTAAAAACACATACATCTTAAATATAGTTTTCTGAAGTGTAAACCTTTTATAAAGGAACTCAAATGATTTGAAAATAACAAGGAAATGAATAACAGAAATAAAATAGAAAAGGTGAGAGAGAGAGAGGGGGGACAGAAAGTGAGATGGAACGAAACGTGAGGACTCCCAGATCTTCCCAATTTGATTTGACCCACTACGCGTTATTAATTTCTAAGCACATGTCTCACCGTAACAAATCACTCCTCCTGCATTAATGCAGAATAGTAATAGGCTCAGTGAGCAATGGACAAGATTCTCTTCACCTGTGTAATCAGAGATAAAGAAGAAGAAACATCGATTTTAAAAGCGTTATACAAACTTCGGAGAAATATTCTTTCGTGATTATTTTCAGTTCTCGTAATGTGATTCAAAGGTTATGCGATACCTCATTATTATGTTACCACATTTCAACAGGTGATGCAAGAGGCTATTGAAATTGCCTTCGGAAAGTTTTTGGAAAGTCTTTTGCGATCGTGATATTTCAAAATTCTACCTAAACTCAATCAGCGTGAACCCTATTTGTGTCTCCTTTCCCAATCAATATGTGATGTGCTATAGAAGTACCCATTCTAAAAGGCATTCTAGCTATAAAGTTAGTCACCCCAGGTATTGGAGCTGTCTGCAGATAACCGAGGCTTTATCATGAGCGAATAATCTATTGATTCAAGTTGATTCCAGCTGATCCTCAAGAAGGAGCATATTTTCTTCTGTCCCCCGCTATTTGTCAGTCCTACTATATCTGTGTTACACAGTTTTGCCATATATGGGCTTACTAGCCCTGCCCTCCGCGATTCTCTGTGTATATACTGTACATTTATGACAAAGGTATTGGATTACTTGTCCAGTTTGCTAACAACATCTGTAATGTGTTGTGGTTGGAACCGTATACACAAACACATCTGATCTCCATTGCAGCGCAGTGTAGAACTGTGTTTTACAAACTTGGTGGCACATTCTTTAACAATTCGTTTTGATTTTTTTAATTTTGATAACTTTAAGGAAATAAGGAAAGATAACACGAGATGAAAAGCAAACACAAACACATCTCACCTCCATTACAACTCAATCTGCTTTGGGAAATAGAAGTAGGCGTTCCAAAAGGCCACTGACTGACAAAGTTATTCACTCCAGGGTATCCGAGCTGTCTACAGATAACCGAAGCTTCTTCATATCCGATCCCTTCTCCACAAGCTGACTGCCAAGTAGAGTCATCTGATCTTATGTATTCTACACGGCCCTCGTTTGGTGTATTTCCATCTACCAGGGTTACATCTATGAAATGACAATTAGAAATATTCATTTTTTTTCTCTCTCTCTCTCTCATAAGTACCTTGGTAACCCTTCGCGCTTCTCTGCTTATTCCTAAAACAGGCATGGGATTACTTGCCCAATGAACTAATCACATGTATCATGATTTGCAGAAAAAAATATGGATAACTGTATTTTATGTATAACGGCTAATACATCTGATGACCGTGCTGTTGAATAATGTTATCCGACTAAAAAAAAATCATGGAAATCAATCTTTATTTAATGCCTTATATTGATACCTTGTTGACATTTTTTGATTAGTTTATTTTAGTGCATTCCTTTCATTTTATGTAATACACGATGAGTTTAATTGTATGGGAAATATAGGCCTAATATAACAACCTGTCCGATACAGTGTTTAATGCAGGGTGTAAAAGAAATATACCTCATTTTCGTAACATCGTATGAAAAAAAATATATATCATCTTTGACCTTGGAATTTTCTTTTAATTCATTATTTTAGGCGTGTTTAGTTACTATTACATAAAGCTACAAAAGCAAGGTATACTTTGTATGATATGCATTTTTGACACAGTGTGCTACTAAAACGGTATTAACAAGTTTTAGGGAATCTCGGCGACTTTACAAATCAAGGTGCCAGCCTAAACGAGAACAAAGGGCGATTAGGACACCTAGAACAAGGGAAAGTATTCAGGTTTAGTTGGTATCGCGATTATTATCAGGCGCCTTCTATAGATTTCCTTGATTAATTATTGGAAACATCATTATGAAATGACGTCCTTACTACTGATAATCCCATTCAGAAATGTCATATGATCTTATTTTTTATAATATCCCTTCAAAGATACCTATCGTTATAACCATTTATCTTGCACACAAGGGGTCATTTACCTGGCGTAAGACTGCGTCAACTCCTGACGAGGTCTTTGACCCCCTACGTGACAGTGAATGCAGAATGAACAATGCGCACATCGTTTTCAACTGGGGTATGAGCTAATTGCCTTCACACGTTCGATTAGTGCGACATTAATGTCACCACCTATGCAATGGGTATTACATACTAGCAAAAGCTACAAAGTAACAACCTGAGTTGAGTATGTATAATAACTTACTTATTATGTTCGTAGCACCCGACGCTTGGTCACAGAGAATGAGAATATATACTGATATCGCTACAAGATGTTTCCAATCCATCTTTTCTGTCCGCTGAGTACAAATTCCTTTTATTTCATTCGGCCCACCTCTACTGTGCCTAATCTATGACTAATTCAAGCCCACACAGGAATCGATGTACGACTTTACAAAATGTGTTCTCTTTTTATTACCTTAAAACATAACACGCTTCTTCAAACTTTTTACGCTCTGACAGCCACCATCAATACATTGTGTATTAAGCAAACATTGAACAGAGCTTATTCATGAATAATGAGTGACTTTACCTTTTCTAAATGTGTGAATAATTTTCAAGAAAAATAAATACCGTAAAAACATTTTCTAATAAAGGTTTAAGATACAACACGTAATACAAAAATTTCATTTGTTGCCTATATCGCTCTTACAAAATGATCTGTTGTGTTTCAGCGCTCAGGTTTCCTTATCTTGTTTCTTATTAAGGTTCTCTTTTATATTTCTCCCGGTTTTATTCTAAATTTATCGAGAGACAAATATTAAAGGAAGAATTATGTTCTCTTTCCAGAGTTTTACCCCATCAACACCGTTCCACATGCATGAGGCGTCATTTGGCGACGTTGGACTGCGTCACCAACTTGCGCTGTCTTTGACGCACCATGTGGGAGCCGTGTGGGAGTAAAACCTAACAGAAACTGAATGCACTGCAAACATTCCCTTCAAATAACTGGCACATGCGCTAATTGCCTTCATAGGATTAATTAGCGTAGATAATAACGAAATCAAAATGATGCCTCGTGTACAACGTGTATATTAAGAAAAGAAAGTAAGTAAATCAAGCTAGTTGCAATGTCGAGCATCAGAACAAGAGTCAAGAGGTTTCAGTGTATATGATTTTCAGAAAGGTTTTGTTAGTTTGTTTATATTTCACTGATCTAGATCTGATCGAGACCACTGACACATCAATTAAGTTGTTTTGAGCAAGTTTCTCTCCAAATGCAGTTAGCTCGACAGAACCCGACAGAACCCGACAAAACCCGACATTAGCTTTTCATAAAAACGAGTATGGAAAAGTGCTATATTCCACATTCAAGGAATTACTGTAACCATCTCAAGACTCGGTAAAACATAATTTCATTGGCACCAGGGAAACCTCACCCCCACCAGAAAGGAAGGACGAGTTTCAGATCTTGCGCTATAATAGGCTTATAAATAAGGCCGGGCCCCAACCCCCCCCCCCCCCCTGGAATTTTGAAAGCACCAAGGTTCGAGCAGCCACCATATTTTTGCAACCACAGTCATATTCTGGCAGCGAGGTGATTTATTTGTATTTGTACCACGATATTTTTCATTGTAATAGAGTGACAAAATTCTGATCGATCTATATTTGGAAATGGAAAGGTTGATATTGCAGGGACAGAAACGTAGAAATGTAGACCTGTAGCTCCTTAAAGAAATAGTGTAATCGTACAAAACCACATAATTTTACTGATTACAAAAAGGATAGCTTTTGCAAATGTGCTTTTGAACTTGGTTCTCTTTTCCCTGTTCCGTTAGTTGAAAAAAGCGAGTGAATGACGTTATATTCTTCCCCCAAAGTATACAGAAAGTGGGGAAGATTATTGAGCAATTGCTACTCGTTCGAAGTAATACAGTTTCCTTTAGTATGAATTGTCTGTGTTATACAGTTAGTACAGAATATGAATCATATTAGTAGTTCATAAAGGAATGAATTAACACTGAAAAGTGCCTTTTGTGTGATCGAAAAAGGAGTGGAACCCCAAAGTTCACGGATAGACCAGAAATTGAAAAGGCATTGTTTGCATTGCCAAGTCTTTTTGTACGTGTTCATTGGAGTATATACACTGACTGGCATGCCCGCTGATACCATTTGAACCTACGTACATTTATTTTCATAATAAAATGTGTGTATCAAAATATGCCATCGTTTACGTGTAAAATTGTCAAAACTGCATCATGACATGTCTTTGGAATGGGGCCCATATCCTGGAAAGGCATTGATTTACATTGGATAGACATAGCTACAGCATGGACCTGCAGCTTGTTTTCATCCTTTTGATTTCATTTATGTATTCCATTCACGGTACGATTGGCGCTACCACAATTACAAGTAAGTTTAATACCTGTTTATCATGTGTTTATTGTAATAACTGTGGTATTATTGAAGTTGTTCGCGTAGTATGGCGACAAAATAGGACAGTGGGCAGTGTTGTATTTACAATAAAGCTTGTGTATTTTACTGTTCCTCAATATATCACTGGGCAGTAGGTTTAACTATCAAATATATATTTTGCTCTTCTTTGGCAAAATGAAACTTGGCCAAAAAACTAAATGAAAATTTACTTTGTGAAGCGCTTAAGAACTTTCGTATATAACACATAGTTTACATTTCACTTGTTTAAAAAAAAATAACAGATAAGGCTTTAGACAACCGATACCTTCTTAAAATGCTTCAGATTGATACTAGAAAACACGCTTTAAGGTGGTCACCGACTATTTTTTAAAGTAAAATGATCAGATAGTACTTGCAACCTCCTGCAAAAATGGTGCAGTATTACCAAGGAATTCGATGCATGCATTAGAAATTGAGAGAAAGTAACATGGAATGATAGGAAAACGAGAAATTTAGTACGGCCATGTTGCCCTTTGAATAGGGAATAGTAGAATAGAGATTTTGATGGCATTATCTCTAATCAAAGGTTTATGCATCGAGTATAGAACACGAATATAACACGATATTAATTACAATGAATATTAATTCGCAAAAGAAAAAGAAACTGGAGGTGTACCAAATTATCTGAATAATCCTGTACACGTGTCTGAATAATATCGATATCATGTTATACAACTTTAATTGATTTTTTTTAATCATATGCATTATTTTTGGCTAGGGCATGCATGAGAACTTTAAAAAAATGCACTTTTTAAAAGACTGGTTAAGAGCAATACTGCATTATCTGTGTTGCAGTTGAGACCATAGATTCCAAAATCAAGACTTGGGGAACTTTTGATTCCACTTAGATAATAGCATTCGGCCTAGGGGTCGACACCAATACTGAGACATCAAAAATCCCGAGACTGGGACTGGTCTAACTGCATCACTGATAATCATCAATAAGAAATAGAAACAAAATCCCTGACAAAGAATATGACCAAGGGGATGATATCAGAGGTCTCCTGGGTATATGACACATAAATATTACCTCTTCCATGTCATTATGATTCTCCTTGTTTTTTTCTTTCTTTTTTTCTTAATTTGTCTATCATCTTTGATTTGATCTTGGCTCATACATTGTGTTTCTTCTCGTATTTAATGCCAGAACTAATGACTCTATAATAAAAAAAAAAACTGAAGTTGAAAAGGTTATCCAACCCACATGTGGAAAATAAATGATTAATAATTAGTGTCATGACTTGCATATCCTGGTATAGAATACGGATAATCTCATTTTCCTGTTTTTCCTGAAAAGCAAGAATTTGGAAATTCTTGCTCTTCATACGTTTACATGTCTCACACCTTTGAGATATACTTGCCCGTTCTTACAATCTTAAATCCTGATCAAAATATATTTAAGTTACATGATATACTTATCATTACGCACCATTCATTTATTTTTAAAAATATATATATGTATCGGTATGAAGAAATGTAACCAAAACATTACGACAGAATTGAAAAATAGTGTCGAATGTTGTCATCTGAGATTTATGATATACTACACCTCCCATCCGTCTTCTTTCCTCTCTCTATCTCTCCCCTCCCTATCTCCCTCCTATAGGTATTTTGTGTTTTTAATTATGTTATCCTACATGCATAACTGTTTTATTTCATTCAATCACAATGTATTATCTCTCCGATTTGATGTATTATTTTTGTTATTTAGTTAGTATATTTAAACTGGTAAAGATTATTATTTACGATGTTGTTATTACTTTGTACAATTCTGCAGTTCGGCCAGCTGGCTGCAAATGGCTATTCCAATATGCCATTAATGCTACTAAAATACTTCTTCTAAACTGCAATTCAGTTATTACTTTATTGATCATACATTTTAATTCATTTTGTTCTGATTACATCTATGTTTATATTAATGTATACATGAATGTGTGTAACACGTACGCATGCCTCCTGGTAACAAAGCCTGGCATATGACGGACCTACCCTGTTCAAAGAAGACGAAATAAATTAACAGGGCGATTCCGTGCAGAGTGTCCCTTACGACATATGAAATTTGTCCAAATATTTCATCCTTGTACGAAAACCTCTTGATATGACCATGAATATAGGTGGTGATACTAGAAATCACCATTATTCGATGGTCATGTCAAGAGATTCTTCATTATTTGATAAAATATGTGGGGAAATGACATATGTCGTACAGGACTCATTGCAGGGAATCGCCCAACAATGAATATCACATTCGTTAACCACGTTATACCTTTCAATATACCTCTGTGTAAACAAGATGAAATAAATAAACTGATGACTTTTTGTCAGTTTATATTTCTGTATGTTATCAGAATCGTAAATTTTTAATGAACTTATTATTTTCGTTGATGAAAGAAGACTTTGCCAGGAAGGGAACGTCGCTCCTTTCAAAATTTGTTCATTCTTCATCCGTTATAGACACATGTTCAGAAAGTTGTATTTAAGCCATGATTTGGACACTATTTAATTTCTCTCTTAATTTCTACAGATGTGACGTTGGTAGATGGCCAGACACCAAACGAGGGCCGTGTAGAATACATAACATCAGATGCCTCTACTTGGCAGTCTGCTTGTGGAGATGGGATCGGTTTTGATGAAGCTTCGGTTATCTGCAGACAGCTTGGATACCCGGGAGTTAACAACTTTGTCGCTCATTGGCCTGTTGGAATGGCTATTTCTATTTCACAACGCATATTAAGATGCACTGGAGGTAAGATGCGTTTTGTACGTTTTCCACTTCTATTATTTCTTCTTATAATTAAAATTTACAGAATGATAATGATAATAATAATAATGATAATATTAATAATAATAATGATAATAATAATAATGATAATAATAATAATAATAATAACTGATTCATATAGCACAGCTACTATACCGATATTCTCTACTGCGCTTTGTTAAAAAAAAAAAAAAAAAAACTCCTTACAATGCTACATAACAGACACACAACCAATCTGTTTGAAGGCTTCTGAAAACAGGTTGTTTTCAGTAAGCTTTGAAGATGAACTGGTGAAGAATGTCGGTAGAGAGACTAAAAGATTTTAAACGATTATTTCTTCTTTATTTCTGATTAAATACAGGTGAAGCGAACCTTGCCGATTGTTTACTGCTGTCGGTATCATTCTGCTATAATACAGGCGGTGTTATTTGTCACGGTAAGACATCATTTATAGCCAATGGCATAGCCAGACTTGTTGAACAGGGGAGGGCACAGACCGGGGGTGACACACAAAATTACAAAGTCACATAGTCATGATAGTTGCACACACTCAAGTGTTTGGCCGTTCGCTGGATGCGTGAATTACATTTTTTAGCGGATATCTATACGCAGGGGGGGGGGGGGGGGTTGTAGAGCCCACAAATGTAAAAATCAACCACAAATGTAAAAATAACCACAAATGTAAAAACATTGCACCCGCAAATGTCAAAATAACCACAAATGTCATAACATGTCAACCACAAGTGTAAAAATAACCACAAATGTGAAAAAAATCACCCACAAATGTAAAAATCTGTTTAACCACAAATGTAAAAACATTTCGCCTACCAATGTAAAAATTTCCATTTTTACCACAAATGTAAAAACTCATTGCTTGCATAATGCACCTTTGTAAGATCAGTTATTATAATGGTAAATTGCCACTTAGTCTAATGCCAATTGCTCTAATAGCCAAATGGTCTAACATCATTCGGTCTAACAACAATTCGTCTATCACCAATTCGTTTAATCAACATTTCGTCTATAGTCAATTCGTCTAAACATCACTTGATCTAATAATCAATTCGTCCAATGTTCACTTGGTCCAGTACCTATTTCGGCTAAAACCAGTTGGTCTAATCATCATTTCGTCTAATAGCCATTTTGTCTAAACCCAGTTGGTCTATCACCCACATCGTCTAATCATCATTACGTCTAATCATCGTTTGGTCCAATTCTCAGTTCGTCTAATAATCGTTTGGTCTAATGTTTATTCTTTATATGACCATTTGGTCTAATAGTACAGACAAATAGGTTAGCCTGTCATAGTTACATAGGTTTATTGCCACTTGGTCTACAGCCAGTTGGTCTAATAGTCCATTGGTCTAACATCATCCGGTCTAATATCAGTTGATCTAATACCCATTTGGTCTAATACTACAAATAGGTAATGGGGCTGCAGCCCCTTCACTTTAAGAGTAGACACGTTTCATATAATTTTGTTTAATGATTATGTACAGTATATATATTTCTAGAAGAGATCACATTTTAAAGATAATACATTGTAATAATGTTTGGGCGCTCGCTTCGCTAGCTCGCAAAATGTTGAAAAGGGTTTTTGGTACCCGGGCAAGAGGCGTCAGTCCCCACTTCCAAAAACGTTCCATTTCCCTGCATTGTGGTACATGTAGTAATGATGATAATAATGAATAGAAACAGAATGGCACAATGAGAGAGAGATTATGGGAGAATGAATATAAAAAGTAATATAAGGAAAGACGGAAGTAAAGTTTATTCGATGCATATTACAATACAATAGGGAGGATCGAAAGTTAATGGAGAAAAGGATAAAGACATAACACGATTATTAAAAAAAGGTCAATATAAAAAAAGAAGAATAACATAACGAAATTAGAGATGTAAAGCTAAAACAAAAATATATATATATATAAAGAAAGAATAATGCGAAATAGGCAAGATCATAGAAAGATAAACCAAGGAATAAAGAGCGAAAAAAATTTGAGAGACGAAAAGAGAAGAGAAAGATGATAGAATAAATAATATAAAGATTAACATACGGGAAGATGGAAGAGGTGATAGAAGGAATTAAAGAATAACACAACTAAGGAAAGATGGAAAAATGAAAGGATAAAAGCAAGGAATAAAATAACGAAAGGTAGAGAAATGATAGAAGGATAAATATATACATAAGAGAAGATAGCGAAATAAATCAAAGGATAAAAACAAAATAACAAATGCAAAGTGCAATAAAACAATAATTGAAATTCACTAAAATATTAATTGATTAATCAATTAATCAATCAATAATTCACTAGATAATTCATTAAACACATATAATCAATTTATGCCATGCTCCATCAGGTCACTTTTTTCTCCTCTTCCCCCCCCCCCAAAAAAAAAAAAAAAAAAAAAAAAAAAAAATTAACATACAATTACTGCAAAAAAAGTTCGAAAATTTCGGCCAGTGCGCCGAACCGAGACCTGACTGTTTAGTCAAAGCCACCTAGAGTAGTTTAGAAATTTGCCAAGTTGGTCATTAGACGAAACGATGATTAGATCAAATGGGAATTAGACCAGACGGCTGTTAGACCAGATGACAATTAGACCAAATGACAATTATTCCAAATGGTTATTAGACTAAATGGATGTTGACTGAATGATAGACCAACTGAGGTTAAACTAACTGACAAATGGACCCAATGATGCGTAGACTTAATGGGTATTAGACTAATTGGGTTCAGACCATTTGATGATTAGACGAAATGGCAATTGGATCAATTGATAATGGACCAAATGGTCATTAGACCAAATGGCTATTAGATGAATTGACTATAGACCAAATGGTAATTAGATGAAATGACAATTAGACCAAATGGCAATTGGGCGAAATGATGATTAGACCAATTGGTTATTAGATCAGCTGATATTAGACCGGATGATGTTAGACCAATTGGCTATTAGACCAACTGGCTGTAGACCAAGTGGCAATAAACCTATATAACTATGACAGGCTAACCTATTTGTCTGTATTATTAGACCAAATGGTTATATAAAGAATAAACATTAGACCAAACGATTATTAGACGAACTGAGAATTGGACCAAACGATGATTAGACGTAATGATGATTAGACGATGTGGGTGATAGACCAACTGGGTTTAGACAAAATGGCTATTAGACGAAATGATTAGACCAACAGGTTCTAGCCGAAATAGATATTGGACCAAGTGAACATTAGACGAACTGATTATTAGACGAAGTGGTGATGGACGAATTGTTGTTAGACCGAATGATGTTAGACCATTTGGCTATTAGACCAAGTGGCATAAGACCAAGTGGCAATTTACCATTATAATAACTTATCTTACATCGGTACATTATGCAAGCAATGAGTTTTTACATTTGTGGTAAAAATGGAAATTTTTACATTTGTAGGCGAAATGTTTTTACATTTGTGGTTAAACAGATTTTTACATTTGTGGGCGATTTTTTTCACATTTGTGGTTATTTTTACACTTGTGGTTGACATGTTATGACATTTGTGGTTATTTTGACATTTGCGGGTGCAATGTTTTTACATTTGTGGTTATTTTTACATTTGTGGTTGATTTTTACATTTTTGGGGCTCTATAGGGGTGGCCCTTGTGCCCCCCTGGCTACTTCGGTTTTTGTACCTATTCATCATCTCGTTAATGATCATACATGTTGATTAAACACGATAAAAACTACTTTCGAAAAATAAACTCAAGGGCAATTTCAAAGGCCTATTGTACTGCCCATAGAAATCCGGTTCGGATTACGTAATACGCCATTGTAATGTTCGCACATTTCTAAAGGTGATAGACAGGGCTATTGAAATTGCCTTGAGTTGATTTTTCGAAAATAGTTTTTATCGTGTTATTAATAGACCTGTTCATAAATATTTTCAAATTTTATGCAATTTTAAAGCAAAGGTTGTTTTTGACAACTTGAAAGCTTGTCAGAGGCTTGTCAGATATAACAACAAGTAATGTATGCAAACTGGATTCCAAGTATTGTAGTTCATTCATTAATAATAGGTTTATGGAATACCTCGTTACTAGGTCCCCAGGAAAGAAACATCCACAAATTTGAATGACTTTGTGAACAGGTCCTTCTGCGTCCCTTTTCGACTTGATCGTAGACCATTTTCTAAATTCATTTAAATCGAATTCATACTACTTGATTACAGTACCTAGTGACGTAGTATCACAGTCACCTGTTAGGAGTTATTGTATTTTAATAGTCGAAATACCTGCATTGAGTGATTGTATATATGTCGGTCAAGCCATGGTGTTCTTCGATCCGACGACACTTAATTCATGCAGTCTGCATTCTGACTATTTAAATACAGTAACTCATTATCAGGTAGGTGTATGCAATAGTGTAGGCTTGGCAAACGTGTATACATTTGCAAGTATGAAAATTGCCTATTCTTAAATATTGAAGTCTATACTTCATAAGCTTTACTTTTAGACATTCAAATGTAAAATTACATGGGTCTTACGTGTCTCGTTGTTAAAGTTTTAAAGGGCAATCCAACCTTGGTAATTAGATGATTTGTGTGAAAGCAGAAAAATAAGAAAAACAGGATGGTGAAAGTTTGAAAGAAATCGGACTGGGAATAAGAAAGTTATGGATGTTTGAAAAATGAGATCACTACATCTATGCGAATCTCTAAGTGGCAATTTGGTGATTCGATTGTGACATTTTTGTGGACAACTCTCCCGTTTGTCGTACACAAAAATATAATTAATTTGCGGTTTTCTTCGAGGCGCTTTTACCCTCGGGGCATTACTTAAAATATATTGGAGATAACATATTTTTATAGGTCCTCATGAAAGAAAAAACTGAGTAATACATTTTCAAAAAAGTGACATTTTAGTAATTTTGTGTGTTGGAGCGAATGGGAGAGTTGTCCACAGCTACATCACAGTGACATTACCTATTTGGCCAATTTGAAATTCCCATATGTATGGTGATTACAACTTTCAAAAATTCATAACTTTCTTATTGCTTGTCCGATTTCGTTCAAATTTTCACCAATCTGCTTCTCTGATTTTCCTCTTTCTTTCAAAGCAACTTGCTATTAAGGTTGGATTTCCCTTTAACAGTGAATGTTATCTGGTTATGCTCATATGTAGTCTTATATGATTTCAGTAAGCATGTTTATTTTTATCCTGCTGTATACAATAAGTGAATGGAAAAGTAATTTTTCAAACATAAACTTGTTTGAAATTTGCAAATGGAAGCAAACATTTTTTACAAGATGTTTTAATATGACATTGCCTTTGACATGGCGAATAGCGTTAAAGCTACTCTCGAGATGTAACTTACATTATTTGTCAACAGAGTATGGTTTTATTCTATGTACTTTTGATATTTAGAGAGTGGATATATAGGATGCTATCCTTACCCTGAATCACCGCTTGGAGATCTTCAAACGCCTTGTGAATATGGATTTGACGACAGTCAAACCTTTACAATAGGCAATTGCGTAAGCTTGTGCAATCACACCAGTAACACCTATACCTATGCTGGGTTATACCGTGGCGACACGTGCTTATGTGGGAATGCATCAACAACTATCAGTCAGTCTGGAAGGGTAGATGATAATGAGTGCTCTTCTCCATGTGCTGGGAGAAATATTGAAAGATGTGGAGGATCTTCTTACGTTGCTATGTTTAATAGTAAGTATGAATAATTTTTGTCTTCCTTAGTCTATTAATTCATTTTCTCATGATTCATTCACATTGTTACTGCTATTCTGACCAATTAATCAGCCTTACTGTTTACTCACAATCTTTTGAACATGTTGAAAGGGAAATGTGTCATTGTAGTGGACAGTCACTTTAAAGAACTACTCCGTTTCTTTTAATCTCAACAGCTGCAAGTACTCTTTAATTCACCCCTAGAATTTCAGTGCTGGCATTTGTATGTTTCTCATTTTCTGAAAGTTACAATTGCAGCTGTACTCATATTTTAGTCATATCTTGGAACCGGCCGTAGGCCCATTATGAATAATATGAGACACTATTAAAAATCGAATTGGAAGATTCTTTAAGAATCATTAAGACAATCTATCAAGCTCTTTCTGTAACATTGAATGGTGTGGAATTATGTTCACCTTTACAATATATTGTATATATTTCTCTTGTTTATAAAGTCATCAGCTATCTGAGAACCACTATAGAGTTACCGCCCGTCAGTTGTAGACCTCCTCTAAAAGCATCAACAACAGCTGTCCTAGAAGGTTGGTAACTCCTGAATTATCTATATTCCTTTTATTTCAATATCACAAATTGTATCTTCTTTGCGTTGTCTTTTGACACGTGTTTTTGTTTCCCACAACATTCAGAGTAATTCGTTCGACTGTCATCTGTTTTACCAAGACACTAAGAAAAACCTTTACGTTTACAATTCAAAACTTTGCTTTTCTGGTCTTTCACAGAAAACAAAACATACATTCTTGTCTAAGTTATTCTTATTTTGGATATGATCCTAGTACGACTGATCCTTGTGCGATGATCTTTCCAAGTAACACGATAAAGCAAATTAATAATTATCTGGTATTCGATATTTCCACCGACGCAGCTACAACGTCAGATGTATCAACCTTTACAGCGAGTTCTCATTCAAGCACCATTACCACATCATCACTATCTTCATCGCCGCCATCATCATCCTTATTTTCTTCGATGTCGCCATCGTCATCATCACCGTCGTTGTCTTCTTCAACATCATCATTATCTTCGACGTCAGCGTCATCATCGTCACTGCCGTCATCACCATCATCATCATCGACGTCATTATCGTTATCATCATCAGGCATCACGACAAATCCATATACCACCATCTTTCAATCTCCTTGGACGTCGGGAGAAATGCTATCTTCAATCAGTGGAAGCTCACCGACAACAGTGGTAACAAATACTACAAATACTTCAGAGACAGGTAAGAATATCAAGCGAACTAAAAAAAGACTCTTCAGAAGGATGTGCATATGATTATAATTTGTTAAAACCATTAATTATAATTTGTTAAAACCATTAATTATAATTTGTTAAAAACAAACGGAACAAGATGGTTGTGATACAAGTCCATGAATATCGGTGTCGTCTAAAGCCCTCAGGTAAAATTTACTTCAGAGTAACCGCTGTGTGTCATAAAATTTAGAATAATCTATACTCATTTACTCATCGAATGCAACGCCATTCGTTGTAGCATACAGTGCTTCCTTATACAGATTATTACTAATTCATTACAAGATTATAAAGGACACAATTTGGTTCTGTTTAGGGTTTTCAGTATAAAAGATTATTTGAATTAATTTAATCTCGAAGTTGTTTGATTATTTCTGATCGAAAATTTGAGTGGTACGATTAGGTCAATGTAGTCGTACCATTTGCTACAGGATATAATGCCTCAGTCACACATCCAAACCGACTTCAAACCGAATCGTACCCGACCGCTTCTTGGCCATTCGGGGTAAAATGAAACTTTTTGATCAGTCTGCTTTTGATCTGTTGTCGGTGTGACTGGGATATAAATGAAATCGTAATCAAATCCTAATCTATTTCAAAGATATTGGGTGATTTCAAGTTCGGTGTTGGTGTTGGTGTTGGTGTTGAGAGCGTGAATTGGGCTGCTGATTCTAGCCCTAACACCGAATTCGGGTTTATAAAAATAATACCAATCACATTATTGATAGCTCAACACCTAGTGAAGTCAATCCTAGCACCAGCTTCATTTCAGGTTCGGTGTTGTGGCTGGTGCAAGTTTTGCCGCAACACCAATACCAGCGGTCAACACCGAACTTGAATTCACCCATTGTATATATGCATCTTGCTATTGTCTCCATGTAATTTCGGCAGATCTTAACAGTTCTCATTTATTTTTACATTCTTCTCCCTTGCAGCGCTTTCCATCGCATTAGGGGTGACGGCTTTTCTTTTAGTATGTGCAATTATAATTTTCTATATGATATTAAGGTGAGTCATGAGATTTCTTTACATATTATTTGTAGCTATAGGATGAGAAATTATTTACGCTTCGTTATGTCAAAAGATGGAAATCTGAAGAAGAAAAAAAAAAGAAATTTTGATGTTGGAAAATTTTCGGTAAATTTATCTTTGACACCGTAACATTTGTCTAGAGACGTCCCTAATATATGCTACAAGGAAGAGTTTTCCGACAATCATGATATAATTTACAGTACTAACATCTAAAAGATTGCGCTGGTATCATATTTTCTTTTAAATTTTATATGAAATGGAATTGCCGAGTGAGCGCATTTTCCTGAGTTTCATCAACTTTATCCTATCTATCTATCTTTTCCACGTCTTATACCATCCTCACAGGAGGCGAAACTCGCAAAGATACGAAACAAACATTGCTCACATGAACTACAGCGGTTCTTTAGATAACAGTTTCTTCGTTTCCAGACTGTCTCGGCAAGATCTAATCCCACCAGATTTAAACAACGGTGGAGTCAGTCCACGAGAATCGATCCTCATGGATGGGACACCAAGAGATAGCATTGAACTCACCAACTCAAATGGCCCATTCAATACGAGGTTGTTCGCTCCTGGACCAAGACAGCAACATCCACCCTTGCCACATCCAAACAACAGAGACAAACACCACAGGGAGTCCTTCGACATGGAAAGGTCGGCAAGGGACAGTACTCAGGATAGGCCTTCCAGTTTCTTTGCTCCAGGCACAACGCAGCACAGTCCAACTACGCCAGATTCAAATAACAGGGAGAGAAACCATAGAGAATCGTTTTACCTGAATAGATCAGCAAGGGACAGCATCTATGAAAATGATGAGAGATCAGATCACGATGATCATATTTATGAGAGTGTAATATTAGATCAAATCCGGAGAAACCATGACCAATCGACTGCTTAATTATGATGCAATAATGCTGTTTTAAAGCTGCCGAAAGTAGGAATTAACAGTATTAACCATACCTGAAATTTGAAAAAAAGAACATTGAAGTACTATTTCTTTAAAGTTTCATGGTAGAATTTATGTTTCCAAAGGTCTATGATCACAACAAGGTTTTTACGATAATCGTTACCTACTTATGTCGTGAACATTTGAACCTTGTTTAGTAAAAGTAATAACATCGTTGAGTTGGGGATTTAAACCTTTTCATTTCTTACAGTCATGATTTCTGGAATGATATTTGATAGGGTATAAATAAAAAGTGTTGAATTTCCTATAATTGATCAACAATGAATGTTTTCAAGATCATTTTCCAGTAATTTTCTTATCTCACGAGAAGGTATTGTAGGCATAGGCATGTACTGACATGTTTTACCACAATTTACAGTTACATGTATTTAGTCGTATACTAATACACTAATCCGAAATGCATATTTAACTTTTTTTTCTTTTGTTAACCAAACATTCCTGTTCAATCAGTCGGCCCATTTCTTTCGGCTACCGCCTACACAAAACATTTGTGTTCTGGAATATGTGGGCCCAATAACATTATTGTGAAAAACAAGTTTTCTAAAGCTTGAGGGGGTAAAAGTAATCAGATCACAATATCCTGAAGTGGAGACAAATATGGTCCTCTAATTTATCAGTTTATAATATGCCAAGTATCAACCTCTCCATAAACCACTGTTATTCTGTAACTGAATGTATAAACTGGAACCATGTCATAACGAAATTGAATTTCGTTTTCATTCCACGACTAGAGGCCGGATCTTCTCGCTATTCATAAGGACCGCTATTCATAGAAAACCGCTATTCATTTAACACGCGTTATGAATAGCGGTCCTTATGAATATTTATGAATAGTGGTCCTTTTGAATGGAGATCCTTATGAATAGCGAGGTAATTTGTCTATGATTTGCTCGCTATTTAGAAGGACCGCTATTCGTAAAAAACGCTAATCATTTAGTCACGCATTATGGATAGCGGTCCTTATGAATAATTGGTCCTTATGAATAGCAGTCCTTATGACTACCGAGCTTACCCCCTAGAGGCGTTTCCTCAATCACTTTTTTTTTAACTTTTTCACAACTATTTACAATTTTTTTTACCATGTTACCACTTGAACGAATAGACTAGAATCATGTCAAAGCGACATTAAATTTTCATTTTCATGTAACGACTAAATTTATTTGCTTTATTCGTTTTCTCACAATGTAACACGTTTCCTTAGATTAATGGGCTACGTTTTGGTCAGATGTATCTTAGTATCTTATGAAAATGGGTCTAAAATTTTAGATTCCTATTTCATAGGAAGTCTCAGGTTCCTTTAGACTACTTTCTAGATCGTTGCAATAATTTTTTAAATGCAAAAAACTATTGAAAATGTTGGGTGAAAGAACTGGCCAACATTAGAGAAAGTATTGTCCGACCACCTGTTGGGAAATTCCGTGTCCAACTTGGGTGTTATTTGCCCAGACACAATCACATTTTACAACAAAAATCCCCCGGTTGGCATAAAAATTTTCCCAAAGTTGCTAGGACACATAGTTACCTTCATATTTTTCACAGCTTTTTTCTTTTTACAGTGAACCGCTGTATTGCTTTAAATGCGGAAAATCTTATTGGTGCTTGGGAAAAAGGGAATTATCTATCAAGCTTTGAGCAGTACTAGAAATGTATGACCTTTATGCAAATGTTTATGTTCAGAATAGTTGCCTTTTTAAAGTGTATAATAATTAAGATGTGTTTGATGATTATAAAAATGAAAAAATTATGCAAGTTGTATGTTATTTAGTTTATAAATTTATGAAAGATGATTTAATATTGCAAATATAAATAAAGACTGAAAATGCAATCAGATATTACAGATACATCATAGACTCAGTCTTACTTAGACTTAGTTTCTTCTAAACCTTACGGAGCACAAGGGAGCGTTTCATCAAGCGTTTTGTCAGTGATTTTTACCGACAAATTTGCTCTCAGCCAATCAGATGCAAGGATTTCAGATTATAACAGTTGTCGGTAAAAATCACTGACAAAACACTTGATGAACGCTCCCGTGAGCAGCAACAATTGTCTTCCACCTGATTCGGTCCTCAGTTAGAGTCTTCACCTCTTCCCGCTCAGTTTCATTTCCTCCAAGTCTTTCATCAATGTTCTTTTCCATGTGGTGACAGGTCTTCCTCCTTCTCCTCTTCCTCCGACGGGTATCCATTCTAGTGCTCTTTAAGGTGTCTTACTTCTTCCATTTTAAAAGTGTGACCAAAGACCGTCAAGCGTCTATCTTTCACTGTCATGTTTATTATCAATCATACGTTATCGTGTTTCAGACAGAGCAGAGGTGAATGAAACGTAATGGTTTGGATATAGGAAATGGAGATTATAACATCAGACCTTTTCCATTTCGTCTACAAAGACAAGACATAATTATTATCATGATTATAGTAGACTTCTGTGTACCAATTGTATTATAATCGTTGATATAAAAATTAAAATAAGCCAAATTATTCCAAATATTTCAAGCTACATTAATGGGGATAACGATATTGAAACCAAGACAGGAATCCGAAAACAAATATGCTTAGACAGAATTGTCCAGCAATATCGTGAAAGCGGAGAGAAAAATATATAAGAAAAATAGGTAGGGAGAGTGATATAATAGAAATAGAAAGAGAATCGGATGAAGAAAATGAGATATAGTAAGAGGAAGAGAAGAGGAATGCAGAGAGTAGAGAAGAGGAGAGAGAGAGAGGTGGCAAGTACAATGGGACTGTCTACATAATAAGCCTTCACAATCATTGCCTATTGACATTAATAACAGGAGAAATAAAATGCTCGCTTATTTCGCTTGCTCAAAAAATCTTCAGAAAATGCCGCATACACTTCCTTTCGGACCAAGCCAATCTCTATCATGCATTGGCGTAGAAAGGTCCTCATAAGTGGGGGTATGATATATACATACATACATATATATATATATATATATATATATAGTGTAGGGTGAGGTTGGGTGAACATGTATATGGATTTTCTCTTTACATGTCCCAGATACAACTTTAGCATCATGCTTTGCAGTTTTGTAGTATGATTTGAATATTGAGCGAGCGAGCGAAGCAAGCGAGCAAACAATATTTAAAATTTGTGAGATCGCAATTACATTGTAATTTAAAAACGGAGAAATGCAATTCTAATGGGGTTTCGTTTGCAAAATTTCACAATGAAAATTTATTTAATAAGCTGTACTTTTAATACGAGCGAGCGTAGCGAGCGAGCATTTGGGAATATTGGCTCTAAGTCACTTTGGATTAGGTGCACATGTTATGGGAAAGGGAAACGCGGTACTCATCATGGGGAAAAGGACACTCATTAGAAAAATAAATGAATATGTAAAAATACATCTCGAAAAATCAGAATCAACGACAGAATTGCAGTTAAATATTAATAAATTCATATAAATCTACAATATTGTACATAGATAAATAATATTCATATTGAAATAAAGAATATATAATTTTGAATAACATATTAATAGATATAATATATCAAATCATATTTATCTACAACATAATATAGAATTGTATATTTTCCACCATTTTTTTTTTTTTTTTTTTGGGTGGGGTGAAACCTGGGGGATGTTTGTACACACCATCCCCCCCCCCACCCGAAAAGTTTGGGGGATGCATACCCCCCCCCCCCCCGCTATCTACGGCCCTTTTATTAACCGAAATATGGGTTGAATGAATATGCTTCTTTTTTATGAGTTTTATTTTATGATGTTGCAAGCTTTGTTTTTCTAGTTTTCTATCTTCTATGTGGAAATGATATTTAATTTTATCTGTTCTAAGTTTTATGAATAATCATGTAAGTCTTCAAATTTCAAATCATATTTGTGCTTTGTTAAAAAAAATTCATGTATATTTTGCTTATGCGAAATGTGAAGTTGGTAATTTAGGGATTCACTGTCATGACGCTTTCTTGAACTTGTAACCAAGGGAATTTCTCGCATTTCTTTTTTACGAATTACTTTTGATAGATTTTAACGTAGAAAGATACACACTTTCAGATTCGAAGACAGAAAAATGATTTCCAGCAACGCTTTCGAGTGTAATTGATTAAAGCTTTCATCCCCTCATATATTTGTCTTTCTTAGTAAAGTTTAACTTTTAACCGATATTGGACTAAATTGCCTCCTTCACATTTATTGCGTTTTTGCATTATTGCATTAAAAAGAGGGACTAAAGAGATAAGGACGTATTACAGGTTCCTCAAATAGTTTTTTTTTTCTAGAGAAAATTAGCCTTTAATCACGGTAGCCTGCCAGCCCTTTTCTTTGCTGCTCTATGGAGATTTACTGATTATAAAATCATTTACCCGTATGTGTTGATTAGTTAAAGAATTCATCGATTAATTCATTTAATTATTCAGTCAATAAAGATTGCTCAGAATATTTCCATGAGAATTCAGTAGTTTTGTTGTCTCAATGGGGGCTGGATATGCCACTAGTGACAAGAAATAGATTGCATAGAATAGCGACTGAAATAATGTACATTGGGGCAAATTTTACTGCCGGCAGCGGATGAAAATTCATGCAATATACAAAACTGATATAGAGAACAGCGGGTAGGCAGATATGAGCAGAATAGAGAAAGGAATGAGTCGGATAAGCTGTATTTCAGATGTTTCCAGATAAAATGCTACAATATTGAATGATATATTTTAATACCAATCTCTTTCAAAACAAGCTTTAGAGAAACTGATGTTTGTAGGTCCTGCCCTAGATGATGATGTGTATTCGTGTACGTGTGTGTGCGGTGTGTGGGTGTGAGGGTGGGTGTGCGTGTGTGTGTGTGTGTGTGTGTGTTATCTTGTATAGCCGTATGTCCGAGGGCACTTTCGGACAGAGAACAAAAGAAAATTCATGAGAACAATGGTCCTGACAAAGCCTAACAATAGTCCTCGAAAGTAGAACAATGAATTTGTGCCTTATTCCGTCGACTGTCCGAGGACGGAGAAGCAATAGTTGTCCTCGGAAATATAGCTATACACAGTTGGGTGTATGTGTGTGTGTGGGGGGGTGTGGGTTTATGTCTGTAGTTCGTTTATACAGGGGCGTATTATTTATCTAATTACGCTTCAACGTTCCTTCAATGTCAAAATGGAACAACACTCGGTGTAATTTTCTCTCTTTTTTCCCCCTTCCCTCTCCATCTCGCTTAATTTCTCCTTGGAATGATATTATATTGATTGATACGAAGCAGTCGGGTAGCTCACCTGGTTTCTTTATGTATATTCTCAGTATTCCGACTTTAATTATAAAAATCGTCTGTGTCTGATTAGATGATGCTTGAGTTATGTTTTTAGCGGAGAGGATTTTTGTTGTCGTTGCTGTTTGCACATTTCGGAAATGTGTATTGCAATTTGAGCAAAATTTTAAACATAATATTAGGATGTTGCGTATCCCAATAGCTATAAGATATTAGGGATGACTTCCCGTCTCACATTTTCTTCATCTGCGATGTCTTCTTAATGCGTGATCGAATTTCCTTTTGGAAGGTTGTTTCAGACAGTGAGGTAAGATTTTGCCTAAGCTTTTCAATCATAACTCTTTATCAATATTTATGTCCAAATTCTCTCATATATGTATCTCTTTCCTTCATTCGTTATCTTACCATTTCAACATTGCTTATTCAAATGTTGTAAAGGATCTCCACCACACCCAAGTCGATAACGAATTGTAAATTTACTGTGCAAGATCCCGGTGTAACATATGAGACTTACATGTAGACGATGAAGACAAAAAAGAAGACTTGATATCAGATATGACAATTCATACTCGTCTATCATTTAGGGGTAGATCGTAATCCTTTGTTGTATTTCTCATATTCAGTGTTATTTGGTATGAAAAATTGTGTACTCTGTGAGATACATAATAACAGTATGATGTGATTTTGTAACTGGAATTACGGAAAATGTCTTTCGATTTTATTCACAGATATCAGCCAACGAAATACTGAAGAAAGTACCAAAATGGCGAATGTGATGAGCACAGTTGTCCTCACCCTTGTCATTGTCATTTCGCAACGGAGTTTGGCGCAAATGTCAACATCGCAATATGGTAACGAATCTGACATGGAAAACATTAAAAGTGATGATCCGGTATCGATTTTGTCGACGTTTACGGGTTGGACTACGGAGACAGGGTCTTACGTTACGATAGAGGTGAGCGATGTATCCACTCCCTTTGCACATGCTGATTGGCAATGGCAACCGATCCAGTGGTCTTGGTGGCTCTTATTCCAAGTGATATCATCGTTGCTAGGCGTGGTCGGCAACCTCCTGGTGATGCTGGTGGTTTTAGGAGGGCGCCACCTACGAAGCTCTTCAGACTATCTCATCGGCCATCTGGCCCTGGCTGACTTTCTGACGTCCGTGTTCCTGTTCCCACTTCCCCGGGCAGCACGTGTTCCCTCCACACCGTGGGCTGAAATCTACTGCAGGTTGATCTTCACCTCTCTCTTCATGTGGTTGTCCATTTTCATGTCCATCATGATACTGATGGTGATATCTGTGGAACGTTTCGTAGCTATCGTGTACCCTTTGCACTTTCAGAGGTTCCGGAGACGCACGTACGTTACAAAGATCATTCTTCTTCTTTGGGTAGTCTCCACTGCTGCAAACATCCATATTTCTATTAATATGAAGGTAGACAAGGGATCGCACGAGTGTAGGGTCATGCATTCTTCTCAAACCTGGCAGCTTGTAACTGGCGTCATTATTTTCCTGATCACCTTTGCCATACCAGCCTCGGTCATGATAATCACCCAGGTAATTGCCGCCCGGACCCTCCATGCGCAATCTCGACGGTTCGTGGGAGTTGTATCGACCAAGTCCAACGGCTCAAACAGTCTCTTAGTCGCCAAGAGTCGCGTCCTGCAAATGCTGTACCTGGTCATAGCCATCTTCATCATATGCTGGGGGCCGAACGACATCGCCTATTTCCTCTACAACCTCCGGGTCCTAGACCAGAGCTATCTCTACGGACCCGTCGATAGGATCCTGGTGGTAATTGCATTCTACAACTCTTGTGCTAATCCGATCGTGTACGCCATCAGGTATCCAAGATTCCGTAGAGCCATCAGAAGATTGTTGTCCTGTGCTCCAATGAACAATGGTACGCTCTTTGATTTCAATGCTGCTTCTGTTACCTATCGCCATGATCCATCGGTAAATCAAAACATGATGAACACCATTTCACTCAATGTATCTCGAGCCTAAGAGTAAAAAATAAAGGCTTAACCCTTTCATGACAGGATCATTTAAGGGCTAAATTGGTGAAATTTTGTTCTTCAAATTGGCACCAATAATATTCTTCTTTTAATACTACATGGTTCTAATAAAATGTAATTGCTTTGAAAACAATATAATGGTTAGGAACTTTGTCGAAAAGTTGAAAAAATTGCCGATTTTGATTTTTTTTTTTAATGATCTTTAACCTCTCAATATGTTGCCAATTTATGATTTTGAAGCTTATTCCCCTTTTTAAAATTCCTGGCATCAAACGCAATATGGTCATGCAACAAAAATGAACACAGTGTGTGCAGATATTTTTTTTTTGCGCTTTCTACTCATGCATCTGGTATTATTTTTATAGGGCTCTGAGTCAAAAGTTATTGAGCCAAACCACAAAATGTGGAGTGATGGCTATCAATATCAACACTATGTTACGTTTTTGAGATCGCGAGTGATTTTAGAAGTTCATGTACATCAGTGAACATTAAAAGAGGAAATAATTATCACTATGAATTTGTGTAGTATAAATAAATTATGATCACCGATCAGACATTAGTTGCTGTCCATATTGGACATCAAACTCTTCTGTAAACTTCATGGCATCACTGTTGATCTTGAAAATGAAGAGGACTAGAATATTCGTCTCCATAAATTCCTGTACATGTTTTGTTTTGTTTTTTTTCTAAAAGTATGAATGTTTCTTCCTAGATAGAATCCCTGGTGACTGCATTATGTTCATCGGTTATGTATCAAGTTAAAACCCAAGAATGGGCCACTGGAACAAATAGGCACTCCCAAAAATGTAATTTTTTTTCTTCTTTCTTTTCAGAATTCTTTTTTTATATTTTGCTACAAAATAGACAGCAGTGGTGCGGTGAAGACTGGCCAAGAATATCTGCTGTGCTTTACACGTTCTTCTTCTTAAAAAAAAACATATCCGAAACACATAACAAAAGGAATACCAAAACACTGAAAATATAGCATTCTGTATTTACATTCATATTTTGTTTTCATGTCCTCATGCTCAAGATCTAAGATTTCCACAATTGTTATGCATGTGGGAACAATTTTGCTACGGAGCTGACTTCTGAGTTTTGCTCAAATATCAACTATACGGTTCCTAAATTTTGGGAGCAAGCGAAGCTAGCTAGCCAAATATTTTTGTCTTTTGCACAGTGGCATTCACTTCTAATGTAATTTCGTTATCATAATACTAGACATGGGTTTTTAGAATGACAAAGAATCCAATTCGGTTCCAGAATATGGGTAGTTTCAACATGTTCAGACGAGGGAGGGGGGGGGGGGCTACAGCCCTGCACGTAAGCATATGAAGATTACAATTTCTAATAAGACTATACACTTTCTTGTACATGTACGTTGTTATTTTTCTTACGCTATCAAACCGACGGGCACTGTTGATAGTAGAAATTGGAATGACTTTCTCACATACTATTTAGAATTAAACTAACAATTTTTACAAAATGGCAATAAACTGTCAAGGACTTTCTCGGCATTCATCTTGGGATATCATTTCAGACATTCCTGCAACCAATTTGGATAATCTGTTGACTTTTCATTCCTGATAATGGCTGGCAAGCTCCCTCGCAATATTGTAACAAAACGTAGATATACATTTAGAGAAATGATAGGCATTTTACGCTGGCACGATTTTGCTTGGTCCCGTAATATCGGTGGGGCTAAATCCTGGTTTAGCCCCACCGATAGTCGTCCAAGACAAACAAAAAAGAAAAGTGAGTTTCCAGTTGATCCTGTGATCATGGTGATTGTGTATACGTCGTCATAACTTACTAACAATGATAAAGCATTGTGATCGGAAAATTCGGAGTCAGAATACACAGAAATGGAAACGGATGAAAAAGCGGCCGCCGGGCCAAAGAAATATACCTTTCACATTCCAGTGCAGTATAGGAGTTAAGTTTTCGATGTGAAAGTTAATTTTTGCTGCATAGCGCTTATACCCTGTCACACTGACGCGACCAACACTACACCAAGTCACCAACAATAGACAGAGCGAAAAATTACACTACACCGAATGGCCAAGAGTTTGGTCAGTTATCTGTCGGTTTGGTTAGTTTTTCGATGTGACTGGGGTATTAGGTGCATGTTCCTCCAGCACCTGTTTGATGCAACGCCCTTATAATATATCTTTTTACAATTTGCATACTTCTTGAACAAAAGTTACACTGACGACTCAAAAGCAGGCCATATGCTTGCCAGACATAGCAACAACTAATTTATGCGAAGTGGATTCCATGCCATTATGCATAGAAGGTGAAATCAATAGTTATTAACCGGGGTTTCTGGTGAGATACGTGCATAGATTGAAATACTATAAACATAATAGTAAACACATGCCAGAGGGTCAGCGGTGGATCCCCTGTTTATATGGCTTGCTGTCCTTGAGTACTTGACTTCCGAAATCTTCGAGCTCGCTGGCAACGTTGCCCGTGACAACAAGAAATCCATAATCATATGTCAGTCGACACGGTTGATAGCTATGCAAAAGCAGATAGAATGTTGAGAAGAATAAGATGTTTCCAGTTCCTACATTGATTCTTGGGAGAGTGCCTTAGACAAAGGAAAGAACAGACGTGTTTTCTGCACCCTGTACTTAGGGTATTGTTGAAATTTGGGTGCTGCTCTGCAGAACACCACTGCAAGTTTTAAAGTCTGCAGGCAAACAATGAGTAAAATTGTTTATTGATTGTGTATATCTTTTGCAGTTAATGCACATGTAATATGTTTAAAATAAGGATGATCGAATGTGTGATTTCAATCAATACCAACGTGTTTAAGAAATGCGTAATTTCATGTGGTATGGTTAGAACACGTATGCGTAGAATAGAAGTTACTGCGGATTTTCCGTCGTAAGTTTGAGAAATTCTGATTGCATTGCGTGATATTGTGAAATGTTAATATTTTCATGCAATTTTCATGATGGTTCCGGATCATTTACTTGCTAAAATAGTATATTATTTTTAATTATCTAACAGATACAACGAATGATATACTACTTGTAAAAGACTTTGTTGTCTCTTTTCTGTCCAAAGTACTGAAAATTTCATATTGTGAAGGTGTGGAGTGTAAAATATTTGGAGTAAGTTTTAAGCCCACCGCACACTATACGATCGGTCTGCGATCCGATTTCGTAAGAAACTGCAATAGCATTCGTTATAAACATTTAAACAAAATATGTTTTATTGAGCTTATGAATAGTCATATAGATAATCAATGGAAAATACAGCCAATTGCGAGCTTTCCAGTCTGAGAAAAAAGGCCAAATCAGTGACATCAGAGCATTCATACGATTGTCTACGATTTGAAACTGATTTGGCAGGTATATAAAGCTGAGAGCGCACCCACACTAACGATGTTTAGTACTCACATCATTGTTCAGAACCTAAAAATCCCATATTTATTGCTATTGCGATTTATTTTCGATATCGGATCGCAGTCGATCGTATAGTGTGCGGTGGACTTCATGCTAGTTCCCAAAATAATTTGACAATTTAATTTAATGCTGTCAATTTTCAGAACACATTACCCTGTTATTTTTGCCAACATTTTGTTTTGGTGTCATTGATAATTCATGTCTCTGGGTTAAAAGAAGTGCTCTGGAATTTCGGCTGCGATGCCCAATGACATCGTTCTGCACTGATTAATGAAAATTATACTCAGATTTTGTGGCAGTGATTTCTTTTTCTAAAAAGTTGAAAATCTAATCAAAATATGGAACGCATTATTTCAAGAAGAAAGGTAAAATAAATGTCATAAACCGTACTTAAGATAATTTGACATACTTCAACTTTACCATGTGCAAACTTCAATCTCATACCAGTTTTTTTTTATTCAAGTTATTAACGATCAAATGTGACAGTTTTTCGTACGTGGTACTTGTTTCAGTAAATATGGATAATGATGAGATAAGGTTTCATTTGCTTTCCGTCGGAAAAGGGGTTGTCTATATAATAAAAAGTTTTCATTTCCCCCATAAAGGCCATGGACTGAACTTTGTCATCAAAAAGAAGTATGGTGAGTTGGCTCAGTCAGTAAAGCGTCTGCCTGTCGAACCAAAGATCGTGGGTTCGAATCTATACCCCGGGCGATTGACTGAAGCCTCCGGTATGTGTTAACGTGCCCCTCCCCTGTGTTTACAGACGCAGACTATGGTACAGTGGAAAACACTCCGTCCCTTGGATAGGACGTTAAATGGAGGCCTCGTGTAATGGAGAGTCACCACCTTTGCACGTTAAGAACCCACTGCACTATTCGAAGAAGACATAGGGAAACCCCGGTGTAGTGGTACACCTGCACATCCAAATCAGTTCTATCGGGAGGAGAGACCTAAGGGTTACAGTGATTCAGTTCGCTTTTCTCCTCCCAGACACAGGTGACGCCAAATACTTAATGATAATAATTAAAACTGATGACATTTTCAATCTGGGAAAGGGTGTCAGACCCCAGTAAAAAAAAAAAAGGATGTGCCATTTGATCAAACTTTGCCCCCAATAATGTTCTGGATGCTGAGAGGAAAAAGGTTTTGGTTTTTTTTTAACCTTCGAACTTTAAAACTGGAAGCTATTTCGTTCAATAAGTTCAATTTTACATAATTACTGTAATCTTGAGTATTGTAATATCTTTATCGTACAGTTTGGTTTCATATGTTTTATAAGTTTAAGAGCAGGTCTTGGTTGGTGGCAATTTACAATCCCATTTCATTAATTGTTTGGAGCCTGATCGGTTAGTCACGGATGGACATTTGACAAATTTTGAAAGTTTGAAGGCCTGTAAAAAATAAGTTGTGAGACGTGTTGAGCTATTTTATGTTTCATTGTGAAGGGTACCACTGAAGGTGCTAAATGATGATAAAATTTGGTTGCCATGGTTACCTACTAAAAATAGAATCCATTAAATATTCAATGTCACGGACGGACAAGATAGAAATGGGTTTCTTGACTTATCGGTAATCTTTTGTCATTTCTATCTAAACAAACTGTCACTGACAAATTTTTTTGACTGCAAATGTTAGTCAAGTAAATTGACTTCCCTGTCACATACATAGAATTTTAAAGCAAGCTGTAACTTTTGCTAGAGGTCCGAAAACTTTTTGTCACGGACGGACATTTGGGCGTCACGGACAGACATTTTGAGCGTCACGGACGGACATTAACTTAAAAACTGCATGTGTTCCTATCTAAAATTGCACATATGTACTTCTTGCTTTCTACTTTTTGTTTGAAATTGATTTTATTCCACTATTAAGCAAAACTTAGCTTGAAAACCTTAGTTTTTAAGTGGAATCTATGTCACAAGTGGATGCCTGTATTGTAGTGTATACACAATGTACAAGTGCATGTACTCATGTAGTGTACAATACAACTTTATATGTACAATATACATGTATGCTACAGACCAAAATGAACATGTTGAGAAGAATGTGATGTAAGCTTTCAAAATATAACCCTTTACATTACAGTCATGTAGGTGGACCAAAATCAAACATCATTGGATAAATCTTTCTCATACCATAGTTTACTTTTTCAGTAAAATCTATAGCCTTCTGGACAAAGGCCCTAATGGCAACAGTTGAGTGTACAAAACCCATATAGCCTAATTATGTCCTGTTAGTTGAGGGATTGCCCAACATGACTAGTGTAAGTCATATATTATAACTTTCTGACCCCCTTCCCCATAAAAAAACTGTTTCAGGGTTGATGCAACCAATTCAATTATGAGCATTTAAAATCATATAGTGTCTAAAAAGGTTTCTTCTTGTTATGTGATTACACAATTCTTTTAAATTGTTGGCCGTGTATGATCCTGAACTACAAAGAATCTCTCTTTGTTTCAAACGTTACAACTAATTCAAAACATTCTTACAAAATAGAGTCCAAACATGGCTCTTGCGATCTGGTACCACATCTGACCTCCAATGTTTATAATTTTCAAGCACAACTTGTAATTTAGTTTAAATATTGATCAAGCTTCGGTATTAATGTTGAATCTAAAAGTTTTTACATATTGCTGTTGACCAAAAATATCAGCTACAATAATAGCTATAATAATATTAATAAATAAATAAGTAAGAAAATAAGTATTCATCTTCTGTAGACACCTGTAATGGATGTCTTAAATGCAAACTGATAATGAAGGCTGGCTCCCATTAGAGCCATAGCAAAATCATTAGGTTTTTATGACATTATTTTATTAGCTTGAAAAAGAAAAAAATTGGGGCGAGGTGGGGGGTAATTTTTGCAGTCATATGGGGATCACAATACCATATACAGTCCAACCTGCTTTAGTGACCACCTGTATAGAAAGACTACCAGTCTATAAAGACCACAATTTTTGTTTCCCTTTAAAACCGTTTCTCATTAAATCATGTATTAAAGGAACCTGCAGGTAAAGACCACCTGCTCGTAAAGACAGCTTTTCTTGTCTGTCTTGAGCGGTCTTTATAGACAGGTTTCACTGTACGTGATATTTTGGATGAAATATGTTCCATGAACCAATAAGCAATAAAACAATTCATTGAATTTGAAATCTCACAGCATTTACCATTTCAGTATGTTGCATTGTCCGTCCGTGACAAAAGTAGTGTCCGTCCGTGACAATTTTCAAATTCGTTTTTAGTATATGTATATTTAATTGATCAAGGTTTTATTCATACATGGTATAGGTCTCTAGCTAGTGAGATAGCTCAGCATGGTTTTCATTTTTACTTTTGCCCCACCAGTGGAAAAAAAAACTTTTACAAATTTTTTCTGTCACAGACGGACAAATTTGCATCAAGATGTGAATGACCATGCGGCACAACCATTTCTGTACAAATATTTTCAAATATTTTTTTGTTTTCAATGGAATGGTGTTTGATCTATAATTATTTGCTAACAAAACTTCAGAAAGTTTAGAGAGCGTTAAACTAGGACCTAATCAATCTTTCTAGAAAATGTCCGTCCGTGACATTAGTGTTCATCACCCCTGTTGAAAAATGGGCCAATCCAATGACTTTCCCGACCTTATCAATTAAACAAACGTGAATTTTAGTAACTTCAGATATTAATGAAAAACCTGAAAGTGATTTCATCATAAAAATCTGAAAATTAAATTTTCACCCCAATGCTCACTCTTAACCGATCAGGCTCTTTACTATTCTGTTAGTACAGTTGCAGTAAAGCCTGGGTCACATTAAAGTTACACCCTGCTATATTCAAATTGTTACCGTATTTTACTAGGTGTAAAAAAAAAAACTCAGGACACTTTCGATTGTCACTAACTCACAAATTATACATCGTATCAGACTAAGATTTTTACATTGTAAAGTTGAAGGATGTAAAATTTATTGGAAACAAATTTCATGACATTCCTCTGAATTCTGAATACTTTTCTTAAAAATATTGCTCTGAATGTTTAATTAGATTTTTCACTTTCTGAAAAATCAAGGCCACAAAATCTGGGTGTATCAGTAATTAATTCAGAACGCAACAATTGCCATTGTGCGTTGCAGCTGTCATTTCTCCCAACATTTTGCCGTCCAGTGTTAATTATTAATTATTCATGATTCTGGGTTAAAAGGTGTTCTTGAGTTTCAGCTGCAACACACAATGGCAGTTGTTGTGTTCTGAATGAATTATTGATTACACAGATTTTGTGGCCTTGCTTTTTCAAAAAGTGAAAAATCTATTTAAATATTCAGAGCACTATTTAAAGAAAAGTATTCAGAGAAACGTAATAAAACTTGCTTCCAATAAATTTTACACCCTTCAACTTTACAATGTAAAAACCTCAGCCTGATACGAGGTATGTTATTTGAGTTATTAAAAGTGCCAGTCTTTTTTTAACACCTAGTATATTCGTGTCTGTTACTAGTAGGGCAGCTTTAGGGTGTAGCATAGGCGTACAGGCACAATCTCACGTGCTTTAAAGGGAAAGTTCACCCCGAAGATTACTTGAGTTTAAAAAATGCAGAAAAAATAAAGAAAAATATTGGCGAAAGTTTGGACAAAATCCGTTAAAGAATAACGGAGTTATGGACTTTTGAAGTTTTGATTTTGTGACGTCACATGCGAGCAGCTCCTCCATGAATGTAATGTGATAAATATTCCATAAAATACAGTTTTCTCAGAAAATTTAGAATATTTTCGTCTGTGCATTTGATATATTGTCAGAAATGTTATTCAATACTAGATTCTGAAAAGAAACAATATAAATTTATCGTGGAACGTAAAAAAAAATGCGAATATATGGAATATTTATTACATGACCAATGGGCAGCTGCTCGCATGTGACGTCACGAATCCAAAACTTTAAATACTCATAACTCTTTTATTATTTGACCGATTTTCATCAAACCTTCGCCAATATTTTTCTTTATTTTTTCTGCATTTTTTAAACTCAAGTAATCTTCAGGGTGAACTTTCCCTTTAAGTGAGATTCACTGTTGGTGCGTTGTACAATCTGTTAGTCTTTTAGGTCAATATAGTTTTATTTACAATTTTATACTTAATATTGTAGAAAGCCAAGTTGTTGATTTGTATTCTGTCTACTGATAAGTTTTAATTACATGTTATAAATGTTTATGGAATATAGCCTTATGTTTGTATGAATAAATGAACCTGTACAAGGAAATATCAAATTAAATCTTAGATACACACTAGAGAAAAAAAAAATAGAACGTGAAACTGACGAGTAGTGTAGTTTTTATATAAATTATTGTGTAAAGTCCGGTAGTCAATTTTAATTTATATTTTCGTTAATGGTAATTCCTTCTTTCTATCACCTGAGCCTACGCAGTTTCATATGGGCGGTAGAGGAATATTTTATGTGTTCTCTCTCTCTCTCTCTCTCTCTCTCTCTCTCTCTCACCCACTTCCATCTTTCTCTTCTAATCTTTTATTATTCATTTTATTTATATCTTTTTATCTCCTACTACCCCCTTTACATGCAAAGCCGTCTCTCTTCATCTCTATTGGTTCTTCTTTCTGTTTGTTTGCGCTATATTCCTCAGGGGCCGCGATTTCTTGTCATGACCGGGGGACGCAACATTCGAGGAAGTTTGGCGACCAAGCGGGTAAGGGTATTTAAGGATACATTCCGCCCATCGCCTCAAAAATGAAGATTTGTTCATGTTCCGGTGTTAAAACTTTTCTTTCGACGCCCTTGTTAAATTATATTTATTTATTCATATTTTATGTATTGTTTTCGCGAAATTGCGCAGTGTCCGAGCAAAAGAAAAATAAAACTTCGCAACTTTGTAGTTTGAAACTCTGCAGTTAAGAGCGCTTTTGATTACAAAGGAAAATCAGTATGATGTTAATATCCACACATTTTATGGAGACCTGTTTTTTTTTGGGGGGGGGCGGGAAGAAGGGGGGGCGAACAATGAATATTCTCCAGTGAGATTCGTCCTCCATCGTCCCAGCCTCCTTGATTCACCGACCCTGTATTTGTGTTGTAAGCCCTATGTTGACTTCGTGCACTGTCAATCTCTTAATTGTCAGGTGCCTGTGTATAATACCTACGTACCACAAGGCATGGGGTTTGAAAGCTGGCTGAAATTTTTACATTTTAGCTTCATCGCCCAATAATTTTCGTGCTATGACATGCATTCCGTATAGGCATGTTGACTGAAATGGACGCTTTATTCAAATCTTCAAATAACCTTAAAGGCCAAGTCCACACTAATATCAAGTTGATTTGAACAAACAGAGTAAAATTAAACAAGCATAACAGTGAAAATTTCACTGAAATCGGATGTAAAATAAGAAAACTACGGCATTTTTAAGTTTTGCATTATTTCATGAAACAGTGATATGCATAACATGGGCGGTATGCAAATGAGTGAACCGATGATATCACACACTCACTTTTTCTGATGTATTATATTATTGAAATGTCAAATAATTCAATTTTTATGGATGTGATAATAAAGAATCTCTCCCTCGTATCAAAATAAGTTACAATAATGATGATTTTACATGTTCCATAAGGAGTCAAACCATATTATTGAAGCAAAAAATTAAAATATATGATATTTCATATAATAAAATACATGAGGAGAAGTGAGTGTGTGACATTATCGGTTCACTCATTTGCACACCGCCCATGTTATGCATATCACTGTTTCAGGAATAATGCAAAACTTAAAAATGCCGTAACTTTCTTATTTTACATCCGATTTCAATAAAATTTTCACTGTTATGCTTGTTTGATTTTACTCTATTTCTTCAAATCAACTTGATATTAGTGTGGACTTGGCCTTTAACTCTGTATTAAAATGCTTGGTAAAGTTTATATACATGTATTTAGACAGGTATTTACAGCAGTAGTTAAATACATTGCCTTTTATTTTCTATGTCCGAACAACATGAGCTGTTTCATCTTTTTTTTTCAACATTACCAAAACTAGAGTTTATCTTTAACCTTGAACTTGACTTTGAGGGTCACGAATCTGTATCTGAAATTAGGTGAATTTATACATCAACATTATTATCTACATCATAAAAAATCATTGGAGGTAAGATTTTTTCGTTTGCTTTCCATCTTTTCTTAAAGCTGGCAAAATGCAGATTTTTACATTTTGACAAAAAATACATTTAAAGAGTATAATACCTCAATTTCTTTGTTTTGTTGTTGTTTTTTGTTTTTGTTGTTGTTCTGTTGTTGTTTTTTGTGTGTGTTTTTGTTTTTGTTTTGTTTTTGTTGTTGTTTGTTTTGTTTTGTTTTTTTGAGGGGGGGGGTATGATTTAGAAAATATGTTGTCTAAATTCACCAAATTCTATCGCTAAACTCCCTGACCCTCAAGATTAAACAAAAGGTACGGTCAGAGCAAAGGTCAAGATTTCATCGAACTTAACTGGTCAGACATGGAAAATAAAATAGCATTTTTTTTTAATTGCTTGAGTAATTACCTTCCTAAATATGTCAGTAATAACAAATTTGACCCAGCAGTTACCGAGATACATGAATGGTTATTTGAAAATTGAAAAAAAGGGGGTCCCATTATTGAGGGGGGAGGGGGGCTAACATGCCTGCTGAATGTATCCCATAACACTGCATATAATACCACAAGGGGGCAATGGGGCTACAGCTTTAAAAGCCTCAATTGCCCCCATTTATCAAATGTCTGCAAGCACAGACCCTAATTTGACACTTTATCAGAAAATCATTTTGTCTTGGGAGAAGCCTAGCCCATCTACCTACTGGTTGTCAGGAGCAGCTATAGTACATGGCCTATGGTAGTCTTATAGTGCAGACACTCTTTTCAGACTGACCAGGGGAGCAGCTACTACATAGCCTATGGTAGTCTTATAGTGCAGACACTCTTTTACGACTGACCAGGGTTTGTGCCTGCCAACTAGGTAGGGTTTATCCTATTGTACGATCTGACATGAAATGATCAATTTCTCTAACAAGCTCTTTCTTCTGCTTTCAACTCTCCCTCTCTCAACTCTTCTATCTTTTTCCTCTATAAATTTCTCCTCTCTACATTTCTCCTCTCTCTCTCTCTCTCTCTCTCTCTCCCTCTCTCAACTCTTCTATCTTTTTCCTCTATAAAAATTCTCCTCTCTACATTTCTCCTCTCTCTCTCTCTCTTCCACCCTTCTTTCTCTCAATCATTAATTAAAACATAATTAAAACATCACACTCTCTCTCAAGTCACATTGAATCCATTAATTAAAACATCACAATAAAACAAACAGAACCAATTTCTTTATTATTCTAGCAGCCTTTTCTCCTGTTTATTTCTAAGCAACATTTTGCGAAAAAAGGACACAAAATAGGGCAACATATTACTGTATTCCAAGCTTTGTCACCAACAGTTCCTAATCAACTGATGGCTTAATAGCATTTTATCAACCTAGAATTGCAACCCTTTAAGATAGTTTCAAAGCCATACAGAAAATTAATTTGAAATGAAGAAAATATACAACCCATTTCTACACATACACACACTATAATTTTTTTCTTTCACTTTTTGCAAGTTATCACTCTAAGCATATGAAAAATGAATAGATATAAAAATAATTATGAAATAATAGTTGGGTACCCCAGCACCTTGAAACAAAAATGGTTCTACTTGAAACAAAAATGGTTCTACATGTAACTACAACAAGGTAAATGCTAATTACTACATGATCAAATCCCCAGGAGGGACTTATCTTTACCATATTCTACAGTATGAAAAACATTCTTATGAAGAAATCAATGGCAATAATGAGCTGAGAAAAATTCCACGTCCCCAGGTGAAAATTCATCCGTGCTATTATGACTCATAAATCATTTCTTTAAAACAGATTGTCCTGCATCATTGTCTTTAAAAAAGGTGGCTTGTAAATATGAATACAAACTATTCAACTACACTACTTATGGCTTTAAAAGAAGTCAGATTCTCGACTTAGTTGGGATACAATACCATGTAGAGAAAGTCCCCAGATCTCTACATGACACTGTTTATTCCATGAAATGCACCTTGCAAAATCTACTTAAAAAGTCAAGTCCCCAGTTGACATTCTTTGTATCATTTGCAATTCATATCATAATGTATTTACCTAAAAGAGAAACGGAGTACTTTCAATTAAGGTTAAAAATAATATATTTTCCTCCTAAGAACCAGGTTCAAATCATTAACACTACTTTCATATTTCCTATGAAAAAATGATTCATCATTCATTATCAACTACGAATTTCAGTACCCAACCATTAATAAAAAAAAAAATGTTTATTTGAAATCATAAAAACTCTTGCCAATTCAAATGCTGGACATTAACATGTAAACTGTATATGTCTGATCTCAGTTTCTTGAATAAGAAAAGAATTGACTCTCAATGTCTGAATGTCCCCACTTTCAGACATCAGAATCAAAGACTCTTCCACATTCACAGAGCTCCTCTCAACTTGTCATGTATTGAAATGTTGTCAGAAATATGTCAGAAACAATTGTCCCAGTTTCTCTGACAAATTTCTAAGTAAATTTTCAATCTACAGCTTGTTTAATATGAGGGCTTTAATTTTTTGATTGAATTAGATATCCCCCTGAAAGTTATTTTTGTCCCCAGTATAACTTTCAACAGGAGATCTAAAGCAAATCATTCCAAAGGATAAGTCATTGTCATTAATTGCCATCAGCACTTTAATTTAAAAAAAAACTTCCCCAGAAAGATTTTAAATGGTGTGCTGATAAGCATTTCAAATGTAAAATGACCTAAAATGGCAAGTAGATTGTATCACTAACTCGACAAAGAAATAATAAACTACATGCAATATGGCTCTACTCTTTTACAATTTACTCTAACATTGAACTATAATTGCAAAAAGCCTGACATATAATATCTTAAAATCTAAGTAAGTACTTTGTTTCTTCTTTTTTAGAATATTTATTAGTTTCACTTCTTCAAAAGTTTCATAATAGGTATCGTAGTTTAATAAAACACACCTTTTTTTTTTTTTTTTACTTTCTTTTGCGCATATATATTTATGCTTCCAGTAGATAAAAATAACGCCGGCACTTCATAGAAAAGAACAGAATGTTTGCAACATCCATAATAGTTTGTTTCAGCAATCGTATATAATGCACTTGTGTGTATTGTATACAAAACATAGTATAGTACGTCCATCAACATAATGTAAATGTATTTTGAAAATTTGGTTATATAATATGGATTTAATTTCCATCAATGTAAATTAATCATGATTTTTTTTTTCACAATCTAAAAAATAAAAGTGGGAACACCATGGTAATATATCAACAATGGAAAGTGACCGGTACAACAACATAGCAAAAAAATATCAGTAAAATCAAATTTAAGATGATTCACCACCATGTACACTGTAACTGAAGTACAAAATTATTATTGACATGGAAGATGTTTTCTTTTTCTCATTCACCTCCTCTTGATGCTAACTCTTTTTTTCTCAATACAATGATAAAACGACACAAGTCCATGTGCATAGAACTGCGTTACAATTACCAGATTGGCAAAATGACGTCGAATTTGGCAGAGAAATTGAAATAGATTTTATCGCAATAATGTAGAGAATGAAGTCAAATCGAGTCGATAGTTGATTTTCTTTAAAAAGATAGCATTGAATATGACTGAATTTATTCCGTTACAGTAGAACATTAATTGGCAGCTCAGACATTGTAAAGACAGTACAGCTTCCATACTTTCTGTCCATTTAAAAGAAAGAGATTCATTCTTTTTAATCTTGTGACATTTCAGCCATGATAAAATTGTTCATAATGAAAAAAAGACAGTTTATGAAACATGAAACATATACACATTATACTTTGAGACATATGACATATCAAACATTTTACTCTTTTAAGACCAATATATACATAGAAAAAGCATGATTCTCTTTAAATCATATACAGTTTACATACAATAATTAAATGAAGTTTGAAAGACAAAAATGATATTCTTTATTACCCTCAAATGTCAAAAGCTTGAATATCAATATTCCATAACACATGTTTATCAGTACATTTCATTCAATTTTCTTTTATTTTTTCACAAGGAATGGTGAATTTTTAACAGAATAATCTCTTTTCAGTGGGTGATTTACGGAATTCTGACATGAAAGTAATCATGAAATAAAGACAATTGAGAGTAGTTAATTTAAACATGATTATAGTAACAGTATTAAGAAAATTCACAATAGTACATATCAAATTGTTTATCATCACTTTCTTTTATTACATTACTATCAGTTTCTTTTATAACATTAATATCACTTTCTAAAATAACAAATTGATTTCAGTTTCTTCAAAGCATTTTTTTTTTTCACATTAGAATAAAGATTCCATACAAAACAACCACAGGTACATGTACATTACTACAGTGGAAGAAATAACAATACAAGACATATATAAATGTACACACCCACTCTCCTAGAATAACAGTTTAGTTTTGCCAATTTTATTGTCTTTTTTATTTTTGTATACTTGTTCTACAAGGAGCCAACTTTTAGACTATTACTTGGCTTTTCAAAAGTGCTTAGTCTAATAGCTTTCAATAGGAAAACAATGTTCATGTGATATTGTGTAAATATTGAGAGTGAGTGAGTGATAGTTCTTCAAATAATACCTAAAACTTCCATCCCTTGCCTGAGTTCTTGTGCGACGACGCCTTCTTGCTCTTGGCAGAGGACGCAGCCGTTGGCGACGATAGGTCGGACCGTGGGGAGTACGTGGTGCGCTTGTACGTTGGCATGGTGACAGTGCGCTCTTCTTCTGTCTCGGTACGCACAGTGACCTCGCCTCTGGTTCCTCCCATGGGGCTGGAGCGTGAGTCGTAGCGGACGGTGGTGTTGCGTCCAGTTATTTTCTTTTGGGTCGAGTAGCCGCCACTCGGGGATGGCGAGCGCACTGGGGTTCTCTGACCTGGTAAAGGAGAGGAATCGAATGAATTGAGTAAACAGTTGAATAAATCTCATTCTTGTTAATATTCTTAAATAAGCAATCAATGGTGATCTCGTCAAATGATTTGGCTCTGAATTTTTAAACATGTACAACTGTACCTGTTAACCTTCCAAAGCAAAAAGTACATGTAGGAATCTCTTCATCAGCAATCCAAAAGAAATATTTCTTGGTTATAGTTTAGGATACTGTGTATCCAATTTGTGAAGGCCATTCCCGTATTGAGGTTTTGCAGGTTATTTTTTATCAAGAAGAAACTTGTACAAGTCATCACTGCAAAATACAAACCACCCTGTTTTTCCTTTCAGCACATACAGTTTCGCATGCAAGACATTCCTAGAATATATTTTATAAATATTACTATAAAATACATGAAAATCCAATGCAATACATTTCTATTGCAAGAAGCAAACCCCCTCCTTCATGCATTATCCTTCTGTTAACTACTCTCCCAACCATCCAAAACGCCATTCGATTTATAATTTATATGTATATGTATATGTATATGTATACTGCCAAGTAATTCTACATGTATTTTTTTCCTTTGAATATCATTTCACTGTTAATTCAGCTAGAGTTAAATATCGTGCTACTGATTATGAAAAGTCTTATAAATGCATGCATTAATGCAACTCTACTATATCAATTAATGTAAAAGATTCAGTTTTCAACTATGTTATACATGCATTTCATGGTTACACTACTCTTCTTTTTTAAAATTCTTTGAATGTACAACCTGGTTAAAGTAATCATTTGTACGATGCACAAATGTATGTGCAGTTGTACAAGTAGTAAACTATGTGTATGTCACAGTAAATATTTGAGTATTAGAATTGAGAATGTTGAAAATATGTCCATCAAAACTACTCCTACATGTAAAACAACAGGTAAACATGATCAAGATGGAGATGTAGAGGAAGATGTAGAGAAGAGTAAAGATATTAATGCTACGTGTATAACCAGAGTAACACTATCACATCAGGGAATGAAATACATCAAACATACATTGTACACATACATGTATACTTTGATACTTGTATATTATATTCAAAAGCTACACGTACATGTATATACTCAGAAAGGAATGAATGGAAATGTTAGTCCCTACAAAAGTCTCTACAAAAGGGCCTCTGTTTACAATGTACATTTATTGAAATTGTTCTATTTTATAGACAATCCCTAACATTGATTCAACATGAAAAAAATGTCATGAAAATTCATCTGCATCAATTATCAAAAGCAAAAACTTAAAATCTGCTTTGCTTTGAAATCAAAAGCTATAAGAACTTATCACATGCAAGTATAAAATGCAAATTTCACATCACTGCAATTGGAAATTTCAATTCTTTTCATAAATTAACAGGGAGCAAAAAGCCAAAATTGTCAATTTTGCAGAAGAAAAAGAGCAATGATATACATTTTTGATTGTTCTTCGATGAGCAGATTTTGAAAGAGGGCAAGGCATTATAAATAATCAAAGAGGTTGAGATACACGTAATTGGGGTAAAAAGAAAAAGAAAAAAAGGGGGGAAATGGCATTCATTGTGGCTGCATTCCAGGCTAAATATAAGAATAGCAAATTTCTATACAGCATATGGATGCTAAAGAAAGGTAAACTCAATATAACTTACTGGTGAGCATAAGAGAATGATCAGTTATACATTTGCCAACAAAAAAAATGATGGAAAAAGAAAAGAGTGAAACAAATTAAGCAAATGGTGTTGCAGCTAGATCGGGAGAAAGAAAAAATGTGTTATAATTTTTTTAACTGCAAAGAAGAGTCAGCAAATGATGTGCAAAGAGATCGTGAAATTAAAAAGACAAAACCTCATAAATCAGGCTTCTCGACGGTGTATATTAAACACCCTTGGTGCTAATAAAGCGTACAATGAAAAGCGTGGGCGATTTCAAAAGAAAAATTAATACTTAGGGGAAATTTTCCCTGACAAGGGTACCGACACGGGTAATAAATATGTTAATTCTTATTTTCAACCTGTAAGACTGCATTGGTCCTCATAAATCACACTTGGGATGTTGCAAGACCATATTTCTGATGAGAAGCCTCTTGGTAATAATGTAAATTGAAATCAAGATGTTTGAAATCTAATTATTTCCATATTAATCATCATTAATTCACTTCGTACACTCCCCAAAAGACCTCATGGATGACTATGCAAATGTCAGTGAAATCAATCCACTATACACCAAAAATACACAGATAAATCCCTTTCCCAAGAATCTCCAAAATGAATAAAGATGATTTTGAACAACCTGATATACATGTAGGTGTGCATAAGATTATGAATATGAAAATATAAAGAGCTAGTTCTCGTGAAAAGGTACATGTACATGTAGTTGTATAATCAAGAATTTTTTTGCATATGAGCACCTTAAAGAATGATTATGGTAACAGGTATTTAAAATGAGATCACTGCTAATATAATGGAGTTCAGGGTCTTTCTCAAAGCAGTAGCAACATAACTGCTAAAAAATGCAGCAAATGATAATAGATAGTAAACTAAAAGCACAGCATTAATGATTCATATTTACCTTTTATTACTTTCTTAACTACAATGGCAAAGTATGAGAAGAATTGTTAAGATGTGAAACAAAATGAAATGATGAGAAAATTACTGAACAGAAAATAAGCAGGTTTTGTAGAAAATGAAAATCAAAAGCAATTTATGATCATACTAAATGGAAGCATAAAGAAGTCTACCCAAGTTAATTTCCTAATCCATGGAGAGGAAAGTCATTTCAATTAGTACCTACATGTACATGTAGTTTTCAGTATTACATATACATATTGTACATGTACATGACATTATAAAGTCACTTTGTTTCACTGTGTAACAACAAGAAATTGCAACAAGGATGCTTAGTTGTTTGATTTTAGAAAATCTCACAATATTCTGAAAGCTGACTTTCAATTAATCATTGTTAATAACAAAGGCACAGAGAGACAACTGATTATTTCTCCCCAACTCAATGAGCAAATTAGTGTTCATAGAAATACCAAAGTAAAAGAGGAGATACATGTATGATCGGTAACCAGTCTTCTAACATGAGCAAAGAGTGAAATTGTGTAAAGATGGTGTCTACAGAAAATAACAAGATTCTACGAGACTTTTCATATGAAACAAATGATGAATGTTGTTATATGATCTATCCACTCTTACATGTAATGACCAAATGTACGCCTTTGTACTAAACTTGACGGTTTTGTACGATAAATGTACTCAGGCTCATGTCTCGTTGATGGATCAGTATAACCAATTCACTCACGTTCATCATTTGTATATTTAGCTAATTGTGAGCAGAGAAGAGATGTAAAAGAAGATTTTGCTCCTGTGATGTTTATGAATTCAACTATTTATACAATCTATTAAAGAGATTTGTCTCTTGCTTCAGTCCCTACCTGGTGAGAGCTCCTTGGTGGTGGTTTTCTTGGTGAATTGGATTCCATCTGGCCGTGTTTCTCTCGTGGTAGTCACGCTGCCGTTAGTTCCAGTGCGCGTGGTTGTCGTTCGGCGAGGAGTTCCAGATGCAGCTCCTTGCTGCCATGGCCTTGAGATGTTACGTTTTTCACGGATCTACAGATGAAAAAAAAAAGTATTCAATGTACTGTAATGAACACTGCATTATTTGATGTTCTATGTAAGTTTTATTATCATTATTACTATTACTATTATTATTATCATTATAACTGTCATTATTACTATCATATCATCATTATCTTTATCATTATCATTGTCGTTATTATTATCATCATCATCACAATCATCATCATCATCATCATTATACCGACCTTGATAAGTGGTTGAGAGAAGCTCCTAGAGCTGGTACTACCCTGGCTAGACTCCGATGGTGATCGGGATCGTGGTCTCCTCATGAATGGTGTCATGGACTGACTCACACCGTGGGCTAGCACAAACTTCTCTCTCAGCTCAATGTTGGTACGACCCTTGGCTGTGAATGTGAACAAGAAAAGAGGAATGTTATTGATATGAATATTGTATGATAGATGCCTGTAGACAAATTCTTGAAAGCATTCTCCATGAAAAACAAGTTCAAACCCATGTCTACAAGTAAATTTACATAAAAATGCATGTCCTTAGACAATGAATTTTATCTGCAGTTGTCTCTTTGTACCTACAGGTACATGTACATCTACATGTAGGTGCAGTAAATAGTACATGTACCTGATAAGTACTTGTAATGCACTGTGTGCAATTAACATCTGCCAGAACTCAAGCAAGTATAACCATTTCTGAAGTACCTTGAGACATAATTTGGTAATTTCTTTTTTTTTTCATTCTTGTAAATGATCTGGAAATCCTATGCAAGTTGAATATGTTCACATGTGAAAGACTTCTCCTGATGGTGGGCAGAACAGGACTTCCCACAACACATTGAGGACAATACTCCCTTCTCCTTTCATTCCACCATTCTTCACCAATAACATATCCTATACTATTTGACTGTGTGTATAATCTACAATTTGAAATAATTACACATTAAAGTTTACTACTTCTACTGTTCTCACCTCTGCAAGGATCATTCTTGACAAGGAATTCATCCAGAGCCATCCAGCCTCCTCCTACACGCACCATGACGGTACTGCGCAGGATACGAACAAGACGCATCTGCTGGGAGTCTCCAAACTAAAAATGAACAGAATATGGAAAAGCTTAAACATACGTTCATATAAAATTTTCTCCTCTCCCTTTTTTGTGTGTAGAAACCTTATTTTTGATATGAAGTAAAACAAACAGTAGATGAACAAGATGGAGTAAAGTAATTGAGAATAAGATGGATGTAGAGAAAAAGAAAACAATAAAAATCTAGAATGAAGGTCCACACTACAAGATGACAGACAAGAAGAAAAATAAGGCAACACAAGAATCTTGTACCAGCTACAGTCCAAAATAAATACAAAAGTCTAGTACCAGCTACAGTCCAAAATAAGTACAGTAATAATAAATCTTTACAAATTATGTGTCTTTCTTCTGACTCACCTTGTACTTGCTCTCTCCAATTCTAAGAACTTTGAACTTCTTTTGGCAGGTACATTGGGAGACTTGCTTTCGCACCTGTAATATTAGGGAAAAAATGAAGACGTAAATACACCTCTGTTAGATTTTCTTTGTTTCGTCATACAATCCAGACAAATACGTACGCTGTTAAAATATTTCAAATCATTGGCAATGTTCAATCAACTAATGCTACAACTTCGAATACATGACTCTTTACATTATATCAAGCCATGATTCATCTGACTCTTTCAAATTACAAAAATGTATTTCTAACCTTCTTTGCTTTCATATTGAAATTGCCTTTTATGTAAATTATCACACTATCTTATCAATGTGTGACATTCACAATTGGACAAAAAAACAATATTTAACTCAAAACTGATCACAACCCAAGCTCTAACCCTATATTTTTTATTAAAAGCCAGCGCAAACATCATCAGGGCCCCGTTTCATAAAACTTGTTATCAATAACAAGTTACGATAATTGTTATAAGCTACTGAAATCCTCGAATCTGATTGGCTGAGAACAAATTTGTCATAGAAATGGGGCATTTGTTATGTAGATAAAAAGTTTTATGAAACAGGGCCCAGATCATCTGATCCTTGAGACAGGACATACAAGAATGTATTGCATTGTTAGTAAATCGTACAGAAGACATCCACTCAAATCTCATCAGCAGAAGAGAGTAACTGCTGCTCCTTGTACAATACATACCTCATCTTCGATCTTCTCAGCATCACTGACTGGCTTGCCAGATGACTTCTCGGGCCAGAGGGCAGCGATGAACTCCTTGTAGTCGATGAAGCCGTCGTTGTCACGATCGAATTTGTCAGCCACGGCGTTCATCTCGAGCTGGTTGGTTGGGAATTCTGGAAATGGAAAATGGATTGTGCGTTTATGATATCTAATGTCACACAAATCTTTTCCGTCATTTAATGCCTCTTCCAGTTATGTCACGTAAGAATGCACATGTACATATGAATTAACGTTCATCAATTGATTTAGAGAATCAAAATAAGTACAGATCCAAAAGAGATTATAGTACATGTTCGTTGGGGAAGGAACAAACTGCTTGTGTTTGATTCAATATTTTTTTCATCAACTACAACTACATGTTCATGTACACATAATCATGTGAATTTTCCACATTATACTTTGATGAACTTGCTATAGAAATATTAGTAAAATTTGGTCAACACACACAACTTTGTTGTTATTGTTGTTGTTTTTTGTTTGTTTGTTTTGGGTTTTGTTGTTGTTGTTGTTTTTTTTTTTTTTTGGGGGGGGTCATAATATACTTTATTTCAACCCTTAAATATCCCTTCTATACATGTATTGTTTAAATCCTTCCCCTATTCCTTCATATTTCCTTTAACTCAAGCTACAAATTTATCATTCCATGTACTCACTAGAGTTGATGATGCCATCACTGAACTCCATACGAGATAGCTTGCCATCCCGGTCCAGATCCAGCTTACGGAAGAAGTCCATGACGCGAGCTTTCTTGTGGTTCATCCACTGCAAGTAGCGTGTGCGCCACTCGTCAAAGTTGAAGTTACGCAGCTTCTGGAGCTGAAATTGACAACAGTAAAACAATGATACTTGGTTTACTTCATATAAACATTGACGTGGATATGTAGCTCTTGATGATAAAAGTCACAATATACAGATGATCAATTTACCTTTAAGAAACCTGCATCTTTACATGTATTGTGACAATCTAAAGAAAAAAGCCACATACAGTTTAAAGTGCACTGAGCGGCAGATTCTTCTCAAGGGTCTATATGGATGCACCATTGTGGAAAAAAACACTCATCATTTTCGTTTCGCATTTTCGCACTGTGAAAAACATCAGAATACATGTAGGTACATGTATAAATGCAACATATAATTTAAGATGATTAAAGACGTACACTTACAGGTAAGTGCTCCTTCAAACAAATAAACATAGTTATTTAAGCAGAACTCAATATGACATACAGAGGCCAATCCTTAAGTTTTCTGATAAACTATGTAGCACTTGAGGTGCGTTTACCTGTGCCTGTCTATCAAGGGCATCCTGCAGTCTGCGTCTCCTATCCATGGCAACCAGCCATACCTGCTTCCACTTGTTGTGCAGCGCTGCCACACGTGGGTTGCGGGAGTCGGCTCCCGGGCTCGGGTCACGGCTACGTGGGCGGCTACCTTTGCCACGTCGGGATCTGTCCAGCTGAGGCAGTGTGGATGGACTGTCCTGGGAACGGCGACGCTTGTGGGCTTTGGTCAGGCGGTCAATGTCGGGCTGTTTCTGGGCCATGGAGTCCTCAAAGTCCTGGATAAATGATGAAGGGAAAATGTCATAAATACTTTAGTCTATATTGATATTTAATAATTATTATCAGAATCACCATCTTCACAATTAATGCATCATCATCAGCATACATGTATCATCACTAACATCATCACCAATGTCATCATCTTCATCTGTGTCATTGTCAATGTCATCACCATCCATCATAATCCATCATCATCATCCTTATCATCATTATGCATGAATGTACATGAACATCACCATCACATCTCTAATCACCACTATCATCAACATCATCCTCATCACCATCATCATTTCTTCTCAGCCTGCCTACCTGGTGTTCAGCCAGTAAGCCTTGGATGCGGTCCACATCCTCCGGGGTGGGTCTTGACTCCCGGTCCTGGAGGACTTTCTCAGACTTGTTCAGCCAGTCCATCAGCTTCTCCAGGAGCTCAGCATTCTCTTCAAGGTTCTCCATGGTGTCATCCAACCGGTCGGATTTCTGGTCAGAGAGTGCCATCACCTACGCAAGAGAGGAGGCATCAAGATAGAGAGGTGTTTAATAGTAGATGGAAGCCAGAGTTTACAAGCACCAACATTCATTTGTCACAGACAGTAAAACAAAGCCTCCAGTAACACATTCGCCAGTAGAGGCATTTCTAGTCAACATCTTGGGCTCAGTCAGTATGGAGCCTTTAGTCTCCTTCCACAACTTTATACATGTAACCAGTGTTATCCCATTATATGAAAATTGAAAGACTGGCTTGTAGTACATGTACAATTTATATCTTACAGAGTATCCTAAATACGGTTCTGCACTTGCCTTTATGTAAGGGCAGCATTTTCAGGATATAAAAAGCAAAAGGATCCTACTACACAGACATGTAGGACTCCCAATAAAATGATTCTGTATATTTGAGTATCATTCTTAATTTTAGTGGGTCATTTACCAATAAACCCCTCTTAACACATTGCCTTCAGGAACCGGTTGGTCCATGTATTATGCCTACGGGATTGAGAAAATACAGTAGTCAATGGATTAAAATCAAGCCGTGCTTGAATAATGAGAATAAAAATTTCATCCATAGGAACCAGGAAGTTCCTGCATTCATCTTATACATGTATGAATGGGTAAATTTAGTGATCAACAGGTTTACATCTAAGAAATCAAGAAGAGCGATTAACTGACCTCTTCCCATCTGGCCTGTAGTACGGTGATCCAGTGTTTGATGACTGGTACAGCCTCTGGATGACATTTGGTCAAGATGGCCTCTCCCATCACGCAGGCATCGTTCAATCTCATCTCCTGACCAGCGAAGTTCTCCTTGAAGTCCTAGATAAAAACAGAGGTACAGTACATTGATTACATATCTTCTTAATCTTTTCTCACTTTCATATAAAATTCACTGTTTGGAAGGAGATTAAAGAGCAAAAACATTCATCCTTTTCATATGACCATTCACTTGCGGAAATATAATTTTTGAAGGAAGCACAAAAATCATAAAATGTATGACCACAAGAGCCATGACAATAACACATTGCATACATGTAGATAATAGAGGCATTTAAAATATGACTTGAAATTTTTCATCCTAGTATGTATACCATTATATATGTTCCTTGGATAGGATGTTAAATGGTGGTCCTGCATGTAGAAGAGCCAAACATTATGTACCCCCAAAATTACCTAATGCACTATGCATAAAGAATAAGTTTTTACCCAAATGTACTTTAGGTACACCTGCCTATGTACATTGATATACATGTACATGTACATGTACATTGTATGTGCCTCACTCAACTACAAAACATGTAGACCTTGTGTACGAGTGGCTCCTGATGCAACAAGAAATATCTATGAAATATTGCTAACTACATGTACATATACATGTACTACTGTATGTACATGTATGTGCACTACATGTACTGTACATGTACATGTACATACATGTATACCTCGGCTGATATTTATTATCATTAAAGGATGAGGATGACCTAAAGTACAAGTACATGTACCTTGTGTGCTTCCATCTGTTCCCGGATGACCTCAGGATCATCACTGAGTGGTCCTTGGAAACGGAGGCTTTGTTCTGCATCAGCTAGCCACTCCAGGAGAAGCTGAACGGTGTCATGGAACTCCTCAGCCTGGGAAGTTGGGAAGGGGAGATGGAATATGATTAATATGCTGCTCTCAGAATAGTGTGTAAACATCAAATCAAACTTAAATTACAAAAAAAAGAATCTACGTTATTTCCAGTCATTCCAGCCTTCCACCAGTCTCTTTTCATCCATTATATAAATGTGTCTAAATATCCTTTACTTGAATAACTCATGTACATGTATCTCATTACCCAACTTTAAGCTTACTCTCTCAATCTCCTTTCTGCTTTGAAAAACTCTATTTTGTTAATTATGTATATATCTCTACCTCTTTTCCTGTGTCACTTTTTTTTTTCATTATCTTCATCTCCATTCTTTCTCTTTCTCTCGCTCCTTTTCTTATTTTCTTTCAAAATTCTTTTCAAACATTTCCCTTTCCTCTTCTTTCTTTTTAATCATCCATCCTAATCTTCTATCCTTACCTCCTTCATGGCATCCTCCAGCCTCTCCTGCTTGTGTATGCTCTGTTCACACACAGTCTCCCACTTGGAAGCAAGCTCCTGGATCTTAGCACGGAGATGAGACGTGTCCTCGCTGGACTTGTCCATCAGGTCCTTGGCCGATTTGTTGACAGACTTGACGCTGTTCTTGCGGCTCCCAAGGTCTCGCTGGAAGCCCTGTCATATGAATAATATTGAGTGTTCAGTGTCACATGTTCAGTGAGTTCTTGTTTAAAGGCATTCTAGAGTGCAGTAGGATACTTTTAAAATTGAACTCTGTTCCTACTTCACATAGTCAATCAGGCTTCAAATGAAATTTATGAAAATATGCCAATGCTGTGTACAAGAGTGAGAATGTGTGTACATGTAACTGGCAAAATTAGTTGAAATTGGTTTCTGATTATCTAGTTGATAAGTTGACAAGTCTTTTTCATTTTGTGGGGAGAGGGTAATTACACAAAAAACATACATGTACACTGTGCACAGTAATCTTCATTATGCCAGATAAATAAACTTGAGAGAAAATTCCTTGAAACAAGACTTACACTTAGATTTTAGGTGCTTTATAGATCATTTTTAGAAAAAAAGGGAAAAAGAAAAAGATCAGAAAAAAAAAAAATCAACTTGTTGTTTACTTAGAAAATGACAGAACAAGTTGCAAAATGTCCTACATGTACCTTGTGGGCTTCCATGAGGTTCATGACAGTATCAATGTCACCATGTACAGGTGTCTCCTCTGAGAGTTTAGGTTCAACCTGATAGAGCCACTCCAGAAGTGCTTGGAGAGCATCCTTGAACTGTCCACTGTACAGCAGAGCTTCCTCAAGCTTCCTTTGCCTGATTTGAAGAGAACAAAAGTCATACAAATGGAAGTTTCTTAAAGGAGTTACAAGGTGAAGGTACAGGACAATGCATAGAGAAGATTTAAGAAAGCTTTGCAATTTTTAAAATTGCAAAGAAATGTTGAAGGAATGATTGATATCTATACCCATTATTAGCATACAATCTACAAGCAAATGAAATACATGTAGGCATGCTTTTGCTCAATATATTCAAATATGTTTGGTACTTGGATACACAGAAATAGCAGAAAACTGAATGCAATAGGTCTTAAGGTTCAAACAATATCAACATTGCAACTCACACATGGAATGGATCTAAAGAACTCTCTTTCTGAAACCTGTCAGAAAGTCTTGTTTTTTTGCTTAAAAAAAAAAAAAAAAACCCTCAGTACAAGGTTCTGGGACAGATTATCCAAGCAAGGAGATGATGTCAATTATTTTAATAACATATTTAGATGTTACAGCTGAAGGCAGAAACAGAAAGCCTTCTTACCTGTCCACTGACTTGCTGCAGACCAGGTCCCACTTATCCTTGAGGTCAGTGAGCATGCCGTTGATGGTCTTGGTGTCAGCAGGGTTGCTCTTGTCCCTCAGGGATCTGCCAGAGCGGACAATGTTGTCATAGAGTGGCTGCTTGGCTCCAAGGGCACGTTGGAAGTCCTGCGGGTTAAGCATGGGTAAATGGGGTTAGAACCACTATGCAACAAGGATATGTGTATCAAAATTAGTTCCTCTGTGACCTGGTCCCTGATCTACGGAATAAAAGTCCCTCACATTGAGATCTCTTAATTGCAATTAACTAAAATTTCAAAAGCATAAACTGTTCGCTGCCTTTCCATTCTGAAGTAACAAAAGCAGGCTCATTCATACAACATACATATACATGTACATGTACATGTACATACAAATGTATATCATCTGCTGAGAGACAGGAAGAAGTTAGAATATACATGTACATGTAACTCATATCCTTTCACACACAAGTCATGCCCTTCTGCATCTCAGCAGACAGTATCTTGATGATTGTCATGGAGTACTGCTTTTAAATTACCTTGTGCCTACGTAGCTGCGCCTTGAGGGTCTCAGGATCACTACCGATGGATTTGTCTTGGTCTAGTTGGGCGTGAGAGTCCTCCAGCCAACCAAAGAGCTTGCCATACTGCTCATCAAACTGAAAAAGAGATGTAAGAAACAGGAACAAATTTAATGAATTAGCCCTTTCTGTACCCTTAGTACAAAAAAAATATTAATCAAAGGACCTCTGAAGAGTCAATCTATCTCATTTACAATTATTTGTTTCATCATCTGTTAAAGGTTGTTTTTTTTTTTAATATGTGCTTAGTCCAAACATTAAGTACAGCATCAAAAATGCAGATGTTGTGAAAAAACTTTTATTTTTTCTTTGATGCTTTACCTGCTTGGCACGCTTGAAGCCAGAGTCCAGCTGTCTGGTACGGTCATTGCAGCGTGACTGGACCTTCTCCCATCTGTTCTGGACGCTGATGAGAAGGTTCTTGATGAGGATGACATCCTGCTTCTGACTGAAGTACTTGAGCTGGGTGCCGGCCCGGTCCAGTTCCCGCATGGTCTCCTTGTGGGCTTGGATGTCCATCAAGAAGTCCTAAGAGAGCATAAGTAATGAATACAGTGAAACCTGAGTTTTGCTAAATGGAGACAAGAAAAGTTGTCTTGTGGTCTTAATGTTAAAGCAAGTGGTCTTTAATATCTATGCAAGTGATCTTTACATGAAAATAAGTTTCAATGAGAAACACTGTTTAAAGGAATAAAAAATGTGTTGGGTTTTTTTTTGCAGACAGGTGGTCTTACTATACAGGTAGATGCAAAAGCAGGTTTTGCTGTATTAAATCACTTCCCAAAGGCAGTGTTTTGAGTCCATGAGTTCTAACCTTGTGTTCTGCGATCTGTTGGTTGACGGTGTCCAGGACAGTGCTGGGTGGCTTGCTGTTGTTCATGGTCTTCTCAGCAGTGGTGAGCCAAGAGATGAAGGCTTGGAGGGCATCATGGAAGTTCTGGGCTTGGGTCAGGGCATCCTCCAGCTTACGCTACAAAGTGGATAGGAAAGGTACATGTGTAAGAATGAACGGTATGATCTATCTTAATCAAATGGATTGAGTTGCATAATTAAGTCTTACATGTAGATATTGTGACAAGGATGGCCTGGAACATGTACTCATACACATGTACATGTAGTTGTATCTCCATGATGCATTCATATGTAATTGCATTCTCCCTTTATTGCTCTAGTTTCTGTCCCTCTGTCTCCATTTCCTTTTCTTTCTCTCTTTCTCGTACTTACTCTCTCTATCTTTCTCTCTCTCTCTCTCTTTCTGTACCTCTTCATAAGCCTCTGTCTGTCTATCTTCCCCCATCTCTGTAAACCTCTTTATCTTATTTTATCTCCCAACACAACTCTCTCTTCATCTATTTCTGTTGCTCTCTTTCTCTCCTTCTCTCTCTAGATCTCTGTTCCATTATTAATCTTGCCCTTATTCCTAAATGTAAAAGTGTTTCCATCCTCATAGCCAGCCATCAATCTTGGATGTCTAACCTTCCTGTCAGCGGACTTCTGCTTTGCTGCATCCCACTGTGTCTGCAGGGTCTTTAAGGTGTGTCCGACCCCGCCCTCCCTATCGGCTTCTGGTCCTGACTGTCGCCTCAGCTGCTGACCAACCTGCATCAGGGAGTCAAAGGCGAGCTTCTCTCGGTCCATCTGCTTCATCAAGTCCTACAAGGGAGAAAAATTACATCAAACAAATTATTTTATTATGAAGAACTCTACACACTGTACATCCATATTTGTACATTTACAAACTCATCTTTGATGGGCTAGAGCACGATAGAAAAGTAAATTTATTATATTTTAAGTCTCTCACTGTAAGAGGTACAGTACATGGACATGTAAATTCACATGAACAGTGCATGCACAGGACATGTACATGTACATGTACATGTATGGTATGTTGTAAAGTTTTAATCAATTCAACCTATATTTACATTCATAGATATAACATTAACATGTATTTCTGAATTATAGTCAGAAATTCTGTACACATTCAATGTATTGATCATGAAAACAATTGTCAACAAAACTGAAAATGAAAGCCCATCCTGTGGTACATGTATATTCAAGCGACTTTAAAGTTGATAAAATTTAGAAATGAATATCAAACGTTACGTTGGCAGCTAGGGGTGGTTTCTTACATTGTGTCTGTCCAGTTGTTCCCTGGCTGTTTCAGGCAAGCCTCCTACCGGCTGGGTGGATGAGAGCTGACCATTGATGTCATGGAGCCAGCGAAGGAGACGGGTGGCCTCCTCAGCAAAGTCTTTGGTCTGGAGGGAACAAATAATGAAAACTCAAAAGTAAAATGGGATCGCATTTACAAGTAATATCAAATAATTTGATCATCAATATCATGCACATTTTCTCATACATGCTTTTGTCTCATCAACAATAAACAATTTTTTATTACTGCAGTAACCGTGATTAAATCATTATCATCTTCATTTGAAAAAAATGATATTATTTTGTAGAAGAGATATTGCTTTCAAGTAAAAGCATTATCACCATCATCAGTACATTCGTCAAAGTCTCACCTCTCCAAGGGCTCCCTCTAGCTCCCTCTGCCTGCCATCACTCATCTGGTTGAGGTTGCGCCACTTGGTGTTGACATCGTCCAGCTTGCTGCGGACCACGTTGGCGACCTGCCTGTTGTCTGCTGAAGCTACAAAGTTCTGGCCAGCCTGGTTGACAGACTTCACACTGGATTCGTGAGCCATGATGTCATTTTGAAGTACCTGGTAGGAGGGAGAGTTACATGTAAGTCATGAAAATGAACGAGGCTTCTCATATCAACCAGTCAAAGCACTTGTAAAGATATATAATTTCCACATTCAAGATGAACAAGGTCTTTACGATAAACTTCATAAAATTATGAGTGTGCATCAAGCAACCCAATACAAGTACACAAGGTCCCTGGCCTTTCCCTCCCATGGTCCAGCTGCATCTGTAGTTACAACTTTCCTTTGCAGCAGAGCAAAATTGGTGGATTTGACAGAAAGCCCATGTGATATGATCTAAACTGACCACAACTCCAATTGAGTTTGATATCAACCGCTACTCTGAACATACATTTCTAAGAGATACATGTAGGACATTGTAACTTTGCAATTGGTCGGAAGACTTGCAATCAATCTGGACAATCGCAACCCTTCACAAGACAGGGTCCAGATCAGACATGTTTTCCCACTCACCTTGTGTTTAGCTAGAGCAATCTCAGCAGCCTTGGTATCACCCATCATGGGCTTCTGATCAGCCAAGGCCTTCTCAGTATGGTTCATCCAGTTCAGCAGTTCATCCAGTGAGCTCTCCAGCTGACCGAGGGCTAAGAAACCAGCCTCAAGTTTGTGCTACAATACAAGAATGAGAGAATCGTCTTTGAATTGGATCAATTAAAAAATCAAATTCAATTATATCAAATTCAATCAGTAATTCTCTAATCACTGTATTAGAAAATTCTACTCTGACGCTGAGAATATCTTTGAAACATTGTCCACAGTATACAGCTGATTTTTCTTAATCCCTATCCCCCATTTTCCATCAGTTATCATTTTTTAATTATTTTACCTTTCTTCTTTGATACTTTGTTGTTCAACTGCTTTTCATTAAATGATGACTAGGTCTGAAGTATTCAAAAAACTTGGGTGTAAACTCAAGCTATTTGCTTTATGGAACCAAGTGGTTCCTGCATAGCACCTACAGGAATGAGACGATTCTGTAGTGATTGGGGACCTTAAGTACCTGCAGAACCGTATACATGCATATTCAATGAACATGTATATGATATTTGTTTTTAGTTCACAGGCATCGACATAGAATTAGTTTTTAGTACGTGTAAGTTCATTCTAATCATCACACTCAAGACCAAGAGGGAGCACATCTTTACCTGTCTGTCAAAGGTCTTATCCTGAAGGTTCTTCCAGCGTCTGTTCATGTCACTCATAGGAGCTTGGACAAGTTCCTGGTTCTCTGGAGTACACTTGGTGAGAAGACGGTTTCCAAGTTGGTTGACTGTCTCAAGCTCTAGGTTGTTACGGCCAAGCTCCTTCTTGAAGGCCTGGAGATGACAGAAAAGAAAATTATTGTTACCATCATTTTCCCCAGCGACATATGTGATGTTCCTGAATACCTAAACCAGCTCTCCTAATCCATTCCCTTACAGTTTGATTTCCAGTGCCATAGCATATACGAGTACATTTGAATCACTGAAGTAAGACCTTTTCGATATTAAAGTTTCAAAAAGGATCACACAGAGAGTTTATCATGTACATGTACATGTACAAGGATTAGAACTAAAAGTAGTGTCTCGAAAACAAGGACTGGACTGTATGATGAACTTCATTATTGCCATCAGTTCTATGCCTGTATCTCTGCATTGGGATTGTCCAGAGAAAACTGTACAATGTGTTTCTGACTTTCTGAGCATGTACTTACATTGAGGTTGTCCAGCTGCCTCCTGACTGTCTCAGGATCCGATCCAACCACTGGCATCCTATCCAGCTGTTCCTCGGCTTTTTCCATGTAGTCGTTCATCCTGTCCAGACCGTCCTGGAATGCCTGGGCCGCTTCATCAGCATCGTCTAGCTTCTGGTGACGGTCTCTGTAAGCGTCATTGAGGTTCTCCCAGGAGTTGTTGAGTTCATCCACATTCTTCTGGACCTCTGGTTTGTTGGAGTCGCTGCAGTGGTTCATCAGGTCCTGGCCAAGCTGCTTGGTCATGTCAACATCCTGCTTGACTGCATCGATGTCCTCCTTGATGGCTTGGAGGATATCCTGATTTTAAAAATGCAATTAAACCAATCAAAGCAGTTCTTGAAATCTTGGTTGCAAGTTCAGTTTGTACAATTTTGGATGGATTCTCAACAGTTTGTATTCTCTTTTACAATGTATATTCCTGAAGACCACACGTACATTCTAATCAGATATTCCTGCAGAACATGAACATTTATATTCATCTAAACATCTTCACCTGTACTTAACTATAATGCATTTCATTTATAATCCCAAAGCAAACGGAAGATGCTCTACAGACCTGTCTTCACAACCAGTTGCAGATCAATCAAATAGTGAAATTTATCATCAAAAGACTTCTCATGCAAACAGTCACTGTAATGACACTCTGATCTTGGACAATCAACATCAACATGATGCTCAGCTCCATAAGAGAGTGAAACAGACGGGTGTTAACTGCTATACTTTTACATAAAACTAACACTCTTCCAGATGCTAGCGGACAATTATGTTCAGGTCTGTTCCCACGACCAATAACATACCTGTTGTTCCTTGATGGCAGGGATCTCTACTGCAGGTGGTTCCTGGCTCTTGATCTGATCTTGAAGGTCCTTGATTGTTCCAGTGGTTCCATTCATCTCCTCCCAGAAGGATTCTGCTGAATGCAGGGCTTCCTGGAGATCTGCAGAACGCTTGTTGGCTGTGGCAGTGATGTCGTCCCACTTGCTGCCTAGCTGGTCTAGCTTGTCTTTGAGATCTGAAACAGAATAGCAATCATCATGTAGTCATTTGTCATTCAAACTTTATTCAGTATTTCGCAACTATCCTCTTTATGACAAAATAATTATATTCCAGAATAATAACTATCATCTGCTACATATACATGTAAGGTACGATTTAATTCAAGTAGGTGAATTCTACTAAAAAATATTTCAAATACCAAATTCATATTTACCTCTGACATGTGGGTCACTTGGAGATGATGATTCAATCATTTCATTACCAGCCTTACGCATCACCTCAACAACGTCCATCTGACTGTCAATGTTGTCTCTCAGGGCCTGATGAAGTAGAAACATACATGTATACCGATAACAAGTATGATTGTATTTTTAAGGGGAACAGCATATTAATTTCAAATGATTTGTGATCAAAGTGCCACCATAATAATATTTCTGAGTGTAATTTTGAACTAAATACTACAATGTAACTTCATAAATATTCTTCTCATTTAAATGCAATTTGTCTTAACACCCAACATATTTTGTGACTGAACATATTTTCATTACTAGATATAACACCCCTGGTGTTTCTACGCAGATCCATTTTCTGCAAGTCTGTTTTGTTGGTCTGATTTTGAGTAAAAGAATAAAATATATTTTGACACTGACATTTTAACAGGTGATGTACATGTTTGTGTGTATTTCCAAAATATCTTTGCAGTTGTAGCAATGATGTAATAATTACTCCTACATGTAAATCCTTACAAAGCCATGCATAAACTGACCTGCAGTTTCTTCATCTGTTTCCTAAGATGGTCCGGATCAGCTGAGATTGGTTCTGGTCTGCTCAGCTTCTCAGCTGTGATATTCAGCTGCTCCAAGGTAGAATCAAGGTCTTCAATAAACTGGAAATAAAACAAAAATGTGAAAATAGTGATAATCCACACACTTATTTAACACTCAAAGCATACTGCTCTTCCTGTATGTTAATAAGTTTATCTCTCATACAATTAGTATACATGTACATGTATGTGTACATTCAGGACCAGAAGGAAAATAAAATAGAGACATTTAAAAATATGCCACCTGCAATGCATCCAGTTGCAGAGGCATGTACATGTGTGAATTACAAGTGATTCTGTGAAACGCGTCTCTAGTGACATACAGTATTTATTTCATAGTTTTGTCCTCTAAAATGGAAACTCCCCATTGATTAATGTTTGTTTTTGGTATCATTATGCATGTGCACATACATGTATATGACCAAATAATTTTTTTTTACACATACTGCACATGTACTATGTACAGTACATGTACATGTATGTGTGCACTTAGGAGCCTACAAATGTTGTCCCAATATCCTGTGCGACATACACAGAATGGCCCTATCCTGCTAATAATTTTGGAAAGTATTAATTTTTTTTGAAATGATGAACCATGTTACTCACTGAGCTTGTCCTCTGCAGGAGATCAAACATCTTCTCTCCTCTCTTGTTGACCTCTTCCTTGACATTCTCATAGCGACGGTTGTCATCATCGGCCTTGGCCTGGACACCCTGTGCTCCTGCACCGGGGCTGAGCTTGGCCAGCTCTGGAGCGATGCGGTTCAGCTTGTTCACATGCTGTTGCTTCTCAGCTACAGTTTGCTTCATGAACTGCAAGAAGAATGATGAAATCATAATATGAAGTACATGTACATGTACAGTAAGTATAAAGGAGTAAATTCTGCATGTAGCTTTGTCTTGTATACATTGCACTGTGTAATAAACACAACATAACCATTAATACACAGTTTTCAAGATATCCTCTTTTCCATCAGATTCAAAGATACATGTACATGTATTTTAAACTTTACAGAAAAAATCAGAACAAGTTCTTCTCAACTTCAATCAAGAAAGTCAAGTTTTGTTAAAAATCTCTTTCTTTAACACTGCTGACAGAAGATGAATCTGTTGATGATAGAACACAAGATTCATGAGCAAATCTTTCTTTAGATTAGACCCCATAGAGTGAATTGTGAAAGGGTTAGAGATGACTCACCCTGTTGTTGTCCACCTCTCTCCTGATCTCCTCCGCATCCAGTCCAGGAGGCTTGAGGTTCTTCAGCTCTCCTTCAATCTCACCCAGCCACTTGGAGAGGTCCTCATGAGACTCTTGGAACTGCAGGGTCTGGGGCAATGCCTCCTCCAGGACTTCCACACGATCCGCGCTACGGGCGGAGAGGTCGTCGAACTTCCTCTTGAGGTCATCGGCCTGAGCTTCCAGGCGGGAACGCTGGCGTGGGTCAGATGTCTGCTCGATGAGCTTCTCAGCCGCACCAAGGGTGTCCTGGACTCGGCTCTGCTTGCCAGTGATTTCTCTGTCAATGGCCTAGAGAGCATGAAAAAGAAGAGAAAGGACTTTCTTAATGTGATTCCTGGAAACAATAACTTTAATGATTACAAGGTGATACAAGAGTAATTTTAAAGTGGAAGTTTCTTCAGGTGTCATGCAAATGATATCGTCCCAATTGACGAAACGGGTATCATATCATGAAAAGATCAGTAATACATCACCTCTAATACTTAGTGTATGTTTTATGCAACATGTATATCATAAAAAGAAATTTGTATCGACAAATCACAGATATTCTGAACATACAGGGATCCTAAAAGCAAATCAGAATATTTCTTTATGAAAAAACAAGAGGAATAATAACCTGAACTTCAAGTCGTAAAATAATGGTATAACATGTTTAATCAACATGTTGTATAATAATGATTTCCAGGAAATGATGAGTATCTTACCTTTGCTTTTTTGAGTTGATCCCTTACACCATCAGGGTCTACACTGATGGTTTCCCTAGCACTTTTCTGTAGCTCTCTATCTGTATCATCCAACCATTTCAGAAGACCATCCATGCTCTGTTGCACCTGTGGATGAATTAGACATTGAAGAAATATAACACATGAAGGTTTTGGGCAGGGGGATCTTTGGTCCTTTTGCAGAGGAGAGGTGGATGGTTTAGGGTTCATAAATGTACATATACATGTACAAGTACCATAAAACTACATTTATATGAACAAGTTTGCAAGTGAAATACATCAGATTTGTATGGATTTAGAAGAAATTTCCTTAATTCTGCAACTGTTTGAAAGCTTTCCACTATCTTGTCCTTCCTCTTTTCTCATAATTTTCTCTCTCTATCTGCCTCTGTCTCTCTGTGTCTGTCTCTCTCTCTACTTTATAGCTTCCTAATAAAAATAATTGTCTCTGTATTGATCAATCATCCCAACACAAGCATTTACATTGTACCTGCTTAAAATGCCCCTTCAATTTCGTTTGTGCTTGCACTTTTCCTTTTTAAAGAATAGAGGGAAACAAATGTTTATTTAATAATTTGAAAATTGGCTCTCTGAGATATTGATTTCCTGTCTCACCTTCTGAGCACCATCCAGAGCAGCACAGAGCCTGTACTCAATATCCTTGGTCCGTGAGGCAAGCTCATTGAAGCGTTGGTTGTCATCATTGAGTTGCTGCCTGATCTCAGCGGCACCCTGGCCGGGGCTGAGCTCGATGAGACGTGTACCCTTCTCGTTGAGTTCCTGCAGGATTGGGCGATGGCGATCGATCTCATCTTGGAGTTTCTGTGGGTCAAGGAGAAAGTACAAAATATACATTTAAATATTACAAGTGTAAATGAAGGAATGTCTTTCCAGTCTTGCGTAAGAATAAAGACCGCTCAAGGGAGACAAGAAAAGCGGTCTTTATAAGCAGGTGGTCTTTACATGCATGTACAGGTGTACATGTTCCTTTAATACATGTTTCAATGATAAACAATTTTCAAGGGAAACATAAATTGTGGTCTTTATAGACAGGTGGTTGCTAAAGTGGGTTGGACTGTATATATATTCAATGGACTTAATTTTTTCAAAGGTAAAAACAGATAAAGAACAAATATACATGTATCCTCTTTTGACTCAAAATGATTTACTCTGATAATGTATAGTCAAGGATTGTAATTCCGAACAGATTGTATTACCGAATGTGTACAGTTAAGCGCCTAAAATGGGTTTTCATACGCGTGAGATTACGCATATGAAAACCACACTATTGAAACAAAGGTTGTGTCTTTTTCCCATAGGCTTCACACGTTCGGAAATACAGTACCTTTTTCAAGGGACCAAAACGCTGCGTCGTTGGGAAGGGGTTTACTCGGAAGGGAATATCGTATTAAATCTACGTTGTCTTTTTAAAATTCCATCAACTTCTTTTTCTGTAGGACTTTGAGCATTCACTATGTCAGTTTGACAGATATTCGTTTGATATTTTATTTGCTATCGTTGATTTTCTGAAAAGTGTTCGGACACTGGATCAACCACCATATTTTCATCACACTGGAAAGCATCTTAAAATTTCAGTTCGTTACAACTAAATTACACTCCAGATATAAACAATTCAAAATAAGAACAATACAATGTATGTAGGAAAATACTAGTTAAAATTATCAAACTCAAAGGACAGGGTTGCTTTATTTGATGTCTTGGAAAAAAAACAATTACACTATAGATTAATGTACATGTATAGCAAACAGGTACAATTGAAAATATCTACATGTACATGTATCAAAATATTGTACACTTTGCACAATACAACATGAATTCCTTTCACCCCATAACAATTTTATTATTCTTTCAATTCACACATTACCTCTTGGACTGCCTTCTGTTGCTCAACGCTAGCTGAGGGGTCAAAGTTCCTCAGGTCCTGTTCAGCCTTCTTCAGCCAATCGGCAAACTCGTTCTGTAGGCGGTTGAACTCGTTAGCCAGTGGGACGGCCTGCTGTAGCTGGCTCAGCTGGTCTTCACTCTTCTGGAGAATGTTGTCATAGCGATTCTGGATGTTGTCCAGTTTCTGTTGCACGTCAATGATCTCTTTGCCTGCGAGGAACAAGATGAGATGCTTTTAAACAGTGTTTCAACATAACATTGGTTGCTTTGGAGAGCAGTACATGTACATGTACATGTATCTCATATTTCCTAATATAATTTCTACAAGGAATATTATAAAACAATTTACATGACAGAAACTTTGTAAAAAAGCTGTCACATGTTTAATACTGGGGGAAAAAAATTCCACCTCGCCATCATAGGAATGTACATGTACATGTACATGTATGCACAAATTAATTTACATTTCGAGTATCAGAAAGCTTTATGGGGAGAAACTTCACATTTTTTTGTATTTCTGGGAGCACAAACAAACTTCTTTTTAAATTTATGTTTCAAGACTTGAGAAAATGAATAATACATAAACCAACCCCATGCCCTTTGGCATTTACGTAATGTAGTCAATTTGTATTTACACTGTAATTTCCATCATAAACATATAAAAAATATAAGTAATGGAGTTACATGTACATTCTTCTAAATGTACATGTACAGTACAGTGTACATGTACATTTACAGCAATGTATTGAACATGCTGATGTAGTGTTTTACATATATTTCTTGTTATCGTCAGGAACCCCTTGTCTACGGAACCAGGGAGTCCCTGTATTGAGCCTATGGGAATGAGAGAATGAATGTGTATTTAACAGGTTGACTTACCAGTGCATTGCCTGAGCAGGTCTTGTCCATCAGAGAGTACTTTCCTTATCGGAGGCTGACGATCTAGGACTGATGCGTGTAATGCCTGCAAACCCAAGTAGAACATTGTCAGGTTACCATGAAATCCATGAATTTGATCAAGTCATGACGTCTTTGTCATCATGTTAGTTAATGATTACAAGGTGTGCCTTTAATATCCTATACTGTACCATGAACATGTACTTGTATTATCCGAATACATGTCCTGTTTGATGAACAAATAAACATCATCTGAGAACTAAAGGAAAGTTACATATATGCATTCAAATTCTGTGCATCTCAGTTGCATTTTCACAACAGTTCATACACGAAACTAACAAACGTATACATGCAAAACATAGCAATGATGAAATGAAATCTGCTTAGCAAGTTTGATAGAGATTGCAAATGCTTCGATCATGTTTGGTTAGGCAATATTTATCATAAACTAAAATTATAGAATTACTGTATTCTAAAAGATGCTGGAAGACCTCTTGCAAAGTTTACTCTACGGCATACATGACTGTGTATATGTAAGTAAAAAAACAACTACAATTATCCATGGAGTATGTATAAAAAATACAGAAAAACGGCACGTACATGTACATATAAATGTACATGTACGTGTATCTAAGAACTGAAGTTGATAAAAACTTGTTGTACAAAGACAAGCAAAATATTCAAAAAGCATGCAATTCAATGGCAGCGCATGCTTCTAGACTCTAAAGATGAAAATGATTATTCATAATGGTGACTGATATTCATGCACATGCTGAATACTAGAGATGGAATGCATAATGACTTACATTTACTGTGTGGTAATGTAACCTCAAATGATAATAAAACTATATTCTAGACAACCACGCTGACATATTTGAAAAATACTTTCAAACTAGATGTAACACACATGTACCCGGTATGACTAATGACTAAAAATACTCGTCTGATACAAAATAAAAAATTTCTTGCTACATGTAAAAACTGTACATACATGTACATGTACATGGGTATATGTCCAACAGATACATGTATGTACAGTTACTTCTAAAGTGAATACATGAAAATGATGTATCAAAAAAAAAAAAAAATAAGATGACTCCTACAAGTACACATAAATGAGATTGGAATGCCTCTAATATTTATGATAAAACAAAAGATGATCATTAAGTACTGTTACTGTTATGAGTAAGAAAAAATATACACGTTGTAAACATGATCTAATGAAATATACATACATGTACATATGAGAAAAAATGTACATGTATGTTCCTTTAATAGACATGTATTTGTTAGCGGAATGAAATCTGCAATGTGTTAGACTCTTGATGGCAAACAATGCACAGATATAAAGGAGACGGTTTCCTTGACTACATTGTACATGTACTTGCACCAAGACAACCTATTACAATTAAAAAGACTAAGCATACAATAAAGGATGAAAGACACAGCTAAAATGGACCATTAGAATAGGGAATAAATTCTTAATAAATCCCAGATGTACGATAGCTTCCCATGAACCAATAGAAAGAGAGAAGTCAGTTGAACACCAAGAGTAACCAGTACATGTAGTTAGATGATGGCTGGAATAAATAAAATCCCTGAAAGACAGGATGAGAGCTTTGGGTTGGGAATGAGTACCGTCTGGTTATTCAACTGCCTCTTGACGACATCAGGGTGGATCGAGATCGGCTCCGGTCGGCCAAGCTTGCGTTCCATCTCCGTCAGCCACCTCAAGAGGGCAGCCTCATCCTCTCCAAACACCTGGCTGGTGGCCAGGGCTCGGTCGAGGTGGCCCTTCTTCTGGTGCGCCTTGTCGCGGATGTCGTCGTAGCGTTCCTGAACGGCATCCAGTCGTGTCTGGAGCGAGTCACGCTCCGTCGGCGACACCATCCTCTGCAATCTTCGTCCCGCAGACATAGTTTCTCGGACATCCGGGCCGTGGTTTTGGATATCTCTTGCCATGGCCTAATTTGTTGTTTATTTTATAGGGGAGGGGTGGCAATTGTTAGTGGGTGTCTTTTGAGGAGGAATTGTGTGCTTAGTGAGGACTGCCAAGAATAGACTCTTTACAGGAATACACAATACAGCAAGGAATAAAATGCTATACTGGCACAATGAACAACACAGTTAACATAAAAGAAGAGAGGGAAGTTGAAACATATTTGCAGGAAAGTACAAGAAATAATATCTTTTCCAATCTTGCTGAGAGTATAATTATTAGACATCCATCCATGGTATTCCATCAATATGTTTGGGTTCTCATGTAACAACAACAGTATATGACTGTATCATGACAGTTTACACACTAAAGAGCTAATGGGTCAAACCACCAGTCACACTGCATTCACGATTGGCCGGACTCCTTTAGAAACTTTTGTTAATGTTACATTTCACATAAAAACAAAACAAATTTATTGCTTGGGTGAGTTATGGGGTCCCATGCATACAAAATGATAACATTCATAATGCGTTCATTCAAGTTATTCTCCAAGTACATGTATGACAAACAGATAGTGAATTATAATCATTCTCAGTCAAGCATGCAAAAGCATGACAAATGATTTTGACACAAGCAAATTTGTAATGAAATATGTTATTGTTTTTTCTTTTCTCTTTTTGCTTAAAGTGAAATGTAGATCTATATTATTCTTTTTGTATGGGCATCTAGAAATTAAAATGATGGTAAACATTTGGATTTTTTAATTTCGATGAGCAAAAATATTTTCTTTTTCATTCATAGTAGTGTAAAAAATAATGAGAAAAATAAAAGTCCTCTCATAGGAAGAGTTGTATTTATAAAAGTTACATGTATGTAAAGCAGAGTATAATCAAATCCCTTCAACACTATTCAGAGTGTGAGATTGGAGTAACAACAATGATTTTGCAGCAAATAAAAAATGACGGTTTTGAGTTGGTTCTTAATATGAAGTTGAGACATTGCAATTTTAAAATACTTTTCATCTTTCAATTACAGAAGATGCAATTTCATTCATTTTGAGCAAAAGCTTTCAGTATACATTTATGAGACTCAAATAAAAGCAAGTTAGCATTCTTTTATACAGCGACTGCAGCCTTTGAATGTTTTGAATGAGATTTTCAAAAAACTGACCTGTTGATCTTGGATCTGTTTCTGGATCTGAGCCTTGTCCGTACTGACAGGCTCCTGTGATGCAAGTGAACGCTCGGTAGCGTCCAGCCACTGGGTCAGTGGTGCAATCTGCTCATGGAAGTCCTTGGCTGTCTTCTCAGTCTGTTCCAGCTTGTGGCGGCGGTCGCGCACAGCATCGACAAGTGCCCTCCAGCGGCGCTCCAGGTCGGAGAGCTGCTGTTGAATGCGCATGCGATCCTGAGGTTCTGAAACCTTAGAGAGTTGTTCTCCCATCTCCTTCAGGGCGTCAACGCTGGGCTCGCGATCAGTGATGAGACGATCTAGCAACTGGGTATAAAAAAGTATGAAAAAATATTGTTTACATTTTACTTCCAACATTACATTACATAAATGCTTTCTGTTAGCTGCTTTGAATATCATGCGTATATATCTATAGGGTGAAAGTTTATTCAAGACGCTTGTGAATAACTGTCTTACAAATTTGTGACATTATTTTGTAACACAGAAGAGTAACAAAGACTGAAAAGATCTTGATGGTAAGATACTTAAATTGTGTGAACACACATGCAAAACTTCATAGTATACATGTAGTACTTAAAATATCTATTTTCTAACTACACATGTTCATATAAATACATGTACATAAAGAAGAGTGAGTCCTGGCCTTTCACAATTGAAAAAGTACATGCATAATAAGCTTTTTACTATCAGCATGACACCAAAGTTACAAGTGCTATGCAATTCAGAGTGCTCATTTTTCACACGACCTTAAACCCCGTATTGACCCTACACTGACCTGTTGCTCTGCAAGCTGAGCCTTGACGACCTTGTAGTCTGAAGATGGGTCCTTCTGTGTTGAGACCAGGTCTTCCGTCTCTCCGATCCATCCTAGGAGGGACTGGAGGGCTTCCTGGAACTTGCCGCAGCGCAAGAGACCTTCATTCAACTTGGCCTCACGGTCAGAGTTCTGCAAAGATGGCCACATACACAATATTAGATTTTAATCATAAATAATTTTTTCAACCTAGTTTGATTATGAGATCAGTAGCACAGAGAATAATGAAGAGGACAAAAACTTTGTATGCAAGATTTGTTCCATATGGGCAAGTTAAATAGAACCAAATAAAATATGAACAAATGTAGTATAACAGTGGATTCACTTTTTATGCCACTGAAGTTAATTTGACAAGAATCTCTTGCTTTTAAATAATTAATCATCATCAACAAGGAGACAATATTCTTCTGAAAGTAATATCAGTGTTAAAAAAAAAAAAAAAATACAGTGTGCAGTGTGCGCTCATTAAGTTTCTTTTTCTCCGTAATGAAAACCTTGTGTGAACTGGACATGGACTATGTAAATCATACATCCTACTGTGTTCAGCCTACCTTTGCATGAAGTCTGTTCCACCTATCATTCATAGCCTCCATGTCACTCTCAAGCTGTTGTGTGTTGACCCTGGGTTCAGCACTCTGTACCAGATTCTGTCCAACCCTGTTGGCATCCCTAAGCCTAGGTACCAACGGCTCCACAAAGTTCCTCATGTACGTCTTGAATTCCTTCTGCTGTTGTTTGACGGTATCGACGTCGGCACCGACAGGCTTCTGCAGCATCTGCGCTGATTCGGCCTTGGCAAGGAGATCATCGACCTCATCCATGGTGTGCTTCAGGTCCTGCATGCGAGATGTTGTGCGGTCGACCTCGTCCTGGCGCTTGTTGGCTCGTTCGCGGAGTCGCTGCCAGCGTTTGTTGAGGTTGTCGAGCTGCTCACGGAAGTTGTCTGAGTCTGTGAGGTAACCCCGGTCGATGATGTCACGGAAGACGCGGTCAGCCTTCAAGAGTGTCTTCTTGATGTCCTCCAGGTTTTGTTGGTATTTCTGAAAATTCATAGCACAAATTGAATATACATATGCCTGTATGTGCACAAAACATGTTTGAATCTTGGGTGAAAATACTGGACTTTATACTCATAACATTTTGCCTAGGACTAGCCTTCCACAAATTTATGTCTATGACTCAATATACATGTACTTGTATAATTGCAAAAGGAGTAAATTAATGACGAATGAAATGAGCATATCCAAGGAATGCTTTTGTACATGTACATGTATCTACTGAATTATCAATTCATACATGTATATACACTGTAGTAACCTGCAGTATCAGAAGACCCCATAGCCACTCATAACCCTCATAAAAGTTCAGGATAAAATCAAGGTACATGTACATGTTATCGGTTTTCAAATCTGCCAAGCTAACAACAGACACATTTTCTTACATCAATCTCATCTGCCTGGGCGGCTAGGGTGTCAAGGTCCCTAGCAACAGGAGCCATCTTGTCCAGTGCATCCTCAGACTCTCCGAGCTGGAAGTTGCAGTCATTCAGCATGGACTGATGAAAGAAAGAAATGAAAGACAAAAAGCTTAGAAGATGAATGCAGCTGCAGATTAACATTTTCTATGAAGTGAAGCAGCACAAATAACAATGAAATTGGTAAATGCATGTAATTACATTTTTTAATTCACTTTCACTTGTTCTTGAAGAATGATTCACTATACATAAATCTTTATAAGCATGTGAATTAAACATGGGATTTTTACTTGTGTAACCACAAAAAAAGGGATAATCACTCTCATCACTGATGTCTGAAAAAATGAAATATATATGTTGGAAGGAATTGACAGTACATGTAAATCTCCAGAACAAGAGTGGTAACAATTTGATTTTGAGACAAACAGCATTTGAATATGCAGGCTGTTTTTCAAACAACATATTTCATTCAAAAAAACTTGAGGAGAATGTCCATCAAATTGAAACCTACCTGGAATGAAAGGATCTCTTGGTTGCCAGCTTCCAACTGACCATACTTCTCCTTGACCAATCCCTTCAGCTTCTGGTAACGCTTGACCACTCCATCCACGTCGTCACCCACTGGGGTGGTGTCGGCACGTGGGGGTGCTGCAGCCATCAGACCGCTGCTGTTGTCCTGTACCTTGACAATGGCATGCTCAAGGCCATCAACCTCATCTTGCAAAGCCTGGAGAGAGACAGAGACAGAGACAGAGAAAGAGACAGAGACAGAGAGACAGAGAAAGAGTGAGTATAGTTTATTATGTATCGAGTAAGTACTGGAAAGGCATATCAGGAGGAGAGGATTTCTTCTAATATTCTTTCCAAATTTGTGAAAATACAAAAGGTGCATACATAAACTAATATTGGTGTGGATGATATTAAGAACACAACACTTCTCCCTCTTTTTTTTTTTCTTTTTGGGGAATTATTCAGAGGAGTAAACAAAATGGATGGAATGGGGAGGAACAAACAGGGAAGAAAGAGAAGAAACAGTCAATATTTAACATGGAAAGAAAAACAAATGTGACAGTTTGTAAAAGTTTTTTTCTTCTTTATGCCATGTAATATACTGTACAAGTGTATCTTTGACTCAGTGGAAACGATTCCAGTTTCAAGAGCTCTGTACATGTACATGTATGTACTCAACAGGTTAAGATTGTTACCTTGAGTTTCTGTAGGTTCTTGGGGTCTAGTTTGCCAGGTGCATCATGGAGTGCAAGCTGTTCTTCAAAGTTGGCCAGAGAGACCTGAGAAGTGTTGACAGTGTCATGGAAGTCATTGAGACGGCTGTGGAAGTCTTCCAGGGTGGCAAGCTGATCTCCAAGATCTGTAGGAATGACCCAATAAGAGATTACACTGCATGTTAGGGTTGGGAATCAAGGATGTATCATTCAAATTCAATGCTAACGACTACTCATTCATGAACACCAGATCCATATTTCAAACACTCCAGTAATATACTTTTCATAAATTTCTCCCGTTTTATTGCCATATTCTAGCAAAGACATCAAATTCTTCCAGGGACAGTACATTGCACCTTGCCCTTCACAAATAAATGTATCTCTAAATATTTTATCTGCAATGACTTCTATCCTTACCCTTCTGAAGCTCATCCCATCTCCTGTTTGCCTCTCCAACTTGGTCCTTGATGAAGGGATGGTCGATGTCTGTCCTTGAGATGAGTTGGTCTGCTGAGTTGTTGACGGCTTCATGGTGGTCACGATGGTTTTCAATGTCCTCTTGGAGTTGCTGTTGGTACAGAAATATGGTATCATTTCTTAATGAAGTGAAACATGGAAATCTTTTGGAGACTTATTTATTCCTTAACTGAAAGGAAGTCCTTAAGAATACATTGAAGACATCTTAAAGGATTTCTGAGGAGCTTGAAGGTTTTGTTTCAGTAGTTTTCTTAATTTAAAAGAAAACAACTTCCAACAGCGTTTCCTCTAAATGCCTTCCCATTTTCTTAATTATATTTATGTTTATCATCCTGTCTTCCAAATTCATTTTTACATTTGCCTTGATAATAAATTACTTTTGAAATATCACATCTTTTCCATATATGTTTTTACTATTTTATATTAAATCAAACTCTAAATTTTTTTGTTAGTGCATATAGCTAATACTAGTCATTAATTTGAAATCACTTACCTTGATGAGTTCATACTGTCTCCTAACCACGTTTGGCTTGGCAGTCACTGGTCCCAGAGAACTCATCCTATCCTCAGCACTCCTCAGCCAGGGCAAGAACTGGTTAAGTTCATCAGTGTAGACCTTGGCCTTCTCGTTGGCCTCCTTCAGTCTCTCCCCACGCTGCGTGGTCCTGTCGTTGACCGAGTTCCATTTGGCCTGGAGAGAATCCCGTTTGGCTTGGAGGTCCTTCTTCTCTGCGGGGCTGTCTGCCTCTTCCTTGAGGGCGTCGATCTTCTCAAGCATGCGCTCGTAGGTGTATACTTGTTTGACGATCTCCTTGGGTATCTCCTGAATGGTGGAGAGAGAGGGGGGAGGGAACCCATGGTGAACATGTAAGAATATCAGTTTTAGATAAAGCTAAACAGTCACAACTTTGCCCATAATACTGAACACCATTAAAGGGAAATAAAAAGATGAGTCAAGACATAACCATTTTGGACTTGTGGCTATTTCAAGTGGGTTAATGAAAGTTAAAAGGAATAGGTATATTCATCTCATGATCCTTGATAAACCTTAAAATTAGATTACAGTACTGCAAGGGTTTACTTAATAAACAATAAGAAGAATGGTACCCTACCTCATGTTCCACCACCTGTCTCCTGAGTACTTCCGGTTTGGCTGAGATGGGTTTGACCTGGGTCAGTTCCTTGTCCTTGGTGTCCAGCCACCTCAGCATGCTGCCGTAGGACTCCTCAAAGTCTCGGGATTGCAGCAAGGCAGCTTGGAGTTTGCCCTGCCTCTCATCTGGAAACAAATTAGATTCATAAAAAAATGATGAAGAATAAGTTTTAAATTTTGCTTGATACAAACAGAAAATACATTAACCCTTTCAGGACAAGAATTATTTAGGCGCTAAATTGATCCCTTTTTGTGCTTCAAATTGGCAACAATAATATTTATCTTTTTTGGCTACATGGTTCAAATAAGGTTAATGTCTTTGAAAAAAATATACATGGTTACACATTTTGTCGAAAAGTTGGAAGAATTGCCAATTTGGATAAAAAACAATGATTCTAAACCTTTCAATGTGTTGCCAATTTAAAGATTTTAAAGCTTATTCTCATTTCTAAAATTCCTGGCATCAAACGCAATATGGTTATGCAACAAAAATGGACATAGCGTGTGCAGAAATTTTTGCTCATTCTACTCATGCATCTGGTATATTTTTTAAGGCTCTGAATCAAAAGTTATTGATCCAAACCACAAAATGTGGTCATTTGTCTCGAGAGGGTTAACAGTTGTCTGCACACTGGTACATCTACATGTATACTGTTTTGGACAAAGAAATACTCTTTAAAATCTCTGGACTAATGCAGAATGAAGATGGAGAGCAAAGAAACTTACCAAGTTTATGGCACAGGTCATTATATGGTGTCTTGACACTTTCCAGTTTCAGCGTGACTTCTGCTTTGGCCGTCAGCTCAGGGTTCAATTCCGTCAGCTCCCTGTGGGTCTCTGTGAGTTTGTCTTGTTGGGGTTTACGACGGTCAGCCTCACGTTGAAGGTTCTGGTGATCAAAATGGTAGAACATGTGTTGTAATAAGGCGTAGCATCATTGTTGTTGACTTATACTTTGTTTTTGTTATCATTATTATCTTCATTTGTGTGATATAAATATCAATCTCAGCACCAAGTCTTTTAAGAGTAGAGTATGAGTTATAATAAGTAACTGCATTATGATTTGTTTGTCCCTAATATCATCACTACATGTAGCATCAAGTCTTTTAAAGAGTTGAGTATGAATTACAATTCAATTAATCATTAAACATTCAAATAATCCTTGCCATAATCATCACTTCAGAAAATTGTTTCCACGACAACTAACCTTTGTTTCCTCCATCTGTTGCCTGACAACATCCGGGCTATTGCTGATGGGTGCTAGATTCGAGATCTTATTCCTGAAGTCAATGAGCCAGTCGGAGCTGTCCTGGAGGACGTCATGGAATTGTTCACTCTTCCGCAGCACGTCGTCGATCTTGCCCTCCCTGTCATCCAGCTGGCCTTTGAGGGTGTCCCACTGGTTCTTGAGGTCTGCTACCTGGCGTTGGATTGGTGAGGTGGTGCGTGCTCTTGGGTCTTGTTTGTCCACGATCGCCTGGCCGGCCTCTAGGAGCTGCTCCATCTGAGGTTCATGGGCAGCAAACTCCTCTTGCAGAACCTAACAACGAAAAAAAAGCCCATATCCCATTATTACACAGAAAAGTTATTTCTAACGCACATCTTTCTTTAAGTGGTGGAGAGGTGTAAAATATACAAATACATGTGATTGTAGGTATTCTTTGATATCTCATTTGATATTAACTTGACACTTCTCTTTTTCCTCCTCTTCATATGGATTACGGAATACGGTACGTAAATAAAATAAGAACATCAGCAATGTCTCAAAAAGAAAGAGGGGGTGGACAGACAGAATGATAGGGAGCAAGGGACTGACTGAAAGAGAGAGAGAAAAATTGGGAGTAAGAGGGAGTGAGATACACATACATGTAGAGGGGGTGGACAAAGAAAGAGATTGAGAAATATTAAAACACACACATGTACCAAACCACTAAGCAAAATGAAAGCATTAAACATGTTTCTCTGTGGGGGAAAATACACATTTTTCATCCTTCCCATCCTTGATACAGAATGATCATATTTTTGGGCTAGGTATTGTTCTCGATACTCAAGCTCTGAGGGCTTCTAAACAAGACACTTCAATATCTCAATATTTTACCTTTGGTTTCCTTGGATACAATGAAAATTCGATCAATAAAGTCCTTTCTATGATTCCATACCTTGAAGAAAGTGGAGTGTACAAGCTGAGACTTTGCTCTTTGAAAATATTGACACATTGTCATGTGTAAACCTTTATTCAAAGTGTACACAGAAAATTGTAACTCTCTAAGAATTTTTGTTGTTTAATCACTGGAAAATGAGTCAATATTTGCATGTGAGAAATTTGATATTTTGAGCCAAAACTTACAGTGTACTAGGGACAAAGGCCCTTTCAAGAAGTCCATTCAAAATTGTGACTCACCTAGAAGCTTAATTTGTTATAAATACAATGCACTTGTATGCAGACAAACTTTAAGTCAACTGATTTCAATCATTATAACATTTATATCTGTTGATGGATTTAGACTTCTACACTAGATTTAATTTGATGTGTCAAGTATGAATACAATAACACATAAAATGTATAACAGTGAAAAGAAAATATACTGTACCTTGACACAATATTATTTCAAATGGGGCTCTCTTACAAAGATATTACATAATTCCAGATTTATGAACCAAGCAAAATGTATTTTCAATTCCACTGGTGTGTGTGTGTATCTTGGACTTTTCATGAAATTAAATTACTCAAGTTGTCTTTTCCTGAAAAAGTGACCTAAATTTACATGTACATGTACATGTACATGTGTACAGATTAGAAACATACACATGTTAATTGTGGAAAAGACCTTAATAATTCTAATGTTTCCAAGGACTAAGAACTTGTTCTCCCAAGGTTTCACTTTATCCACTGACATCTCTAACTACAGAGTACAAGGTCCTCATGAATATAACTGGCTCATGCCATTGTTGCCCAGAGGAAGCAAGGGTCTGTAATCCCCAGGATTAAGACAGTTATTTGGGAACTGGATTAAGCCATTCAAGGGATTAGCACCTAATTCAACAAAGTGATTAAAGGTTGTTGGAACACTGCTCTTGAAATCTATTTCTCTCCTAATAGACCCCTAAGAGCTTGGATAGAAGACTCCTAAAGATTGTTTGGTCCTTACATGGTCATCAAGCAATCCGATTTCAGCATCTCACTTCTTTTGATTCTCTTACAAAGAGCCTCAAATTTGCTCTGACAAACAATCACCATGTCCAACTTTCATTTTGAATCATCTTGCAAATAGTAACTGCTTTGAAAGTTTGGAATGGTTTTGTAGGTGGAATTGCTAAAGTTTGTGTATGTATGCATTACATCTTTGGAAGAGTATTTGCCTTAAGAGAGTGCTCTGATCTGTTTTTAGATCAAGCAATAGACCTTGTAAACTCTCACAGAGTCAAGAGCAATTGAGGAACATTATGTATCTCAAGGATGAGGTCTCTATCAGATGAAACCCATGTTAAACTTGAGATAACAGCTTGACACATGTGGTGGGGATAAGAGAGCTTTCATGTACATGTACAGGATTGAAATATGATTAATATTTAAAAGGTATGATGGATATTTATCAAAGTTTAAAACACAGGAGAGATTCACGTAATATGAACAACTCCCATCTATTGTAAACAGAATAACACTGCCCATTTCACATTTTGCCTCAACCACTGTAAAAAGTCACAAAATCCTGCACAGATACAACCTTGCAAAAGAGGGGAACAACTTTATGTTATAGAAGTAACATGTATATCAGTTTTCATACCATTTCATATAATTAAATTACTTATCTAATGAAAGATTACTGGGGCTAACCTGGACCAAATATTTACGGCAATAAAGAACTTCTATGAAATCAAAATTAATCACTTACCTCTACTTGGAGTTTCTGGTTGCGTAGGATGCCAGGCTCCACACCGATGGGTCCAAGAACCGAAGCCATCCTCTCCTTCTCTCCCAGCCATGTCTTCATACGGTTGTGGGCCGTCTCAAAGTCGCTCAAGCTGTTGATGGCGCTCTCCAGCTCTTGCGTCCTCTGCTTCGCTTTCTCCTGTAACCTCAACCATCTCTCCTCTGTATCGGGGAGAATCGTAGAGCGCAAGGAAACATCAGGTGGTTTTGGTGGCGTAGAAGGTGCACATCGCCCCAAATGTCCCGCAGGGTCAGGTGATTGCGGTGGGCGTTGTTTTGGAGCGGTGTGCAGGTCCGGAGGTGGGGACGATGTTGGGAATTCCGGAGGGTAACCGAGGAATGCGTAGAAGAGCGGTTTGGAGGATGCGGAAGGTGGCCATGATGACGATGAGGGCGGTGTGCGATGTTGGAGGTTCACAAAGTGGGCAAAAATGATACAAATACAGAGGAGAATGAGAGGAAGGAAATACAGCACAAAGAACTCTTCAAATATAAATGGCATTGTCACATCATATCACTGGTTACAGGTTGTCTTTCAAAGTGTTTTCAAACGTATGAAGAGGCACTTTAAATAATGTTCAGTCATAAACCGCAGTCACAATATAATTCCATGTTGTAATGGCACATTCAGTTTACCCAAACAAACGTTGTACATGTGAAGAACAGAAGTTTATCTGGCTGCATCATGGATGACTCTGGAAGTCTCAGAGATTACGGAGCTCACCTTAAAGAAAGTTGTATACGTTGCTTCATGTATCTTTGCTTTTGCTTTTACACTAAACGTGTTGATATAAAATTTATGATTTTGTTATTTTTGTGTATTCTATATGCAATTAAGTTCTAATACTGTATTTTATAAGTGTAACTTAATAAATAAGCTGGCCATGTAGTCTGAGTGATAAGCATATACATGCACATATATGTGTTTTAATTCTTACTAAACTTTGAATGTTATTGAAATTCATGTTAATGTACATGTAGCCTACTTATAAAGTATATACATGTACTTTCGCTTCACCAAATCTGATATATTTTTCTCTTTTTCATAATCTACATGTACATGTACATTGCAATATACACCAACAGTACATTGTGCAAGATACAATTACACATATACATGTACATATGCAATGTATTTTTCCCTTTAATGTAGATTTGTTGTACATATACATGTACACTGTACATGTAATGTGTTTTCCTCAATCTAAAAACATGCAAGTAAGTGTTGAAATCAATATCAACTAACAGATATACAACTTGATGCTCGATGAAAACAGTTACATGCATATTATGTCCATAGGAATAATGGGACTGATTACATAACCATTTATCCCTTGAAAGATTCTCTAAGGGTAGTTGAATTACTTTGTCAACAAAAGAGGCATAGTAAACTAAATGGGTTATATGGAGGGTGGATAATCACTATAGTTCTACAGCTTTTCTGCAGTGATACAGAATAACAGATAGCAATTAACATAAGAAAGTACAGGGGAGCATATCTGGCTTGGGAAGGTATAAAAAGAACGAAGGGAATATCAGGTACATTATCCTCATAAAAAATACATTCTACTATTAAAAGTATGTGTACTTTTAAATTTGACATGACATGTGAAAATCAAATGCAACTCTCGACCCTAAACATCCCACACCCCAAAGCAAGGCCCTATAATTAAGCAGTACATTTTTTCTGTATACAACCCAGTAGAAAAAAACTCCCATTATTATTATTGCTAGTGTTACATGTAGTGTATGTATAATGCTATGGTCACAACTGATCGTGCATATTTTTGCGCATGCGTGTCCGCAGCAGCGGCATCACCGCATCAAGTTCCAGGCCAACTCCTGCGATTCGTACATCCTTCTTACGATTTCTGTTGGACGTCTTACACCCTCCTCATAAATGTCCCTCCCTCTTACCTGCAAGAATTACAGCAAACGTACAGCCCCTGTACAGGTACTGTGCAACTGACGCGCGATATGTAACAGCTCTGTATGGCAGTGTACGGTGCCACAGGCTTCGTGAGACCCCCGCAAGAAGCCTGTGCAATGTTCGCAAGAAGCCCATGCGATGTTTGCAAGAAATACAGTGGCTGCACGTGTCACCAGCATTCATCAAAACACACAGCCACACACAGAGATTTGTCGGACAAGTCTAACAGCTTCCTTGCATGCTCCTGCGTGCTTGCAAAAAACATGCAGACCTGTGTGTCCAACGCAAGGATTTTCTGCGAAATCCGTACTAGACAATTAACAGACAGAGAGGTGCACGGCCAGTTGTGACAAAAGCTTGACTGTCTTATTGATTGATATTTGAAAAGAAGTTCTTTCTCGGTGACGTAACCAGCTAGCAATAATGAAAGAGTACAATAATACTCCAGGGGTCTGACACTTCTAATGTATTATCTCAGCTATCCCAAAAGACCCAGACACTAAGAAAAGCACAGAGGATCGAAGAAGGGGTAAAGCATTTGATTAGTATTTGGGTGGGGGTAAGGGATTATTGATCACAAACAATTTTCTCTGTTAAGGAGTTCTGGTATCAATGTGGTTTATAAGAGAAGTCAAAGAAACTCACATGCGGGGGAAAAACTAATTTTGCATGTACAGTGCAGCCATAACAACAATATTACAATGAGTTAATGTGTACATGGCATACATGCCCATTATATACATGCATGAGTACTGTTCAGTTTTAGAAACTGAATCAACATTGAAAACTTTTCGTTTTGGTCTAATTTTGATACTACATGTAGTTGCATTTGTTTCATTTATCTAAACTATACAGAAATATCTTTGCTATTGAGTTAAACATTTGGTAAAGTTGATACAAAACGAAGAGTTTTTAAAGCTGATACAAATGCCTACAAGTAAATAATTATCTTGATATTGTTATGTTGTCGGTTTTGTTTTGTTTTGTTTTGTTTTGTTTTGTTTTGTTTGGGTTGGTTTTGTTTTGTTTGCTTTTGGTTGTTTTTGCTTCAGAGATATAAGTAGGAAGTTCCTTATTCCACTGGTATTCCTTGAAAACTATTTTTACAGAGGATGATCACACGAAACACAAATTTGGATCAAAACCACAAGCTCCTTCTAATCAAGCTGAAGTTTGTTCCACATAAAACCACATCTCTATGGATTCTGCGTACACAGTGAAACCTTATCTCAACAGATGTTCCAATCCTACCACAAGAACAATCAGCTCACAATACGATGATGCTTCCCCAAAATAGCAAATGCAGGAAGATAAAATATCACAAACAAACACTAATCCGTACACGAATTCAGATCCACTTCCTTTGTACATGTATGAAGCAGACAAGTAAAATAATTGCAAATTTGACATCACAACACAGAAATTGATTGATCTCCTATTCCAATATGACAGTACACAAGTGACATATCCTTCAATGTACATGTATGCTGCATAAAATTATACATGTATACCGGTATTCCTTTTTCTCTCTCTTCCGGCTGTCAAACTTTGTCCGTCCAACAACTGTGGCTAATTGACGAGACAATATCTGACGCGGACAGGCTGCTTAAACAGATCCAAAAACATTTGAAAAATGCCATGCAGCTGACCAGGGTGATAACGCCGGCCAGCAGGAGTAAAAGGCTGGAGGATGCTATCATGCAAGGACCACATCCCGTGTTAGCTGGTATCAGATGGATGCGTGTGAGATGGGGAAAAGCAAGTTGTGACAAGATAACACCAGAGCCAGAGGCATATCATGCACATTATGAAATACATACATGATGGGGACTGTCTAGAGCTACATGTACTCAAGTGCATGTCAAAGTTATAATAACAAAGTTGAGATACCGATTCACTTGGGGATTACTGTCACCGTTGTTTAATAGGATGGGGTGTGAAGAGAGCATCAACTACCCCAGGAAAATACATGTACTGTAAAATCAGAAACTTTTGTAATTTGTTAAACATAAACAGCCATTTACGCACATTGCTAAAATTCAGTCATTAAAATTCAGTCATTTTGAGCCGGCATGAAACTTTCACGAATCCGGACCACTATTAGAAATGTGCAAAAGTCTCTGACAGGCACCCGAAAGTTTCTGGTATTACAGGAGTTTGCAATTGAAGTTCTGTTGAGAAGTATAAATGAAGACAAGGGGTCATCAAGCCTGATCTTCTTTGACCACATAAAATGGAAAATTCCCCATTGCTCAGTACCATGTAAGGCCTACATGTACATGTATGTACATACAGGTCCAGTTCAACTACTGGTACATTGATCTACAATATTGATCATGAACGTTGCCTATGTACAATACACCATGGCCATCTGGACTTGGTCTATTGTAAATGTGTAGCTGTCAGATGTGATGAAGAGACAAGAGGATCTTCATAGAATCTCATGATTAAATTAATGCTCCAGCAAACTATATGTGACATTTGCACACTTGCAGTGACCATGTCGCTGTCAGACAGTGAGTGGAGATGATAATGATCGATGATGATGCAGGAGGGGTGGTGTCTGGAAGAGGGATGGGGACTGGTAGACAAGATTCTTGATATCTCTTAGCTTGGTATCTCCTGATATCATACTGGTAGACAATAACTTACAACATCATAAGATCTACATGAATGATACATCTTAATCCCTCATTTTTACTTCATCAGCTGATGAACAAGACAAGTGATGACTGATGATGTGGTTATGAAGGAGAAGGAGGGGGTGTGGTAACCCTACCATCCCCATTCACTGACATCTTCATAATATCTAAAATAAATAATGCATCTTCATCACTGTTTTTCTTCTGTTTTCTTTTCTCTAAATCAGATCAACAAGCAGGTCCAGTGATGACTGATAGTGATGTGGTTGTCAAGGAGGAGGAGGAGAAGCTAGAAAGGCGGGGGGTGTGGCACCCTTAGCAACCCCCATTTTCTTCCGCGCAGGGCGGTCTTGTCTGGTATCAGACTGGAAGAACATGAAACTAACACACATGGTATGGCAAGAATGAGACCACATGGTTTAACCCACTGTGACCCACCGTTGGCTGTCTAGACTCATCCACCAGAAGTTTTCTTTTGCTTTTATCCATTACTTATTAGTTTGTGTTCAAACAACAAGATACACTTATTACTTTCATGTACTACACGTACAGTGTAGTATATACAACTTTTTCTCAGTTACTAATATATATTTGTATATGTAGAGTTTTTAAAAAGATACATTAAGGTATGTATAGAAATTTGATAACTATATGTAGAAACTACATGTAGGCCCATAGCTCTAATTATGGCTGTACTTGTACATTACATTTTATAATCATATTCAATCTTTAGCAAGCCCGTAGTATGAAATTCAATGAACAACTCAGTGCAGGTTATGTGCTATTTCCATTCTACTTTATATGCTGCTTGTCTGGGGTATGCAAAGGAACATCTGATCAAATATGTGCATTGATGATCACACACATAATGCACACAAGTCGCCTGTTTATCTTGACATCTTTCCTGAGAAATCATAAACGAATTCCAAACATAACAGCACATTCATGGAAGATAAGCCTACACAAAATCTAGTCACAGCCTGGCTCTATCCCTCTACATAGCCAGATTCCTATACACGTATACTGATCTTAACTTATACGCAGATTGAAATAATGCACTTTCCATCGTCACGCTGGTGTGTGAGGGAATGCGACATCTGTCAAGCTCAGCGACGACGGGGGAGGGAGCACTTTCTTTTGTGCAATGTCAGTCAATTGAATCACTTGTTTACATTTGGGACATTTATGACATTCATAAGTCATATAGTATTTCTTTTGACAAAATAATGATTTCTATAGGTGATGGGTCTAACTATAATTAATATCAAGAAAAATATAGAAATTTCATATAAATAGAGATAGGAAGTAAAATAGATAAGGAAAAAGAAATAGACAACCAACTGCCATATAGAGAATATTTTCATGACTAGACATATTCATATTCCTAACACTTAATATCAGAATTCCATTTTTACAATGTGTAGTTTGTAAACAATACTTGCATTATGCTGTTCATTTAATATACATGTATGATTCTATAGGGTAATAATATATTCATTGTTTGATTTAGTCACATGAATTAATTCAAACAAACCCCTGGAATTAGACCCTGTATCTGCTGGCAATAAACACCTGTTCCTAGTAAATATCACATGCCAATGCGGAATATACAATGAAATATACCAGCAGATGTATGCTTATATTGATTGATTATCATAGACATATCAAAGTACAAGAGAAACATATTTTTACTGCAAACGCATAAAGAAATTCGCATAAAGAAATTATAATTCAATAGTGTACATGTACGTATCATGTGTGCTGTCTAGACACAGTATCAAATGAATTCATTCATGATATACAGTATTCAATAATCTTCAGTTTTTATCCAACTTTTATATGGCTAATATAAAATAAAGGGGAAAGCTGAAATTATTTCTTTATTTTCTCTTATTCATGAAAATCATGTCATATTTACAGAACTTATACTGCATATGGTCTTGGTTCACTTAGGAAGATACCCGTACACATATGGTAAATTTACTTTTCTGTAAGCCAAGATCATTATAGAAATTTTTAATCATATTTTCCACCTTTAATTGTGGGTAATTGTGGAAGTAACGGGCAAATAAAATGAGCTATAGATTAAAGATGGCCTAATTATAATTTCAACAATGTGTGTAGTACTGTATAAGCTGTTTTTTTCGCGTACAGATATTTTCGCGATTTTGGACTAGGTAGGGAAATTCGCGAGGGTTTAATTTCGCGATTTTTGTGATGTTTTTGTTACTATAAACAGCCATATATTGAAGTGGAAATTTTCGCGAGGACCGACTCGCGAAAATCGCGAAAATAAAACCACCGCGAAAATAACCACTTATACAGTAACCTGTTCTTTCTAGGCAAAACCTGTGGGGTAAATAGAAGACCCATTCTAATTGCATCAAAGCATTATAGACCTACACTCTGGGAAATTTTTTAAAATGTGTAATTGAACAAAAATAGACAAGTTTCCTGTTTACATTGAATCATGATATTGTCATAACAGAAGTACAAGTATAACGACCTTTTTCAATCATTCTGTAATACATACAAAGAGAGAGAAAAGAACATGATTTTTTTTTTCAAAATCAAAATAATGTGAAGCTATGCAGACAGTTCACAAAAACATGATGCTACCTGCATCTATTTTTAATCAAAACACCCACTTTTCAAGGTGTAGGTTGGCAAATATTTATTCCAAATGAATTACCCAAAAGGCTTGCAGCTTCAGTAATAGAAAAGGAAAAGACAAGAATGAAACTGAGAAGAAATATACTGGTTGGGGATAATGATAATGATATGAAAATAAACAAGGTGTGTCAACTCCCACACCTCGAAATGTCACAAAATACATTGACAACATTCCTGGAGAATATTGATGTCTCTTTTCACACAAAACTTTGCATGCTTGCCTCTAGCTTTTTCATTTTTTTCCCCCTCCATTTTTCTGTCTTTTAAAGAACCCCGCTAATAATAATAATAATAATATTGGATTATTTCATAGCGCTAATATCCACCAAGAAAGGTGCTCAAGGCACTCATATATTAATCCAGCTATAGCTAGGCTACTGATTTCAATGCTCGCAGCATTTAATATCTCTTCTAACTAGATAAATTGATATACGCAATGAAAAATCATAATACGCTTAGTCATGAAAGCCTTTGTCTACCGACAAAATAACATAAACATTACGTGATTACACTTTCACAGAATATGTTCTTTAAAATAACATAATCAAGACCTGGACAGAATCAGGACCTGGATTTGTTTCCCGGCTGAAAGCATGAGAACGGCAGAATTTTCAGTTTATCGGAGGTAGGGTCATCAAACTTGGTTACAACCTTTCGTTCTTAGCAACAGCTCTCTTTAAAACTGAGGAGGTTTTTTCACTCACTTCACAAACATCATGGCAGCTTGATAAGCGATCACTAACTCACAATGTTTCTCAATGTTTTCATAACCGATTAGTTTAAGAAAGCACTTACTATAAAACAAGGCTCAAGGGCAAAATCAATTGTACTAAGAAAAGGGGCCACACTTGAGGAGTAACTGTTTATAAAGAATACAAGTAGGGTCCAATCTGATCCCTGCAAAGCTAAATGTTGTAAGTAGTTGTACATGACAGATCCCTATTTTTGTAAGTTCACACAAATATAGGAAGTGAGGCCCAAGTTACATATGAATTTTAAAAAAAGTGAGGCCCAAGTCATTGAAATGGGTCGGTAATATCATTTCAGAATGTGATTCAAGTTGGAAATTGAAATGAAGGGAAACTAATCACTCATATTTCCCCCCAAAAAATGGTAATTACATCACTAATTTCAAATCAGCATTGATTTCTATGGCAGATACTGATTTCAAAATATGGGTAGGGTAAGCTACAGTATGGAAGTACATGTACATGTACCAGTAAGATAAATTTCACAGCCTCTTGAAAATCCTCAGTAACATTGACAAACAAATATGTTGTGCCCACATAAATTTCAAGGTTTAGGAAAATCCAATCAAGTAATATGAGTAACCTGAGACTGATTCATATCTGCATGTATCATGCTTACATACACATGCCCATGAAACTGATCAATTGGTTTGATAACAAGCAATCTAGGAAATGTATGTTGACCAGGCCAGGCTTGCAGATCAGTGTACATGTATGTGAGAGTGATAAGATGGGGCATTGATGTGTATCGCAGGCGACAATTTTCTCATTTTGTAATTGCTTCACAAATACAGATCAAATGACACAGTGCTATCAACGGAGAGTAGAAGTGTCTCAAAAATTAGTTACAACTTACATGTATGTAGGCCCACAAAGTCAGAAGGGCGTTACCTTTATCAATCAACAGATTATGCCCTTCAGGCTCTCAACATATGATATGATTTGGGTGAAAAATTGTGTGCATATATGTAAATGTAGTCATTGTAAACTAACAAAAACAAACAACTACGTGTACATGTATATAAATTTGCTCACAGTAATAATGACATCAAAATGTCTTAAATCTGAGACTAAGACGAGCCCCATTCCAAAGCACTTGGTCCAAGGGCTTTCCACCTGTTGTGTCCTTGAACGAGGTCAAGTCTGTCTCTGGTGAGACAGGGTGAGACCAGGGTCAGGCTGACCATGAGATAATAAATGGGTCATTTAGGGTCAGTTTTGACAGGTCATGCTGGGGGTCTTGTGAGGACACAAGCCTACCCACCCAAATTTGTTTTGGCAGCTAGTCTCTCATTTCAGACACTCATTTCAGACACTCATATCTGGTATCACTTTGGTTCTTGGAAACATGCTTCAGTGACATCTGCTCCTTAGTCATATTCCTTCACTAACAGCACTCCTGACTTGAACACTACACCAAATAAACCAACCCTAACCCTAAATCTAACATAAAATCAAAATGCAATCTCTACACAATTCTTTACAAAACACTCTACAAAATAAAGCCTGAAGAAAATAATGAGAAGCAAATGTTGAGATGCAAATGTGGGGTCACTATCACCTCTCAGTGCAGGGAAGTGTCCTCCTATAAGATGTAGACTGACACTTATTAGAAATGAGCTAAATTTAATTTAATTTAATCCACATTAATGCTCTCAATAGGCCAAAAGACCGCTTTTTCAGCAAAAGTATATCAATTAACATTATCAGTGCACTGATCTGATTAAATGCATATTACTTTTACAATGGAAATAGAATTAGGTACTAATACAATTCAAATTGTTTTTTGCCGTAGGATATATTTCTGTAGGATGTAAGCTACCTTTTGTTATGAGAAGAATGCAAGAAAACCTATCTGACCTAGTTTGGACAAAAAGGCTTTGAATAGCCAAGGATTGTTGTTAAATAAACAACATGTATTTTAATTGGATGCAATAAACAACCCTTTTGAACTTCTCATTTGACTGATTTTCAAAAGTTAAGGAGTGTTCACGACTTGTCCCACAACCTGGTACTGCAAATGCTTGCTAGTATCAATGTATAAACAAAAAACAGGACTGATAATCCAAGGAAAGTCTAACATTAGCAAATTAAAAAAATGAAAGCTCCTATAAACAAAATTAACATTTTACACGGAGTGTAGACATGTAGACACAGGACAATAAAAGTCTAAACTAATGTAACCCTTTTTAATGATATGCATGTAGCTCTCTAAAAACCATAGTTTACTTTGCTTATCTAATAAATTGCTGACAGCTCTGTGATTTGCAGGCAGTACAGTCCAAATATCAAACTTTTTATTGACAAATGCATGTATAAAAATTTGTATCAGTGCATGGAGGCTCCGTTGTGTAAACAAAATCTGTCTACCCTTTCCAAATGACATTACCACAAGTAATAAATACGATAAGTTTACTTTCATTTTGATATCTTTAAATCAACAACTATAGTTTTCTTAGAAATTTGGGGTTTATACATGTATATCTTTATCTAATAATCTAATCTCAGTACTGCATGCACACATGATAGTAATTTGTATCTTGCATGTGGACAAGTATTTCTTTATAATGGATTGTACAAATGCCATATCAATGACCTTTGTGAATTTATAAAAGCAATATCTGGCAAACCCATAAAGCAAATATGGTTCCAATGATTATGTTTTATTTGCCATCATGCCTCCCTATTCCCTCAGGGAATCAACTCATGAGTACTTCCACAAAAATGGGGTAGGGGCTGGGAATACAACATTTGCACATATACCAGGATAGTCTAGTTCTGGACTCTTTTTATTGATTTTTTTATTCGCCGACTATACGCGATACGCGATGGCGCGATCCCGAGAACCTGTTGGCCCCGAGAACCTGTTGGCCCCGAGAACCTGTTGGCCCCGAAAAAAAAAGAGTCCAGTGCAATTGCTCCACGCTGACGTCAGGGGTCAAAAGTTCACAGACAAGTGATTCATAAATATTCATGAAATCACCGTCAATCAAACAGTTCGCTTGCGCTGTTTACGTTTTGCACGTGGGATCCCTGATCTGAGCTGATCGCGCATACAGCTAGCTCAGCTGTGTGTGCATGCATTATATACATGTACTGTATTGTGCATGTTGCATTCGAATTGTATAAACTCTCTGAGATTTTCTTGCAAGAAACAAGCTGGGAAACGAGGTGCTGAAAACGGAAATAATTGGCATTTAGGCCTCCATTTGCAACTTTTTAGACTTTAGAGATCAAGGAAGAATTGTGGGAGTATATACAGTACTGTGTGTTGGCCTTAAGTCACGCTGAACTTTCATAAGACAATTTTGCATATGTGTGACTGTGATGTTATATAATTTGAAACAGCATCTTCCTCGATAACATTGTTTTCATTCAGAAGAATTAAATATGTAACTTAGCACACTGAATAAATTACATGGATGTATAAATGTTTATCAAAACTGAAATTGTTTGTTGTGATTCTTTCACTCTAGTAGGCCTAATGAGTTATTGAAAATATGATCAAGGTGATTGTGGAAAGATTAGATATGATTAGATACAATTAGAAAAAAAAATGTAGATACATGAATTAGTCACTTCAAGTTTGAGATAGTATGCTTAAGGAGAAAAATAAAATGGAGTGATTGCTGAGAAATGAGAGAGAAAGAGAGAAATATGTGGAGTAGGTGTGAGCTGCTTTACTTCGAGTCAGCTCAAGAAATCATGCATCTGATGGAGAAAAAAATATAAATGAGTGAGGAAAAAAGAGAATGAGGGACAGAGACAGAGAAAGAGGGGGAGGGGAGGGTAGAGAGAGAGAGAGAGAGAGATAGCGAGATGTGGTTATGCACACACAAAATTCAATACATGGGACTGTAGCGGATTTAGGAACAAGGAATGACGACTTATTGGAGTATTTGTGCAGTTATAATTTAAAAATTTAGAGTTATGATCACACTCATACAATTAGGAGGTGAATTCATGTACATTTCATAGAGAAGAGAACGGTTTAAATGGAAATACGACGATCAAAAAATGTACGATGACGTCATTTTCCATGAACTGCAATTCTAAGCATTTGTATAGAGCATGCGATTTCTACCTCTCAAGAAAATATCGACATCCTTATGATTACAAGTGGCTGCTGACCCATCTAAAAATCGTCAAGATACCATTTTACCATCAAATTAAAGCTGAATAAGTTTTCTTTCTTAATTTATAGCTATCTTTGGTGCCTAGCGAGAAAAATGAGGAATTTAAGATGATAATCCGAACCCAAAATTTCCGGAACAAAGTCATTCTAATGACCAAGATTTTGATGACTTTTCTTTCTTTTTTTGAAAAAACAAAGAAGATATTTCCGTGGATTGAACTTTTATCTATTAAATGAAAAAAATAATAATTTGAAAATCTTATTCTACGACGGAGTTACGAGCATTATAAAACGGGTCTTCAATCACGATCTCTGAGGTCAAATCGAGGTCTCGCCCATGAAGACTTGGATAAATTTGGCTGACTGAAGTTAATTGTTTTGTTTCACAGCTATACACACGTGGAGCGCTCGGCCATAAAGTTAGATACGCAAGGCCTACACACACGGACCTACGTATTTTAAACACGCTATGGAGGCATATAACACGGTAGTTTATATCTACAAACCTTATTGTATCTTTAGCGGAAATAATGTTAAAAGAGGAAGTTTTAATGGTCATCATACATCTAATTTGAATTTTAAGATTAATTTTAATGCAACATAGCACCTCGTTAAGGAATATAAAATCATTTCATCACTAAATCATACCAGATTTCCTCATTACTACTTCAAAATGATGTCAAGCAAAGACTAGCGCTTTGGCTGGGGAGGCGCGGCCAATTTTAATTGCTCTCCCTGAAAAATCTCAGGGAAAGTCGTCAGCGTGGAGCAATTGCACTGGACTCTTTTTTTTTCAGGGCCAACAGGTTCTCGGGATCGCGCCATCACTCAGCTTATCGAGTATAGTCGGCGAATTAAAAAATCAATAAAAAGAGTCCAGAACTAGACTAATACCAGGACTAATGGGGATCACAGAGAAAAGTTAGAGAGGAGTGTGTGTGTGTGAGAGAGAGAGAGAGAGAGAGAGAGAGAGAGAAAGAGAGAGAGACACACACACAACATGACAGAAAATTCAGTGGGCGTAAATGGGGTCTGTATAATCATGAGTATTTTTAACACTAAAATTTTCCCACTAAATATCAAAATGAAGTAAATCACTTTTAAAAGACTTTAATTTAATATTCTCAGTATGAAGTTATGAACAAATAATCTCTTTCTGCACTTAGAGAAATGGCCACAAACAGGAAAATGACCTTTATAAAAGGAAAATAATCCTCAACTCAACCTTTCTTCTTAGCTTTTCTTCCAAAGTTTCCTCATCTAATTCCAACTCAGTATACAACCCAGGAAACAAAATATCTACTCAGTTTTCAAAGTTAACGATAAGCTTACCATAGAGATGCTATGTAACTCTATGAAGCTGACCTATAAAAACTAAGCCAGTTTCAACATTTTACCACACACAGAGGCACAGTATCAAGTATATGTAGGATATTGTATCTTGCATATCACTTGGAGATTTCCTTCGCTACTAAAGATAATTCTTTCCTGCTTATCTTCCTGATTAGCGATAATCATATCCTATTTTTGTACCTCAATCAGCAGAAAAGGTTGATTGGATTGGAAGACAGCAACAAGATATTGCAATTTTACATTAAGCTGCCTGAATGATCATGTAGGCACATTTTGCAATCTTCATTATGGTAATGAAGTTGAGCTATAATCATGTACCCTGCTAATTAGATAGAGGTTGTGACATTTACAGAAAACAACAGAAAACTCTCCTAATACAGAGCTTAAAATTTTCAAAATTCTTGATATTTCTCAACATTTCAACATTGCATTATACCATGAATAAATTGTGTTTAGGTATAAAATATATGAATTCAACTTCAGCTGAAACACACACAGTGCAAAAATGTCATCAATTCTTCACAGATATCTGAGAATGTCAAAAGCAAATGTGACATTTTCCTCATATTTCCTCAATATTTATTTGTTCATTTTTATATCATCTATAGACACCCCTACATGTATTTCTGGGAAACAATACAAAGTTTGCCAGGCTTAGCATTTCACATTTTCAATCTAGCATAATTAACCCTTTGCCTACTTAATTCTCTCATTTCCATAGGCTTAACACAGGAGCTACCTGGTTCCAGTAGCGAATGGGTTCAGAACACGGCCACTGTGATAACTGACTCCATTCCCTGAATTAAGCTGTTGCTTTCAACAAAATAATCCAGGAACCTTTTTTTCATCACTTGAATCATGTCACACCTCCTTTCACAGAGAATCAATACAAGTATGAATTCATGTTTGTAATTCATCATCATCATCACTGCACCATGAGTTAGAAATCTATTGACTTTCAATATTGATTTATGGCAATAATGATCATGATAGATTGGGTCTATTCATTATAATCACACCCATGATAAATGTAAATATAAAATATGATGTATTACACACATATCTTTTAAGATTTGAACTATAATAGTTTTGATGGAATATGAGGTGGTGAAGGTTGGGTAGAATAATGGTTGAGCGACAGTAGGGCATTCAAGCTTGACTTCCTTTTAGTACTCATCTAACCATATCTTCCCCACGATTTGTCTGTTTGCACTTGTATGTTTGTTTTATTACTAATTAACCACTCTTTAATCAATATACTCATTCACATGCAAGAGAAAGAACATATTACCTGCCTAACACAATACCCATGCATCTATTAATTGTAAAGGTCTGTGGATATGGATACCTAACTCAACATTTAATCTACATTTAATCTACATTGTCATACATGTATATGTCTATTTGCATTCAATTCAATTCAATACAATTTATTAAACCATTAATAAAATATATACAAATCAATTTACAATGAAAATATACAAAATAATGGTTAGGACCCTTGTAAAGCAGCATTCTGCTTGGAATCAGGGTCCTATTACAAACAAACAAAACTAACCCCAAAAAAATATATAGCAAAATATATTAAAAGAGGAATTTCTCTCTTCTTGGCATAATGCAACAAAAATTGCATAGCAAGCATCAATAAAATGAGATAAGTCTGCTAATTTTTAGTTTGGTCAGACATCTTTCTTGTTCAGCTGTGAGGGTGGGTGAAAGGGGCTGAGAGCAGGAACAATAATGTGGGAAAGGTTGCAAATTCCATATCAATTCATGAGAGGACATGAAACTATTTACAAACTTCCACTTCATACTCTCCAGAACCCATAAAATATGTGACTTAATGGTGCAGTAAATCATGTCATTTCATACCATAAATCCTATCGAATCAGAGGATTACATCGATCATTTCCTTCTCATCTGACACCAACAAAAACTCCTTTCCACAGAGACAATGGCCACATTACAGGAACTTCAGGTAAAATTGATGTGACGGTTACTGTATTACCATATTGTGCTAATGGCTATATAGAGCAAGAGAATTACATGTACATTGACCATTCTATTCTCTCATGACATAAAAAAAATCCTTTCCACAGAGACAATGGCCACATTACAAGAACTTCAAGCAAAACTGATCTGACTATTATTACCATATTGTGCTAATGGCTACCACTTATCATAAGGATCAAGTATCGATATCAGGGATTCTTGTAAAAAATATAGGAAGACTGGATGCTGCCCTCGAATGAGAAACCTAATGTAGCAGAGATTTTCTCATCAGATTTCTGGAAAGTGCATCCTTGGAATGGATATTGTTTGAGTCATAATGGGCACAACCAAACTGGAAAATGAATTTTATTTGCATGAATGATTTGCATTATGGTAAAGGCAATGTGCCCACCTTTTATACCATCATGTAATATGCATCATTAGTGAACTGGAGGCTTATCACAGATGATCTCACAAATTCTCTATGAAATTAATCACTTGTAAAAACCTGAATACAACTTATGGAAAGGACTTCTTAAATTCGAAGTTCCCACAAAAGAATATTTTGGTGCCATGAATAGCATACCCCTTGGTGTTTTCTTATATATTTTTTTTTCTATTATTCTTGAGAACAATCAAGTTGATTTTCTTTACAACCCCATGACACCAGCACCAGGGGGCATAGACACAAAATTTGGATTTCAAATATCTGCATGTTTCAATCTGAAAGAACCCGACATTAAATGATGTAAAGCCTTATAAAGGCCCCTTGACAGGCACAATTTATGAGCTGCATGTGTTGCATAGTGAAGAGCTGCATAATTATATTATCTCTACATCAACATGCACATTTGTATCATGTCTGTGCAACTCTAATTTTTTTCAATCTTCTTTCCTTTCTTTCTGTCTTTTTTTTGGGGGGGGAGGGGGGAATAGGGGGTGGGCTTTAAGTTCGAAATCATACTGAAGGCAAAACATCAATCCCTCAGGCATATCAACACGATAACACATATATTGGATGTTGTCAATTTCAAAGCTATATAACAATGATGCACATACATCAGAAATACATTTAGTATATATTTCATGTATAATGCCCTTATTTTCCATTTACAACCTTAACCCATGAAATATGATTTGATTTTGGTATAACACACATTCTCCACAGGCTCCTGCCCGAGTTATCTCAGGTTCGGTATTCAACGAGTTAACTGGGTTGCTGAAGACGCGACTTCAGCATGAATAGAACTATACAAGAAAGAGAGCAACCCCACAAATGGAATCTAGTACAATGAGGCACATTCATGCTATAAGGACCATCCTGACAGGGATAGATGATAAAGAATACATGTAACATCAATGGTTGAAAAGACCTGAAAAGAAGTGCGAATTCAGATTTTCCCAACCGGAAAATGTGAGGATTATCTCCCCTACCATGTTCCTCCATACAAGTGATGCATTCATTGCTATTCAAAAAGTCAACGTACCCCTAGGTATTATTCTGATGTAAAGGATGTACCCAATGTGCTATAAGTTTGTGGGTTCTCTCCTCAATAAGAAATACTCACCACAACATCCAAAGAGATTTGTATTGATTTTATAGTTTTGTTGTGTGCTTGTTAACATTAGATTCAGGGAATGGTAAAAAGACACGTTCATAATAATGCAATTTGAAAAGAAACTGATGCACACATCAAATATGTTAAGATTAAATTAGCCTTTCGAAATATTTAAAAGTGTCATTAAAAATGCAAATATAAATCAGCATCAATACCAAGAATCTTGTATTTGCTATCAAAATTTTTTAAAAAGAAGAAAAAAGTTTGACCTAATTGTTATGTTAGATATTCGCTTGTACAATAATCTATGCAGCTGTGTTTTCATCCCATATTCATTGTGTAGATCTACATGTATCAGCCTATAATAATTGAAATACACATAAATGAATTGTATTGAAATGAATTGATATGAATTTTCAAGTATCTGAAATGTATACAACATACAGTAATAAAACATACACCTATCCATACACTTAGCACATGTTCATGTACAATATATTGCCTTTCCATGTAAAACATTTCTATGGCCGTGGAACTCGAAGCTCACAACTCTTTTTTTTTTTTTTTTTACAGGAAGTTCTCGATTATCACATTAGAAAGAGGAAACCCAGTGTCTCTCAATTGAGAAATCTTCAGTTAATTGAATATTGATGTATTATTTCCCATAGATTAAGGCTCAAAGCATATTATCATTTCTTTCATTCATAGATTAAAGTTATGGTAAAAAATAATATTGCTTGGGTTGAATGCATTCATAAAACAGACTTTGGGCAGAAGGCAAGGAGGCATATTATGTACTTATAGCAATCTAGTTAATTTTAAGCAATTTTCCTTGCATACATTAACTTGGTAAATATCATTTACTTGTAAGCATGTCATCAACATTCCAAATGCAAGATAATCAAATGCTGTAATACCTGTTCATTCAAAACTCAATCTTTTTTGCAAACTGTATCTGTCTAATTCACATAGTCAAATTGCGCAGTTCTCTTGTAATCATGCAAACATGTATTTGAATTCTACAACCAAATGTATCTTATTACCTTATCCCAATTTTCATTCCACTTTGGCCAATAAAACCCTTGTAACTGTAACACACTTTTCCTCTTCATCCCAAAAGTTCCAGAAGAAGAACCGATAGCGCAAGTTGTCATTTGACTTTAAATCTGAAAGGGTACCCCTCCCCCACAATTGTAAGTGCTCACATCTAGCTGTCAAAAGTACCATTCACCTTGTGTTGACCTTCGTAATTAACACAACACCTTGTCAATGCAAGAAGGGGTGGGTATTTAATGATTAAGGCATATTTAAACTTGAGTTAATCTTATTTATACAGTAAGAGGTAACTGTGATGTGTTACGCAACCAAAACTAAGAAACTTGAGTTTAAGGTATCGCTTACCTTTCCAAAACCGCTAAACACAAGTTTCCTCTTATATGGTCCTTTTTATCTTACTTATCCATTTGTCATGTTTATACACTGCCAGATTGCATAACAGATCTTTAAAACCTCACAAAGTTTGGGTATCGGTTCCTTAGATTTTATGGTATAAGCTTTCTGCAAATATTGATAACCATTTACCTTTTCATATACTGTGTACAGCTGTCATATAAACATATAAACATTTATTTGGTGTTAGAAAAGAACAGTTTCAATAAGCATGCCTCTCTCTCCCCCACTGAACTGTATTGTATAACAATCTGAATACCAGTTCAATGAGCCGCCCCCCCCCCCCCCATTCCCCCTACTACCTACAAATGTAGTTGCACTGAGGTTTTTACTCTTTCCTTTCAATCATAAGGTCATGGGTTTACATTCCAGTCCCATGCTTAAGGACTTTAAAAGTCAAGGCATTTTCCTAAAGTTTCCTGTCTTAACCCATGTATAGTAAATGAATACCAGGTAGGAAGAAGGTCCCAAGATTATTTAAATGATTACAAGGCAGCCTGGCTAACACCAAGAGTAAGACAGCATTTTATATCGAAGAACACTTTGTATCCATTGCAAAAGAGGGTATTTAAGTGTTATTTGGGATTAACTCTACTTGAAGTCCTCTTGATATGAGCCTTGAATGGTCTTTAAAAATAGGCTTTGTGGGCCAGTGGTCATGCATCAGTGCAGTGAGCAGCAGCAACAAAAAAAAGAGGAAAGTTTCATGGGGGGGGGGGGGGGCAGTATTACTATTGTACTAGCGAGCTACAAACTTTCCATCAGAAACAAACATTTTTACTTCCTACCCCAAAAGGAAGTTAGTCACTTCCTATCCAGATGATTTCACTTCCAATCTCTGAGTTTATTTCAGTCAAAAACCTTTGCTAAAAATGTCAAGCTATTTCAGACGAGAAATCAAGATGAAACAAACACTGCCTCATGCCGAGAGGTACGGCACTAAGTGCGTCTTAAGACGTCGGGGTTTACGGGCATTAATCTGCAGAAATTTTGAATGCAGGAAATAATTAGCTTCGCATATTTGTCGCCATGGGAACTAGATTTAACATGACTTAATGCTCTACCCAATGGAAGACAACTGATAAGCTCAACTTGGCAAATGTGGAAAAGATCATTAGTGGGTGAAAAAGGGGGATCGTAGCAGGCGGCTCTGCGTAGAATGGTTGACAATATGTCAGACTCCTGTCTCGGCTGTCAATCTATAACCTCCTCAGAAACGTATATTGATCATAGACAAACTTAGAATATCCCCATGGAGGCATGCCAGGTGGGCTATTAGCAGTCACTTGAGAGACCAAAATCATGAAATATGTTGATCTAAAACTTATTTTTAGGAATTCAATTCACAGTAGACGTTTTTACTTTGGGATTTTAACATGATGGGATTGCCTGTAATGGATCAAGAGCAGCTTTCTTCAATGATCTCACACTTATTGATGAATACAATTACCAGAGAACGAATCTCTCTTTCTCAGGAGCCCCTCCTGAATTTCACAAGCAAATATGAGAACGCAATTGACAGCCTTTCCCACTCACACGAGAGAAATCTAGTATGGTGGTGTCAATGAAAACTCTGAGATGCTACACACTGAGTTTATTGACACCCAACAAATGCTATCCTCAGAATGGAAGATCATAATATGGTGTTATTATGATAATAGAGGCGCTATATAAGGGAACAATGATAGGATGGAATGTTGGGGGAAAAGATAAGGCACATGAAGGAGATTTATTAGAATGAGGGGGAGTGGAATACATGCAAAAAGAAAACTTTTGAAAAATCCTCCTGATCTACATTCAGATGTGCTTCATTAGATCAGTCTTCACTATAAATACTTTTTGATGACACTACACAAGGACATCTATCACAGCTATCACATCCCCATGCAATGGTAGCAAAATGATTGACGGCAGAGCCCCCTCCCCCCCCCCCCCAATACTAATTTCTTTTCCCTATTACATGTACCAACATACAAGTAGATGGCATATCCACTTTTACAATTGGTCTACTAATTGTAGTTCAGAGGAAAAACAGATGGGGGCCAATGTTGCCCCCCCCCCCATTTTTTTTTCAAGGAGTACCTATACCATGGACCCAATATCTGTTTTGGGGTTGTAAGGCATTTCATCACTGAACATAAATGCCAAGTCAGTGATGAAGAGGAGCCCTCAACAATTTTCTGGGAAACAATATACCTCCCCCACATACACACACACACAATCTCCAATAACCATCATCGGTATTGAAACCTTCAAATTTTTTCCCTTGAATAAATGTATAACCAAACTCCCTAACAAACCTCTTTTATTTTCTACAATATTAGCCAAGCATGGACAGTGAGTTTATTGTCCCTTGACCATTCCTGTTTGCATCTAACTGTACAGCTTTTGACAAAATTTTCAATAGACTTAAATACCTCTGAGCCTCTGCTCAAATATCCGCTCCAGGTTTGTGCTCTCCAATAGCAATATGACAAAAGTGCAATCACAAACTTATCCAGCATGAAGAGAAAGAGAGAAAGAGGACAATAAATACAGAAAGTATGGAAAGAGAATGAAACAGATGATAAAAGGTGAGGGAGAGCAACAAAGAAAGAAAGAAAGAAAGAAAGAAAGAAGAGCGAGAAAAAAGAGGGATAACCTAAGGATATGTGCAGAAAGACTTTCAAATTTCCGCTAAGTAATGACTAGCTTCAAATTTTTAAAAACCCAGCGGATTTTACTTGCAACTGAACATGCAATGCATGTTGCATGATGCATTTTTTCACATATAGTTTAAAATATCACAAGACCCTTATCTAGTCATATTTTAGATTTAGGGCCAAGACAATTAAAGTCAATAAAAAGAGGACAATGAGACAACAGTGACACATTGCAATATCAGAGACAGCTACATTGTTCTTCAACAAACAAACAACAAAAGCAAGAATAAAATCAATTCAAATACAAATCATGAGAATATAAAGAGATTTTAAAAAAAAGTGATAATAGATGTTTAATAAAATTTCAATAACTTAAATGAGACAATTTAGATCTCACCAATAACATGGACAGCATAATCAAACTTCATCTTGAACCAACAATACCCCAACCTCCAAGACAAGCACACAGAGAGCCCCTAGAAGATGACTACCCAACAGCTCCACATGGATGATGCCTTTGACAAATCCTCAACAACCAATCGACCAAATATGGTTGTCAGGGGTCAATGGTCCCTCATATTGCAAAGTGTGTCAGAGGAAAAATAATATTCTAAACTTGCACGGCCCTCTCCGCGGACCTCAGACCAAGCATGCCTGCTGAATGATCAAGGAAGGAGAATGGGAAAACCGTCCCTCCGTCCATTATTGAAGCGATTACCAAGAAGACTCAAGGCATCTAGAAAAGCATGTAACTGTAGCTGTCAACCGGCGTTATGTTACATTCATTTATCTCACCATCCCAAGCTGCATCCAATGCTTCGCATCTGTGAATCTACTTATATTTTGCGTATGAATGCCTGAAAACCATATAAGGGAGATGCGCAAATCAATGCTTTATATACCAGTTACGTGATAGCTCTCTCTCCTTGCCGCAGTTCAATTACAGGTGAAAATGCCATAACAGAACATATCCAGATGTTTGCCTTATCGTCAAACAGAAACCAAGATGATACCACAATTCAGTAACCCAATCTTTGCATTCAAGGAATTACCTTCACTGTCAGCTTCAATGAATACATGTACCAGTAATCATGGTATTTGTATTGTGAATATATGCAAAATCATCTGAAATATTTCTACTTTTGCAGTCTCTCCAACAGCTTATATAAGCTGACATGTGAATAGAACAGTATTCATATACGTGTATAGTTTACTGCTTGTAAAAATTTGAAACATTTCAAAGGTATTCCATATTTGTTGGGTTTTTTTTTCCTTTCAAACAAATTAAAAATCATTAATGAAAATTCAGAAACAGAGATACATTGTATATGTATCATACAATGAAAAAATATCAGAATACCTGCACTGGCTGCAGGTAAATATAACCCATTCAGAAATTAAACTAGAATGTCTTATTCATTGTTGAATATATAATCTACCAGTAGTTTAAATGCAAACATACTTCATTGGTTGATTGCTCAGGCCACTTATGTGCTCCTTTGAAACTTTCCAAGTGTTTACTCAATTGACATACTGTCTTCAATCAATTCATTTACTTTACCTCTGAATTGTTCTGAATACTTCATGGTCATAAAAGTAACTATGTAGCTTCTATAAGGAGATGAAGGAGTAGGCGTTCACATTTGCCTTGAAATGTTTCCCTTCAAAATGAAAATAAGGGCTGTACAACTATAAGTCTTACCTGAAAAAAATGTCTCCTGATATTGGCACATGCAACAACTACAACTAGTCGAATTTCAAAATGAGAATATGACTTTATGTTGCAACCCAAAGTAAAAAGGGGTATCCACAGATGCTAATATAACATTCATATGTAAACTCCCCGTGTCTGGTAGTGGATGGCAAAAATATACATTTGTCATTTGAGTAAACTCATTCGGTTTCTTTCTTTGGCCATTTCAAGAACAAGTCATATTAGTTTATGTTCCATTCTTTCTGATTTTAACCCCTAGTCTATTCATTAACCCTTCAGCTGCCATTGTTACATAATCTAAAATGCAAATAACATTGGGAACCTTTGGCACAATGACAGTGCCACTGTATTGTGCTCAACTAGGTAGATTGATTATGTATTCATGTACCTAAAAGATAAGATGGGTTTAAGCTTTTAAAAATAGACCGAAATAGCTTTAGATCGCAGTATACTTCCTCTATAAATATGATTAGCATAAGTGATGAGTGACAGTTCTCGAAAGGGGATCTTATTTCAAATCTGCATTTCTGTTCATTCTTGCGGATTACTCTGAGTGCAAGACAAAAAGATTTAGTATGCCTCTGTTCAATGCTCTTCTCCGATTTTATAGTACCAAACATATTTTCAAACCTCCATTTCTCAACAACACTACATGTACAGAGAAAATTCAAAACTTTTCCATATTCACAAATTCATCATCTGTGAGAAAAACATGGATAGAAGCCACAATGATTTATAAAACTTAGAGCAATTCTTGAAAACTGATATTTATACTGCCATTTCAATTTCCTCCCAAACATCAATCTCTTCACCTCTTACCCCTAATCTTAATGATCCTACTTCAGTTTAATTGACCCCCCTTACCCCCAACCCTATTGATTCTACTTCAATTTCTTGACCCCCTGACTCCCATTGCATTCACACCGGTACCAAATCGCATCTGGTGTACATCCAATCCCCCTCCCCCATCGGATGGTAATTGAAGATGTGTTGAAGTATGCAATGGCCAAACCAGACAAGAAGATCACTTAAGGTTTACATTGCATCTTGTAAAAATGATCTACATGTAGGCTTTAACCGAATGAGTATAGTCCTAAAGAGTAAAAAAATATTACAAGTAAATTTTCAAATGGATTCTTAATTTCTAAAAAATTTACTTACAAATTGGTAGCAATATGCAATATCTTAGCAACAAAAAATTCAAGAATGAAATCATATAAAAATCTTAGTGTTTGACAACATTTTCAGTTGGATTATATATTACTTTCCCCCAATACCAAATTCAAATAAACAATCTAGCAATTTTTCCCCATCTCCTCTGAGAATGATAAATTTTAGCTCATAATAGTGATATAAGCTTCATGTATTTTTTACAATTTAATGTATGCACATTCAGTACCAACATCAAAAAGATTTTCCCACAATACTACAAATGCTTCTGCGCTTGTTTTGGCAAGGGAAACACATCTCTATGCCTGGCAGCCATAGCAGAGTGTCAAATTTGTTATCCTGTCCATTTCCATGGCAACAGCCTCACATTTACAGGTGACTTTTCACCCATGTGCCCATTTTATTTCTCTCTATACAGCCCTGGAGGCCCTTTACATCTTAACAATGCTGACAAGAGAAGAGCAGCCTAGATGATAAATTTATGCAGATGACATTTTTGATATGCGCATAGGCCTCTATGGAGATGGTATTTTTGATACTCATGAGTGAGGATAATTACAAATGTAGATTCTGATGTATTACTACATCCATCACAGAAGACTCTACAGATGAAACATCTCCTTTGTGTGCAAGAGCATAATACACAGCATATTGTAATCTACAGTATCGACAGCTACATATACATGTATGTTTACCTTAATCTTTGATATGCATTTGAAAAGTGTAAAACATTACTTTTTATGTCATTAGACATATTTTAAGATTTGCCATTGTAAAAGAGGGAACTCCTGGTAGCAATTTTGTATAGTTTTTTTTATCAGAATTTACCAGAATAATAAAGTGGCAGGATCTTTGTCATGTCTCAAGAAAAGAGCTCAACTGAAAGTTATAGTGACAAGATTTCAGTATCTATCACTGAAGCCTTGAAAGAACAGCCTTCATGAAAAGAGAGTACCATCCAAACCATGTAATAGTGTACTAGATATTCTTTTTCTTCTCCTGATAGCATGAAACAGCCACTGGGGAAATATCTATGGCCAATTACTTTCTACAAGAGCTTCCTTTAGGAAACCATAAGAGGATATGTACTTGCACTACGACTTTATCATTATTACAAAATGTACTATACTAATTACAATTTGTAACAAACCCTGAATCTATATTTTGACAAGGTTGGTGGCTGGAGTTGGGTATAGTGTCAGTCACGGGATGAAGTTAGGAATTTGGCTCATTGCTAGAAATTGATCGCTGAGCAATTGTCATTGAAGCATATCCCCTGCTGAGATCCAAAAGGGCATAAATTCGTATAGATGTAAAATGGCGTTATCAACACCCTTCTAGCTCTCAGTATATAATCAACAGCATGTACATGTATTATCATACTCCCTATCGAGTGAATTCATTTACATACTGATTAATATATGAACACAAGGTTCACGGAAACATGCTTAGGAAGCTATCTCATTCCTATGGTATTCAACCTCACTGCAAACTGACTCCTCACCTTGAGAGATATAATTACTCATAATGATGGACAAGTCACGATCTCTACTGTCTGTTTGTATGTACACAAGTTACACAAACAGAACCACCCCCATTTGTTTTTATCTTCTGTTCTGTTCTATGACTAATTCTATTCTTCTGTCATAATAGTTGAAGTTCCATTCATTGCTTCCGCAGTAGTCATATATGGAGCACTTTTGTTTTCTTTTGTCTTACTACTTTACATGCAAGCCAGTAGATGCTGTTACCAGTATTTAAACATTTAAATGTGTCCTTTTTATCCCAAAAGCACAATTGCAATATTGTGTTAGATAATTCAGTTGTTTAGATATTTTTGTAATATTTGTATACACATACAGATTTCCTGCATTATTTGTGATTGCTTCAAATTGTAGTTTGCAAAAAAAAAAAAAAAAAAAATTAATGTGAAATGATCTATTTTTGCTATCAGTACTATACAGGTTTCATTCAGAATTTCAAATTGCATTTAACAACATATATTCTTTTGTTTTTCAAAATATATTCAAGTTTAAAGTTCCAAATACATGCAAATCTGTGTGTGCACATGTGAACTTGTATGGTTTCATAAAAAGAAAGCATATATATAAACATGTACAAGTACTAATCAAGATAGTGAGCTTGCACACACATAATATACTCATAAGCCACAAAATGGATACAGGTAAAAAAAAAAATTTAAACAGAAAAAAAGAAGACATATTTAGATCCATCAAACTGATCCTCTTGTGGATTCACTGTGGGCTTAGCCTATTTCCTATATTTAGGCCCAGGGGTGGGTTGGGCTAGGATTTGGTTTTGGGGAGTGGAGAAAGAAGGGTAAGGCAAACTGTCTGGATTATGCTACTTTAATGTACTCTGGTTTCATACAATGAAAATATAGTCAACAATCCATCCTACACAAGCCTTATCCATGTTAAGATATTCGTATCTACATACATGTAACATAAAAATTATATTTTGAAAGCATTTAGAAATCACATGCTATTTCTCTACTAATGTTAAACAGGCCTACATTTACAAGGATAAATGTCAGTATATATATATATATATATATATATATATATACAGTGATTATTTCCTACGTTAGGGGGAATCCTATCAATGCGGTTTATTCCGTCACAATAGAAATTCGACGTTACGGCGAAAGCAACCGTGCGTTAAGGCGAATGATAACAATAGGCTGAGATAAAAGGATTCCCCTAAACGCCGGAATAAGAGTTTTTTATATATATATATATATATATATATATATGCCTTCTTCATACAAGCTTTTGGGAAAATCAGATTTTAACCACCTACAATGTACTATCTTGTTAAACCACTCTCAATCAAACTTTCATTTATATTCCATATCAATGTAATAATTCCTTGCATGTTACATTAGGAGCTACAATGTACATGAAGGCCTATGTATTTGTGAAAAGTGTGAAAGGAACCCGAGAATAAAAGCCTCACTTGCATGGAAGTGTAATTTTCACTAGGCTGAAAGAGAGACTGAAAAATAAAACATAACTTCCTAGCACCCTACAGAGCCCAGTATCACCGAACAACAGTTCAAAGAGAAAGTTAAGTTCTGGGAAAGGTAAAAATAATTTGCAAGCTTTCTCATTTGTTGATGTCAGTTTGGAAAATTATCATGGCAAAAATGTCCCCTGAAAAGGATTGCTCTTCAAATGCCCTCACAATCAAAATATGACAAGAAACAGCTGAAATGTTCAGGCTGAACTTGTGTGTGTAGTCCCATATACACACATTTCTGTGTGCAGTGCATGTGACTCTCAGCAGGATTGAGTCAATTTCTTCTCATTTTTGTGATTCCAAAACCTTACAGCCTACACCACTTTTGATGTACATGTACTATATAACCAACCTTTCCCAATTGCTTTGAGACAGTTTCTTTCACACTGTTATTGCATGACCAGAACTCAAATTTATCTTTAAATGACTACTATCCCAAGCATTCAGACATCCTACAGTGTCCTCACAGCTATGAAGTTAGTCATAGATTTAGTCATGTAATGACCCATAATTCTATTATGGTTGTATGGGTGATCCTCATAACTTTTATCTCAAGTTTTTCATTGTCCCTCTCTTTTATTCAATACATCACTACCATTTTCCCAGCTGATAAAACCTGTAGGCTAAATGTTGTTAATAGTGGGCTTTGTTAAGAGACTCTGTTTAAAGGAATACCCTCCTTGAAAATCACATGCATGTAATATGATTCTATGTTTTTTAAACAAAGTCCTGACACATGGGGCATCATAATAGTACATGTAGCTTGTGTATCTGAAAATGTTGATCAAAAATACTTTTTTATGTGACAGAAAAACTCAGGATATCTTTGATTAAAGAGTATAATTTCACATTTTATCATTGCTTTGAGATCATAACTGGAATGAAATGGTCATATCACTGCAGACCTGTCTGGTCAACATATTATTTCAGAAAACTAAGTTTGTAAAAATTACCAAACTTTGGATATTGCACACCCTGGTCAGTCCTGAACTTGTAAGTTTGATGTTTTTAGTGAATTTTTCTTATTTTGAGAAAAATATCAACAAATTAGAATGTCTGAAGTTCTAAACTAATTTGAAATGAGAAACTTTTTGTCTGGCAATGAATGAATAGCCCCCCATGACACATGTATGTCTGTCATGGCATGTTGCGGTAAGAACATGTAGTGGATGTGAATGTATCAGGCCTGAGGGTCTAATTAACAGCCATGCGGTTCCTGTTCTCCTGTCAATATAGGGGGTCTTTAACAACTGTTCTCAAACTTCCCTAATTCTATACCACAGGAATTTTCTAAGCCCATCCTTGCAATGTTTTGTTTTGTTTCTTTGTTTCTTTCTTTCTTTTATTTGCTACACCTGTATGTCAAGCAAGATCTGCAAATAAAAGAGCTTTAAAAACTGTCTAAACAGTTTCCAAAATGTAATCCAACTGAATATTATACATACGTGCATTTTTTTTTAATTAAAACTATCTATCTACAGACAATTTTGTGAATAGTTCATGGACTTTGAACATATTGCTGTAATAACAGAACACTCCCCTGCAAAGGAACTATTTATAAACAAATAGGCCTTACCACTATCTACTGTATAAAGTGATGCATACTCTATATCAAGATTAAAGATGTGAACCGATATGGAATAAATTCCAGAATTTGACCACAAGTCCAAATTCCATTCACATTTGCACTCAGTTAAGATAAAGACCCTTCATATCATTTTGTTAATCCTGTGGGGTTTGATATGTTTAATTCATATATCTATTTCTCTTGATTATATGTAGGTTATCTCTAAACCCAGATGTCAAATGTTTACATTGGATTACATGGGTTATGTGTAGTCCTATGAAGAAAGAAGGATTTCACGTCTTGCACTGTTCTCAGCTGATTAAAAACAATCTCGAAAAATGTTTCAGGGTCTCAAACTAACAACTTTGCTCACTTTGAAAATGGAAGTTACTCAGAACAGAAGCAATCTCAATTATATGACTATATATTGCATGGCAAACTGTGAGATAGACTGGAGATTAATCATGAAAATGGGATAGCAAGAGAGAGAAAAATAAAAATACAAAAGAAATATCAGAAGATAGGGAGAAGGAAATAGAAATCATAAAGGTACATGTGTATTAGGAACTACATGTACACGTGCATGTACTGTTTTACATACATGTATATTGTGAAGTCATTCACAAGTCCGCAACAAGGTACATGTAAGTGCATGTTAATTTACATGTACATGTATAACCAAAATCCATGAATTTATGAATTCTAATCTCTCTTCCTACAATGCAATGAAAAGCAGGTATTCTCAACTTCGAAACCTTTCTCAATTACACTACATCTAACCAATCGCAGAAACCGTACAAGTGTCGGCAAGCGCAGACTACGTTTGTTTTCCTCGGGTTCCAAACTAGGCACCCCAAGTGGGAGGTCACGAGTGACATCACACCCTCTCGGTCATAAAGAGCCCTCGCTTGGTTACTCCAGAAAAAAGGAAAATCATCGAGCCGTAAACATGAATAGGTATTAAACGTTCCGTCACATCGTACACAAATGGTTGTCAAATAAGGGTACGCTTGCTAGTTATAATCATATGTATTGCTCTTGATATTGTAACAATTTAATATTTATTCTAACCACAGAGCATGTACATTTGCATTGTGGGATCTGAGTAAATATAGGTGCATTTATATGATATATACACAGTTTACACACTATAATATGATGAAGAGGAAAAATGTTCGTTATCAATATTGTATTACAGAAAGAGGTGTATAAAACAATAAACCAACTTGAGATAAAAATTATGACTTCAGTTTTAATGTGAGTCATACTCTTGAAATCTGTCTTAATGACTTGTGAATATTTGTATAGTAGGTACATGTAGACAAATAAAACTGTGTAAGTAGAGCACCTGATATGAATGTTATGGTGGCTGTCAAACACTAAAAAAAAAAGATTCAATATTTTATTACCATCGTGTGGTTAATGGAGTATCTAAGATACATGTAGTTACTTACATGTGTTTGTACTTTGTAGTTTTCTCCTATCATGTGGGTGCGCTGAATGTTAGGACAATTAAGAATCATGTTTTACAACTTCATATCATCTTATGAAGTCGTTAACCTTCCAAAAATACATGTTAACTTGTTCATATATGTTAATAGCATTATTTTTACAATCAAATAAAATACAGTTGAGTATATAATATAAAAGGTTTCATGGTAACACATACCTTTTTTGTAGACGGTAAGTTGTGCAAACGTTTCCACAGTTCCTAGATAGTTTTTCACTTTGGCTGTGTATTTAGCTGTATCATCCACAGTCACATCACATAGTACTAGCATACTCTCAATCTCGTTTGTATAAACTAAACACCGGTCCGTCCTTTCTACCTCTGTATCCTCCTTATACCACCTGACCTCTGGGGACGGATAACCGTAATAGTGACAATCGAAAACTACAACATCGCCTTCGTCGACTTCAGTGTCTGCGATCTCCCGCGAGAAGCGTGGCTGTCGCTCTGGCCATCGCTTTTGTTGGAATTTGCCAAGTTTTCTGGATGTAATTTCTATTTCCATGGGTAAGCCCAAAGGCCCACGTATAATTTGTTTCCTTCGCGAGATCGGCGAATCTTCGGGTTCACGTATGTCACCCATTGTCATAGTATAGATTTGATGATTATTAAAGTAAAATTGTTGTTGAATCCTAACTATGGAGGCTCTTTATCAAGGCAGTTCCGGGATCTTTATTAGTACTGATCACTTTTTATTTACTGGACTGAAACTATTCATGAAATGTCCATCTTTGGTTAATATCTATTCATTAACTTTCATGAGAATATGTCTTCTGATATAATCTATCTTAGCGATAAAAATGGAAGGCACATGTTTAGTCAGGCAAAAATAGTATGAAGAAAAGTGTTCCTCGATATAATCTCCAACTATAAAATATAAACTCCTGTAATAAATAATTATATATATTATGGTTAATGCTGTATAAAAAACAAAACTAGAAGGGACTACATATAGCTATAGAAGGGACTTCAAATGAGTAACTATAGGAATATAAAATGCTAATCTTATCTATGCACTGCACATGAAATATATGACAAGTAGGGGGACTCACATATATTTGTTGCAGTGCATGTATATATTCAAATGCTGTGTGGTAAATATTGCAGTCTATCTCATGGCCAATATCAATCAATATTGCATAGCACATGTGTTATCTCCAAACCTATTGATGGTTACAGGGTAGACAGTAGAAAGAGAAAGAGAAAGCGAGGAGGATCATACGCCGTGTGTCACTTGACGACATATATGTTGACTGTCACTTATATATTCGTAGACATACTAATCCTTCTGGGGGAAGAAACTATATGTTCCTCTCAATATATCTCTGATGACAAGTTGAATAGCAAAATGCAGACATATAACACCCACTTCATATGCTTCCTAGGTGGATTATATATAGTCACACATAGAAGTATGTATTCCTCTGGAAAGTAAATGAGGTATATTGAGTAGGTGGAAGTGTGCTTCAGCTTGGTCTAGTATAATCTCCTCTCAACAGATGCAGGTATATTAATATATGCTTATATATCACTAGTGTTGTTGATATATTCCATCCATATGCCATAAGGTGATATATTCCATTGAAGAACTATATATATGTTCCTTTAGTTACTGAGATGCAACTACACTTCGTTGATGTCTTTAAACTGTATCCTGACTGATAAAAACTAACTCTGTCTATAGAATAATCTGATTCCTAGCTATATATAGTATATCTCTCATCCTTGTCTTTGATATATTCCCAAATCTGATTACCAGTACAAAAAAAAGCTGCTTTTGAGTGGAAGTCTATCCTAAATAGTGAATATAACTGTTAAGGATTAGTTATATAACAGTTCTCCAGACAATGAAGTACTCTCTGATGAATAGCAGTTTGTCCACAAAAGGGTTAAGGACATCTGTACTGACCCTGTCTTCTTAATGAAGCCCAATTTAATTGGATAAGTCAGGACAGGTGAATCTGTATACTGAATGAAATCTCACCAACTAATCAATGGCACGAACAATCGACTGCTGATTCATGTCTCTGTTACTCTCCAACGTTAATGAACACACACAAGTTGAATATTCCTTTTTGTGTATCATGAAAAAATGCTGCAATGAAAATCCCTCTTTTGAGCATTTGGAAATTTTACTGCATTCCAGAGTGAATATTCACATTAAACTTCATATTGAAATTCCACATTCAATGTCTCGTAAACATTCAACCCAAATAATATCACTCCAAGCGGTCCTCATATCACATGTCTCTTTTGATGTATCGCATCGACCTTCTCTAACCTAAGAAATTCCTGAAATCATAGCACGGACATCACCGTCAGGTCGGTTAAAGTTTCACGACACGACCCCCTCCGAAAACAGGAACGGGCATTCCACAAGTGGTACTGGCAGGTATTTCTGTACTAAACACATCTACTCTATGAACACCCTGCCGAGTAAATACTGTACGTGTGAGCTGACCTATCTCCAGCAGCACTAATAGACTGCAAGCTAGCGATCACAGCAGCGATTCAATATCGCAACTAAAAATCTTCTCTCACTGGAAACGGTTCAATAAGTGAGAGGCGTACACACAGCCAACCAATTCTCCCACGTTCATACACACATATTCACACAGAGTCCGTATTCCAGAGAACTGCAGAACATAGTCTGTACGTCAAGACCCTGCTATGCATTTGGAGGGTCAGAAAATCTAAGTGGCCTAGTAGATTTAATGTCATTTTGCTGAATCACTTATAATTCAATATTTAGAATGGCAGATATATCTAAGGAAAGTAAACACTTATGGGGCAGAAAGTGCACAAATAAAGAAGATGAGCTTGTTGGTAATGCATGCAATTGTGTAAAACTTCTTTAAGACAAGACTAATGCATATATGGTTCATTCCCCAAAGTCAACTTGTGGCTTGTTCCATTCTCCTTTACAGGGGTGGCATGTTTGCATTTGGAAACCACAAGGGACAGATCAAAAGAAGAGGAAATATTGAATATTTGAGACCAAACATAGCGTGGTATACAGGTACTCCCACTGAAAATATGAATTTGTTAAAAAGATGTCTGGACATTGTATGCCAATTTTGCAGAAAAGATCAACACTCTGTAGAAAAGATCAAAGTTCAACATTGAAGAAAAGTTGGGATTTTGGTCCTGAACCATGGAGAGTTCTTACAAATAAGTGGGTCAAGAGTTGGTGAAAATGATATTGACAATTATAATTCCCTTCCCCAAAGTTATGATCGGTCCCTATGCTTAAAAATATTGTGATCTATTGAGAGACTTAATAAAAATGCTAGGGGGAAATGTCTAAATAATACAAAACAAAAAAAAAAACAATGAAGGGGAAAGGGAAAAAAAAAATTAGTGTGAGAAAGATGAGGGAAGGGTGAGGTGGAGAAAGAAAATAAGAAAGAAAATATTGGCATAATGGAATGAAGAAAGATGAAATGACAATACAGTCAAAAGTTCATTACACATCTTCTAAGTAAGAAAGTTGAAATGACAATACAGTCAAAAGTTCATTACACATCTTTTAAGTAAGAAAGTTGAAATGACAATACAGTCAAAAGTTCATTGCACATCTTCTAATTCAGAAAGTTGAAATGACAATACAGTCAAAACTTCATGATACATTTTCTTGGAATAGACAGAAATAGCAAACTTGACAAACTCCAATCATAGAGGTTAAAATATCAAAAATTTCTTGGTGGTATGAAATGGGGGGAAATGGTTTTGACATAGACAGGACCACAGGAATGAGAAATAGGGGGTTCAGATATCAAAAGAGGCATAACGTTAACTGTAATAGAAAAGCCACAACAAATAAATCAATTAATGTCCCCAGATGCTTTCAAAGTATTCCATCATGTGTGAAAAATTAATTACAATTTTTTTCTCAAGAACTTACGGGAGGTTCGTCAAAACCCCAGCAGTCCTTGACGTATGACGTCCAATGCATCACCTCACCCCATTGCCTCTTATAACCACAATCTATCACAGGTTTTATTCCATGTTTGTACATGTATGCCATCCGCCTAAAGAAACCCCTATCCAAGGTTTTTCTTTCTTTCTTTTTTGCTTTTCCTTCCTCCGCTTTCTCCTTCCTTCATGGTTCCTTTTCTTTTTAAATCTCTTTTGCTCCCTTTCTTTTTTTAAAACTTCTCTATTCAATTTTTTGTTCTATTCTGGGAGCCTTATAAAACGGGGTAGTATTTACTCTACAAGTGAAGGGGGGTGGAGTGACAAAAGAAAAAGTGTGAACAATACAGACTATATTGTTCCAATATTTTCAATAGTGTGGGAGAGATGAGATGTTAAGAGCTCGGACTAGTCTTGTTCGTCAAACTTTTCTTGTATGTTGAAATTGTCCGAACAGTACCAACTTCAGAGAAAATCCATCAAGTTTCCCCCAAAACTTCTAACAAAAGTTACAATAAAGGTATTGTATTCACACCCAAATCTATTATAGAATGGATAAAAGAATATATATTCCATGAAAAGAAGTTGTTTGTTATGCGAACAAGATATAAACAGTTATAGATAAGGTTTGTCGCCCACTTAATAAACATAAATCATGATGGATATATTTTTTAATAATTTTATTATCTATGTGCTTGAGAAGTAATAATGATAACATGAAGTTAACTGATTTCACAAGAATATGTACTTCTAGTCTGAATATTTCAATATAACAAATACACATAAGTTTAAACTGACTAAACAATGATTTCACAAGAATGTGTACTTTTAGTTTAAATATTTCAACAAAACAAATATGTATAAACTTACTAAACTATGATTTTCCAAAGAATTTCTTGAACAGTAACTTTCAAACAATGAAAATGGCTGCTTATTCATGAAAGAAACTAAAGAAAAGATGAAAAATCAGAAGAAGTGTTCACTTTTGTACTGTATTCTAATGTAACATTATGCTCTAAAATGTGAGAGGTAGAAAGAGAAGTAAATCATTGAAACCTTGACCATAATCTATACATTCTAATGGCCTTTGTCATATGATATATTCTGAAGGATAAACCTGGAAGACCACTATCACTTTCCTCTCTTCTTACCAATCACAGACCTTAGAAGTAAGGCTGGAGTTTATCATAAGGACATATTATAAGATATTAAATAGACCTTCTATACTCTCTACGTTTATATTCTAAAGCAAATCCTGGCTGTATATTTCATCTCTTAATAACAGAATTTTACCATCATCCATTACTTCAGAGGTTGAGTACTAGGTAAGGAGGTAGTAATGAAACAAATCATGAACTTCTCACATTTTAGGTAGAAATGACTATGCAAAAGAGTAGATTGTCATTACCAGTGATTTCGAATCAACACACAGAGATTTAATATTCAGATACCATGAATTTTAGCAAAGGAGGAACGAAGGAAGGATTTGAAATTTCACACCAGAAATGAATGATGAACAAAAAGCAAAGTAAATATACATGGCAATCAAAATACATGTTGCCATTACATTCTTTTACAGAACAAAGAAAGAAAAACCTCAAAATTTGTAAGCCAAACATACATGCAAGTATAAATAAAAAGACAATAAGCAATCCAATATAGTCTTACAGACTAAATAAGGATGTAATATAATTATATGGGATATCACATTTTGCATATTTTTCCTTCCATATTCACTAAAAAGGAAGTTCTAGGCAAATCTAATGTATATACAATTGTATCAAAAGATTTGTCAACTTATGATTGGCAAAGTTGTGCTATGCAATGTAGACATTTATGCATGTACATGTACATGGTTAAGTCAGAGAAAATCATAAATTCCATTTGATATTTTCCGACTGCACTTTGAAAGACAATCTGCACACTTCAACAAAAAAATAATTTGGGGTGCATAATCTCTCTCTCTCTTCCTGCTTAACCTATCTGTTCTGTTCCTATTCTATAGGAAATAAATTGACTGTGACTACAGGTCATCACCTGGGTTTGAATAAAAACGTGGGCAATTGGGTAATTGGAGACAATTTACGAATCCATTGCTTTCGTAAGCAGTGCTCAATGGGACATCCATTTCCTCCCTTTGTGGGTGATAAAAGAGGAGATTCTAGCTATCTTTACGAAGCACAGATCCTGTTGCTCATTACCTGAAGTGGTCGGCTATTACTCTAAATTGCAGCATCATTGTCTTGTCTGTGAAATGCCCTCTCTTCTCTACTCCCCCTCTTTCTATTTCTCTTTATCTTTCTTTCTCCATTTCATTCTCTCTATTTCTATCTTGATTTCTCTATTTCTCTCTCTCTTTCTCTCCCTCCCTCCCTATCTCTCTATATCTCTATCTGTCTAACTCATTTTATCTCTCTCTCTCTCTCTCTCTCAATGTGTCTCCCTCTATATCTTCATATTCTCTCTTTTATCTTTCTCTCTCGCTCTCTCTCTCTCTCTCTCTCTTTATATATATATACATATATAAATGAATGAAGAAACTCATGTTGACAAGTTAAATTTATGAATTTTCACCCTTAGATGCATCAAATATACACATAAGCATCCATAAAATACATGTATACATCTCTCTCTCTCTCTCTCTCTCTCTATCTATCTCTCTATCACTCTATATCTTTTTATACAATGTGTCTCTCTCTTTCTATCTTTATCTCTCTCTATCTCTCTCTCTTTATTCCCCCCCCCCCTCTCTCTCTCTCTCTGTCTCTGTCTCTACATATCTCTCTATATCTGAATCTCTCAATCTCATACTTTATAAAAATATATATTTTAAATGTTTTTGTCTGATTCACTGTCTTGTTTATTACCTTCCTCTCGTTTATTTTCTTGTTTATCTGGTTAACTGAGAGGTATTAGTCAGAGTAGGAAGCAGTATGCTTCCTTGCCGAGAGTTTAGTCCAAGGTGAGAAAGGAACCAACCAAGCAATCAGGGAAAGGATCGAAAAGTCTGCCAAAAAGGTGATATTGGAAACTAAATTCATAAGGTCTCATACATGTACATTTTAAAAGAAAGTGAAAAGAATGAGTGTCTAATACATTTACATGTACATTAATGATAACAGCTCATTGTCAACATAAATGAATACTTACATGTAGGCAGGAAATTTCTACCAAATTTGATACAACTTGTTCAATACACTTGTACCATAATCTAATCATAATATAATCTTGTCGATTGCATCATTTATAATGACAATGCCACATAGTGGGTAAACAGAAAAGAACCATTCCTGTAATCGACATACTTTGTTCATTGCATCAATAACAAGCCAAGAAATAAAACATCCTTATTTTTGGTCTACAATTCGTACAATGAAACGTCTGCATTTTCTTTCTTTCATATTTCTTTTTTGTCTTATTAAGACACTTTTTAAAACATAGTTGAAATACCCTACGGCTGAACAATTGCTGGGTTATTATTGCGTTATATATTCCTTAGCAAACACTTTTTAAATTATATTTTGCCATGGGCCAATCACCTTTCTAAATCTTGAGGTAATTCCTTCCTTCTTCTCCGTAAGGTATACTACGAGTGAACATTGGGGAAATGTCATAAGGCATTGAAGAGGAAGAGTGTAGGAGTTGAGTCTGGCATTGACAACATGCATGATTCATATCGGATCCCTCTCAAATATCACCATCACTCATTGGTGTAATGTTATGAAAAGAAGACAGAGTTTTAAAGGTATGGCCTACCTGAAAAGTGTATAACTGGAAATATAACATTTAAGAGTTGGCCCTACATGTGTAAGTACATTCCAATTAACCAAAGAGAGTGGAAAGAGAAGAGAGAAAAAGAAAAGAGAAATTAGCAAAGATTGTCTTTTTGAATTAAAGAAAACAGTCAAATTTGTATTAATCTCCAGATTGACTTACATGTAAATGGAGTTGATGAATTAATATCAATTAAATAAAAGGGAAAGATCGTTACCTAAACAAAGTAGTTATAAAGAAAGCTGAATCAAGAAGATAATGATTGCAATGCAGACTACATTTATAATTCAGAAATCTAACAGTATGTATTATACACAGATTTATGATTACAACAACCTGCAATACTCCTAGAAGATATTGCGAAACCAGAAGCACTTAACCTGAATAGTACATTCCCCCGGCAAATACATGGATAATGGTTTCATTGGCCCATACATGAAACTAACATTCATGTCCTAATCATACTCAAATAAACACTGCACGCTTGCGTGGCTATGATAAGTAAAGGACTCTGTGGAAAAATAGTTTTCAGATGTCTGAAACCAAGTGAAATAACTCATAAGGGATATGAAACCTAATTATGCGCTAATGATATTCTCTTATGTTTGTTGCTTACATCCCAGTTGCTAGGCAACCCGATGCTCTTCATACAGACTAGCTTCCTCGTTCTCGTGGGAGGGTATAATGTGTTAATGGAAGAAGGACTTCCTGTTATAGTGGTAACGTTGGTTTGAATAACCTGTTTTGGTCGGGTTTTCGGTTTGGCTAGTCGATCGGGGCGTTTATAATTGATAAAACAGTGACTTATTAATTCATAAAATGTGGCAGACCACATTAATGTAAGTGTTGTCGTAAACATGTTTTTGTTTATCCTACTTCCAGGTACAATTAAGTTCACCCAGTGGCATACCGGTAGTGATATTTTTCTCAAATAAATTTGTTTTCACCTTTCCTAGAAAAAATGAAAACAACAAAATTCTTTCTTTCCATTAAAAAACAAGCATACATTTGTGTGATGTCTGTAAAATTGCACTATGTGGTAGCATATGGCAATACATGTACATGCACCTCCCACTTACATGTACATGTACATGTACAATTAAATCAATAAAAGATATGTCTGACACTGTAACAGATTTGTAGTTATCAATAGACAGAAAAAAGGGTCAGATATAGATTCTTTTTCTGTTCATCATGGTCATGACAGTCAGTATGCTGGTGTGTGCAGAGTGTAACACCCAATATTGTAAGTTGGGAATAGTGGATATCGTAAAGAGCGTGAACTGGATGAATTAGGGCTGGACAATTTCTGAAGGCCAGCTTGATCTTTGCTAAATGAACTTGGTTACTCGATAGAATTCCATTTAAGAGCAGCTGCAGTAAAATACATGTACAGGTACATGTACAGAGGAGAGAGTATCAAGGAAAGTGGTATAATATCATTATATAGCAGCATATTAGATACAGACATTTTAATAGCATACCCCTCTTTCTCTCTCTCTCCCTCTCTCTCTCTCTCTCTCTCTTCCCTACCCCCCCCCTCTTTATCTACTGTAAAACCAGAAATGTTCGCGAGCATAAAACTTTCGCGAATTTCGCGATTGGTTGAGAATCGCGAAATTTTCGTGCCACAAAATAATCAATTCACAATTGAAACAACATAAAATTACTGCAATTCGTTTCTTGCTGCAAAATTGGCTGTCATTAACAATTCGCGACAGTTACATGTATATGTCACAAAAGTTTCCGGTTTTACAGTATTTTTTTACCTGTGTCTCAGTAAGTGATTTTTTTTTTGTTTTTAATCACTATGCCTGTTTTTCCTCCCAACCATTACCATGCACCACCATATAGCACTTAGAGCCTGATCAGTTAAAAGTAGTCCATGACACTGAATATTTTTAAGGATTATAATTTTAGAAGGCAACCATGGCAACCAAATTTTATCAAATTTCAACTTTTTCAGTAATGCCCTTCACAATGAAACATAAAATAGCTTGCTTCAATTAAATACTTATTTTCTACAGGCCTTCAAACTTTCAAAATTTGTCAAATGTCCGTCTGTGACTAACCGATCGGGCTCCTTAAACTTTTCACATGTATCTCTCTTTTCTTTCTCTCTCTCTCTCTCTTTCTCCGTCTTTCCATTCTTCTTCTCGTTTTTCTCTCTTTGTTAATTACCTCTCTCTCTCTATCTATCTCTCTCCCTCCCTCTCTCTTAAATATCACTTCTCTTTCTACACATGTACATGTATATCTCTCTCTTGTCATCTTTCGTATACATCCATCATCCATGCATGTTCTTCTTTCTGATCATTCAAAATACAGGTGTATGATTACACATCCATGTACATGTACATTCAAATAGATACCACTGTAGTATGTACTTGTACATCCTGTAATCCTCCACTTCATCATGCATGTATTTGCATCATAATGACTTTAATCACTATTACAAATAATTCTGGAAAATTGTGAAAGTAAACTTTATATATCTAAATGGACTTGTAAACCCAAAGAGCTATAAATAATGATGAATAAATACCATTCTGCATCCTGTAATGTTATACTTTATCATGGATATATGATGATGACTTCAAGCACTATTGCAGAACTATATATAACTTCAGGGAAATAAAATTGTGAATGTAAACTTTATACATACAAATGTACTTGCAAACTGGAAGGGCAATAAATAATGATAAACCATAGATGGAAGTACCTGCAATCATACAAATATACACATAAGAGTGGTTTAGAGGACTGAGGGAGAACATACTAAAATACATTGTAATATCCACAGGAAGAGAGTTGTCCTATAGATATTATGTTGCCTTTCAATTTCAAGTATGATTATGTGTATTTCCTGAAAGAATTAAAGGGATTACATATGTTATGCTCCATTATTATACTTGAGTTCAATACAGATAATTGGATAATATGTGATAACCACACTTGTCCACACACATACATGTACATACATGTACAGGCCTCCATTGATGTGGAGTGTTGTGGTGAATGCAAATTTTATGAAGAGTAAACATTGGAGGATAAGAAAGAAATCCTTAATTTTCAGAGATTCAAAGAATGATAATAACAAGAGGAAGAATGAAGAAATCAAAGCCATTTCAATTGGATGTTACATGACAGAGAGGGAAGGAGAGAGAGAGAGAACAAGAGAAATATATAGGGAAGAGGGTTTAAAAAAGTTAAAGAGGGGGGATAAAAGAGGGAAAGAGAGATAAGGAAAAGACAAAGAGACACAGAGAGAGAGAGAGAGAGAGAGGGAGAGAGAGAGAGAGAGAGAGAGAGAGGGGGGAAGAATTGTGACAGAGACACATACAGAGAAACCTGTCTATAAAGACCGTGTCAAGGGAGACAAGAAAAGTGGTCTTTATGTACAGGTTCCTTTCATACAAATTTCAATGAGAAATTAGAAACAAAATTATGGTCTTTAAAGACAGGTGGTCTTTCTATACAGGTGGTTGCTAAAGCATGTTTGACTGTAATAGTTAAGATACATGTAGAAATATGCATAAATTGTGGTTAACCCCTTAAATACTAAGCCTAAGATAAAGTAGGCTGGAGTCTGTGGAAAATATGTGCTATAAGAAAAATCATATTGAATCTAAAGGGTTAAAAAGCAGTCACTGCTCCAAAATTGATACAGCCACAAACAAGTGGGTGTGGCAGTTAATGACATCAATGAATCCAGGTGGTGACTGATATCATATGTGCATATAACTTTGCACCAGGGATTCCAAATTAAAACTAATGCAAAACAAAGCTTGCTGGTACGTGATTTGTAAACATGCAAATTCATATGAGCTGAGAGCCAACAAGGTTATCTAGAATATACTTGGGCATTATGGTAATGAATATTTACCGCAATCATATAAAAAAACGAAATGTTACATGAACATGGATATACAAGGACAAAGTGGGAGAGAAGTGGAGCGAGAGAGAGAGAGAGAGAGAGAGAGAGAAATTCCAAATTAAGGAGAAATTCCAAATTAAAACTAATCCAAAACAAAGCTTGCTGGTACGTGACTTGTAAACATGCAAATTCATATGAGCTGAGAGCCAACAAGGTTATCTAGAATGTACTTGGGCATTATGGTAATGAATATTTACCGCAATCATATAAAAAAACGAAATGTTACATGAACATGGATATACAAGGACAAAGTGGGAGAGAAGTGGAGCGAGAGAGAGAGAGAGAGAGAGAGAGAAATTCCAAATTAAGGAGAAATTCCAAATTAAAACTAATCCAAAACAAAGCTTGCTGGTACGTGATTTGTAAACATGCAAATTCATATGAGCTGAGAGCCAACAAGGTTATCTAGAATGTACTTGGGCATTATGGTAATGAATGTTTACCGCAATCATATAAAAAAACAAAATGTTACATGAACATGGATATACAAGGACAAAGTGGGAGAGAAGTGGAGCGAGAGAGAGAGAGAGAGAGAGAGAGAGAGAGAGAGAGAGGGGGGGGAGAGAGAGAGAGAGAGGGAGGGAGAGAGAGGGAGAGAGAGAGAGAGAGAGAGAGAAATTGTATATGATAAACATGGATAGAGAGAAAAGGGTGGAAAGAGGCAAAGACAGACAGAGAGAGAGAGAGAGAGAGAGAGAGAGAAAGAAAGAAGTGAAACAAATAGGAACTTAGCAGTTCACAGGATAGAGAGAGCGTGAGAGAGAATGAGAGAGAATGAGAGCGTAGGGAGAAGCTCGAAAGGGGAGTAGGAACACTGGGAGAAAAAAAATGATGAAAAGGACAGATGAAACAAGAATTGTATAAGAAGAAAAGAGAAGAGCACAGACAGTACAAGACATGATACAGGACATAGATGTACATGTCCGAGTATCAAAAGATTGACAGGTTACGAAAGACCAAAAAACACCTCCGATTACCAGGTCTGTCTCTTAAATAAAAATATCACCTCTACCTTTTACACAGCATTAGCCAGAATTAGCCATGGGCTGCTACTTTTACTTTTATTTCACCGCTAATGACGGCCTTCATGCCTTCCTGCCATATATAACTGAATCCCCTCCAAGGTTTTCAGTGTCAAACGGCATTTAATTAATCAAGTAATGGTTAGTACATGATTGAGTGGATACTCTCATACTATTACATGCAACTTGTTGAGCAGTATAAGTTAGACTTTCTCTCAAGGTTACTTCAATGTGCCTTTATTAAATGCTGTGTGCACTAGTACTGAAGTGTATGTTTATATTATTTCAAAGTTATGCATAAATTGCCATCGTTTTCCTCTTTTTATGATTTTATTATTTCTCAATCTCCTTCCTATTTTATCCATTTCACTTCTTCTCTTTTCATTCATTTGTTCCTTTTTCTTTTTCATTTATCTATTTCTTTATTTCTTTTATTCTTCATTTCTTGTGTGTGTAATTTTATGTTTTGTTTGTTCATTCATTTTCTTCATTTCACTTCTTCTCTTTTCATTCATTTGATCCTTTTTCTTTTTCATTTATCTATTTCTTTATTTCTTTTATTCTTCATTTCTTGTTTGTGTAATTTTATGTTTTGTTTGTTCATTCATTTTCTTCATTTAACTCCTCTTTTCATTCATTCTTCAATCATGTTCCCATATTTGTACATTGTACCTTTCTTTTTCATTATTGATATTTATATGTACATATATGTGACTGTAGTATTCTTACCACCAGAGTACACTGTGGTGGTCAATATATCTTTTTCTTCCAGCTTTATGCCTTCTTATCTCTTTTACAATTTCACTGTATTGAATTAGTTGTTACATGTATTTGTTTTACAGGTAATGTAATGTTTTCCTCTTTTTATACGGTTTGAAAACACTTTCAAAGACACTTTGCCTCTTAGAGTCAGAGCCATTTGCCCATATTTTCCACTTTAAGATATCAAATTACATGTACATGTACATGTATCTCAAAATCTTTTTGAAATATATGAGATTATCCCAAGCATGATATTTCCTTTTCAGCAGAACAGCCTCGGCAACAAAAATATTGGGTCGTTTGCATTCCATTAATGACATGCATTCGAGATTCAAGAATTGTTGAAATGCATTGTCATTACTGGTACTTTGTACACAGATATTCTGAAATGATTAAAATGGAGATAGGACTTTCTGGCTCTGACTCTATGAGCTGTAACCATTCACTAACCTGCACAGGTTCATCCAAAGAATCCAACGTTGAGCACCATACACCATACAAGTGTCCTTCTGCTGCTGTCATACTTACCTTACGGCTCTGACGTCAGCAGTGCATCATACTCTCAATCATACTCTCAACCATACTTTCAACTTTCACAAGGACTTGTCACAGAAAAGCTTTCACTTGTATCACAACTGATCACAATAACACCTTCTGTGCCACTTGAAACCTGGAAGGGATAATCCCTTTCAGCAGCTCCTTGAAGCTACGTGTATCCCAGGGTGGGTTTATGAACAATTTTCATAGATGAACTTTCAAAGGCAAATTTAGGGTTTTAATTCTTTATTGCAGTGTTATATTTGGCTTTAAATATCTTTCTTGGGAACAATCTTCATAATCTATGTAGCTGTTTCTGTTCAAAGAAGAAATAAATTGCAAATTTTAGGCCAAAATTACAGTAGAACAGCTACATTCTTGAGCAGGATTCGCCATCCACGGCATGGAAGGGGTCAACATACACAGGCACATTTGACAAATCACAGTCAAAACTAATGTACGATTCATTTTTTTCTATGTGATATGCTTCCAACTTTGTGAAGAAAAATAAACAATGCCAGAAGATATTTTGAAAACATACAAGAAGCTATATCATATTGCCTTAGAAGTCATTCATTCATTCATTATTATAAGGAAAAACTTCCCTTTTCCATATGATTAATTTGCCACAATCAATCGTTATCATTTTGGTATTCCTTTGTCCTTGAAAATCACATGTAACACAAACAAGCACACACTCCATACATACAGAAATTAAATATGAGGTACAGTACATGTATGCAGTTTCTCAGAAATTGCTAGTTATAATGCTTTCTTTCATTCATAACGGGAAGACTACCATCAAGTGTCCATTTTCTCACACATAAATTTATTCACTACATGCAATTTTGTGCGTAATGTATATGCATACTTGCACATGTATGTACATGTATCAAAGACAGGACATTTTTTTTAAAGCTACACCAATCAGCTTTCCTGCTCCAAATGAGCAAAACTCTTTTTTTTTTCTTTATTGCTACACTTCTCCAACAAAAAATCACATATTTGATTTGAAAAATAGTAAAAAAGAACACAAAAATTGTGATGAAGAGTAACGAAATCGCCATGTTTCTTGGGAAAGCAATTTTGATTGTGAATTCTCAAAGTGTTTTGATTTCACTATAAAAATGCTCGTTTTCAGAAGACTCTACTGCAAAATTTTGGATAGAGACATGTGATGTAAGCATGCATATAAAGTGTTGAAATATTCAATGTGTGAATGAACTTACCGGCTGAGTCCACTTGGCCTACAATGACGTCGGCACCAGGTTGATGTCTACGGTTGACGGTTAGATCATCACCAAGGCCTCGCAGTGAGGTTAGGTGAGGGGCATGATCCTGGATATCAGCAACAAGGATCTGAGGGGGGTGTGAAGAATAAAGTAATGAAAGTATAGGGATGGAAATCTAGTAAAGCAATATCATACATGTTCATTTGTATTTGTACATGTATAACCTGAGTTATTCTTTATTTGTGTGTAAAAATAAGCATATATTTTTTTGTTAAAGATACAATATAAAAAGCTTCAAGAGTGCTTGCACAGTTGTGCCCAAAAATCCAAAGTTGGATTCCTAATTATAAATAAAGTAGTTCTCAATTTGAAATTAAACTTTGTACTACATGTAAATACCAAAATATGCCTTGACCATGAAGAGCTTGTTTTCCCTTATGTAATTCAGAATGGACTCATAAACTGTGAAGATGGATACAATGAAACAATTTTCTGTTTGCAAGACTAAGAAATAAAAATACCAAAATCTGACAAGAAAAAAAACTTGGACAAAACAAACTTGTCACATGAAATCTTAACTCTTATAAATTTACAGTTTGGTATCACAACAAGGAAACCTGTGCTCCACACAATGAGCTTACATACTGTCATTAACACCACATACCTTGTGTTCTTGTAGTCTTCTAGCAGCATCTCCAGCAGTCAAGCCAGGTGGTATCTCTTGCTTCAGTTCTCCTTCCACATTGTCCATCCAGCCAAGTAGACCGGTCAGCTCACTGCGGAACAGGTTGCCCTTCTCCAAGGCTTCATCCAGCTCAAACTTGCGGTCAGCAAGCTTGTCACCCAGTGTCTGGTAGCGCTCGTTGACATCAGCGAGGTTCCTCTGGGTTTCAGTGGTACCTGACAGGGAAAATTTTGATGTAAGTATCTAATGTGTACTGAATAAAACATACAGAATCTTAATACACATACATGTACAGGTACAGATACAAATTCTTTTCAATCATGTAAAAAAAAATGGTGTTACAATACATGTATAAGTATTAGTCAATTATTTCCAGGGATAACAGTTTCAAATTTCTAGACAACTCAACAATCTAGAAAACAAAAAGCTTCTTGCGTTCAAAAGTTTTTATTTTCACATTCTTGCTTGAAGTATACAAGATGGCTACTTCTTCATCTACAATCAAAACAGAGATACACGTACATGTACACTGTACATGTATAGGGGAAATCTCTCTCAACAAATTATAATTGACCAATTCTACATGATTTGCTTTCGTATAACACATACATGTACATATGTACATGTACTTTCCTTAGAATTCAATCCAAGTTACATTGTATCTCAGGCTCAGTATGATAGGCATGACGGCCAACCTTGCGCAACAAATAATTAGGAAATTCTCAAGGCAATATTATGAATACAATGTACATGTATTTTGTATAGTGTTTTCGAAAAAAGAGAGGAATATAGAGTTCATACAAAAAAAAGTAGCATTAGTTTGAATGCAAAAAACAGGAAGCACTCCTTTAAACAGGAATGTTAAGCAGCTAAGGATCACCATTACGTGAGATGTTCTTACCGTCATCCATAAGGAAGGAACTCTGGTCCAGCTCAGAACCGAAGGAGCTCCTGCGGGAGCCTGTGCTCCTGGTATCCAGGCTCCTGGTGTCAGATCCAGCCCTGGACATGAGGAAGACCCTGATGAAAGAAAAGAAATGTTAAGTTTTATTGTTTGTTTCAATGTCAGATTAGGCCTAAAAACATCTTCCATAGGAACAATCTTCACGATACTTTTACTTGTTACTAGTTCGGGAAAGAAAATATACATGTACCTGTAGCTGTTCTACATGTAAGTAAAAACATACTGTACAATATTGACATTCTTCGGCCTTAATTGCTGCCAAAGGCACGGAAGGGGGAACATATAGTACATTTAAAAGCAAATATTTCTGAACTCACTTAGAGCGTTTGAGAGGTGATCCTTTGGTTGGCAAGTCTGGGTCAGAGGTCAAACTCTCAAAGGTAATGCCTACATGGTTGACCTCATCGATCTTGTTGTTGAAGTCATCATACTTCCTCTGCATTGGCTGTTTTGGGTAAACAATAATAATTAATTAAAATCAATGAGGGTCATAAATACATGTAATTTACAAAAAACTCTCATAGGTTCATTAACAATAACTACATGTTCCAAAGATGAGGGTAAAATTACAGCATACATGTATGTTGGCCAACTTGTCCTCGTGGTGGTTTCACGAGACGCTGCCCTGAAGGAAATCTAGGTAGAAAAGTCAAAGACCTCATCTTATACTGTTCAAGAAAATAAGAGCTACATGTATATGTAGGAAGAATGGCATCTAGGCAGTATCTCATGAAACTATTTTAAGTCTACTAAAGTCCATAGAAGCATGTGCGACAAAATTAACAGTGTCAATGGAATGTCGGCTAACTTGTCATTATGGCAGTTTTGTGAGACGCTGCCCTGACGGACATCTACATGTAGAAGGATCAAGAACCTCACCTTGTACTGCTCTAGCTGCTGCTGGATGACCTGCGGCTCGATGGCCACTAGAGGAAGACGGTCAGTCTGGTCCTCCATCTGGTCCAGCCATTCCTGGACTGATTTAAGAAGACTGCTGAACTTGTCCTGGGTCTCTTGTCGCTGTTGCAACTGGGTGTTCCTGAAGATATAAAGAAACAATGGGATATGCAACGAACAAATGTACACAAAATACTAACATTATTGGGGCAGATCCAGTGAGGGGGTTATGGATGTCCAGACCCCCCTCAACTGAAATCAACTGAATTTGAATGAATAAGCCAGTTCATAACTACAATTCCCCCAATTTGAACACGCACGCTTATCTGCTTTGGTTGACACACTACATGTACTTGTTTAACAACTAAAATCACATTGGTGTGTGCACCATAAAGGGCATACTATGACCTACATTTGTGCATGCGCATATTGTAATTCACTTTTCTCTCTCTCATCGAATTCAACAACTCTTGCTAAACACAAGCACTAACCTTCTCTTCAAGAGAGCTTCCAGGATTTCCCAGTTCTTGGTGAGGTTAGTGACGGTATCAGCGATACGAGTAGTGTCCGATGTCTTAGGATCCCTAGTAATCTCCTGTCCAAGACGCTTGATGTCTTGGTAGGTGTAGCGATGCTCATCGATGTCTCGCTGGTAATCCTGGGTTTGGAGAAAATAGGGATGTAATGTACAAAAATTACTATTGGTTGGTTTGAGTGGTCTTGTAATGACTGACACATGTGACCTCAAAATTTTTTCTCCATACATGTACATGACGATCTGTCGCAAGAGCAGAGACTTCAGAGAGGGAGCATTCATCAGATCTTTCATTTTGTCTCTCTCTCTCTCTCTCCTTTACTCTCTCTCTCTTTCCTTTACTCTCTCTCTCTCTCTCTCTCTCTATCTCTCTTTCTCTCTATCTTGATGTCTTCATGACATTTTCTTCTTGAAAGAATTTGATTTTACCATCATCCTAGAGCCAATTTCCAGGAGATCCTCCAATAACAGCTGCTTAGTATTTAGCGTAACATTGATAATCTACATGTTCATGACATTATTTTCTTCTAAAAGACATCTTCCCATTCAACCAATCAATCAATCCTTTATGATGTCAGCTTGTTCTTCAAACACTTTGTTCTTACCATCAATCTGGAGCCCATCTCCAGCAGGTCCATGCGGAGCAGTTCCTTGGACTCCATCCTGTCAATCATCGGCAGGAGCCAATCCTCAAAGCTATCCACATCGCTCTGGAGCTGGTTCATCTTCACCAACATCTTCTGCAGGTAGTCGCCATGGTTACGCACGCTGGATGCCATCTTGCCGTAGCGGGTGTTGAGGTTTTCCAACCGTGATTGGACATTGCGGGCCAACTGGGCGTCACTGCTGGCGATCAGTGTCTCCGCTCTATCGTTGAGAGCATCAAGAGTGGGTTTGTGGGCATCAATGTCAGTCTGGACGTACTGTGGGTGTGAGTATTGGTATCACAGGCACAGAAGAAAAAAGTAGGAAAAAAAATAGGAAGCATTAGTTCCTGCAGAATTTGTTTTGGCTGTGTACATTAGGTTAATTTGTTCATTGAAATGTACATGTAGCCCTCCCCCCCCCCCCCCTCTCCCCGGGGGAAAAAAAAAATCAATCAAGTTTTGTATCCTTGTACCCTTAACCCTTGTATTCAAGAACAAATTCTAGACATGTATGTTCTGTTCTACAATTTTGTTTACACTGCAGAGACTTACATTGTACGTGTAAGAACTGTATATCAAACAAACATTTTAGATCAATATATTTAGATCAATGAAGAAATCTAATTTTGACTTACATGTACAATGTACATGTAAGTACATTTACAACATGTACATGTATGAATGACATTCCTTTACATAACTGAGATACATTTTTTGTAAATTAATTTAATCCACAACAAACACAAACTTCTAGTAATGGACAATGTAAAATATGAATATACTATAATCAAGTTACATAATGTACATGTTTAATAATCTTTTAATTACTATTTTAAGTTAGATACACAAATATACTTTAAAATGTACATGTATACATGTATGGCATTATATCTTTATAATCATTAAAACTTTATGAGTTACATAATAATAATGCCTTATTAAGAGTTGTAGCCTCACAGCAGCTTAAGTTGATAGCACACAGTTATTCCATATACTGTGATATAACAATAACGAAGTGCATAAAAACGAAGTGTATACAATTAGATTGTAAATGATGTACAAGCAATGAATATATTGTAGTTCATGTACTAAATGGATTTGATATTTATATACTTTTTTATTAATGTGTACACAGAAATCAAAATGAATATATTCTGAATATTATAACTTATACAATCATACACGTACATGCACAACAAAAATACATGTACACAGTAATAAACAATATGTGCAATTAACAATACAGTTTTAGAAAGAATCAGTATACAGCATAACAAACCAGAATATAAAGGAATAAGATAGAATAATGGGCTTTAGAAGATGGTAAATACTTTGATTGTTAGAATAAAGTCCAAACCACCAGGCTCACCCAGTAAAACGATGTGTTTTGCATGGTTTCCCATGTTCTGCAGGTCTGTCGTTTGTTTTTATTCAAATCATCAATCATTCAACGAAGTCAGGAAGAAAGCAGGAATTTTTTTTAAAATGAGTTGAAGACATAAAGCCAAGGTGACGGGGGAATAAAGAATTCAGGAACAGATGCATAAAAAGTGGGCGACACACACATATTTGCACCAAACAAAGAGAATAAGTACAGCACATGTGATAAAGCCACAAGAAAAGCAAAGAAGACATACAGAAAGAAATCAGAATAGAACTGATGTTGAGAAGAACAGTCAAGAAAAGATACACAAAACTGCAAACATAAAAAAGAATTCAGGAACAGATGCATAAAAAGTGAGAGACATACACATATTTGCACCAAACAAAGAGAATAAGTACAGCTCATGTGATGTAAAGCCACAAGAAAAGCAAAGAAGACATACAGAAAGAAATCAGAATAGAACTGATGTTGAGAAGAACAGTCAAGAAAAGATACACAAAACTGCAAACATAAAAAAGAATTCAGGAACAGATGCATAAAAAGTGAGAGACATACACATATTTGCACCAAACAGAGAATAAGTACAGCACATGTGATAAAGCCACAAGAAAAGCAAAGAAGACATACAGAAAGAAATCAGAATAGAACTGATGTTGAGAAGGACAGTCAAAGAAAGATACACAGAACCGCAAACATAAAATTACAAATAATTCAAAAGTTTAAAACAAACAAAAAAATGGGCCACTAAATAGTTCTAGGTTGTTGTTTTTTTGTAATATGAAACAAAAAGTAACAGATCTAGCCCTTTACCTAATATGTTTATGTATAAGAAACATACTTTTCTAGGCATCTTCAATCAATTTGAACAAATTTTTTTCTCAGATAATTTGTTTCAGAAGTCTGCAATAAACATTGCATTTATTTTTCAAAAATAGAAAGGTCCATTGGTACAATAAAACCCCAAATAGGGTTGTCTAATTGGAGAACTTTATGACTACACTGTATACTAAACATTTAAGAAAATCGAATGAACATCTGCACACTGTGCAAAAAATCTGAACAAATGACATCACTCTAAGTTTCACTGCATTCTAAAGATATCATACCAAATAATCTTGAAGGGAATTTAAATATGCTTCTTCCACAAGCTGAAATTAAAATTACAATTAAATTGAAATAAAAGGCATGCAAAGAAATCAAACTAAACAAAAAAAAATTTAAGAAAATATTTCTTGGAGCAAAAGAAAATATTTCTTGGAGCAAAAGAAAGAAAAAATCTAATAAAAAGCAAAGCCACATATACTCTATATAGTCACTGAACCAAAATGAACAGAAATGCGAGTGGTGATAAAATATTGGAACAAATTAAAAAGAAATTCCTAAATAATCATTTTTATCGGGTTGAAGGAAAGTACATGCATAATCCTTAGGAACTACATGTATTATGACAACCACGATGTACATAGATGTATACCCTTAAAATACATGTATACATGAATTTGCCCAAATTTCTGAAAGTTTACAGTGAGAATTATTTTGAATCTACAGCATCTTTACTTTGGAATAATATCTGTTACATGTACATGTGAAACTGGCTCCATCTCTGGATACTGTTTTAAAGAAATAAAACTAATGTATTCACAAAAATAGTATCAGCAAGTACCCTTATCCCTTTCTTTTCCATATTCCTGGCAGTGAGGAAGGAAACATTCCAATACATTCAGAATAAAGTACAAACTGAAATTTCAAATTCAACTGTAACCATACCTTAAACGAACCCAAAACTTAATCTTTAACCCTTTCGCGACAATTGACCAAATTTTGTGGTTTGGCTCAATAACTTTTGATTCAGAGCTCTAAAAAATATACCAGATGCATGAGGTGAAAAAGCAAAATTTTCTACACACACTATGTCCATATTTGTTGCATGACCATATTGCGTTTGATGCCAGGAATTTCAAAAATGAGAATAAGCTTCATAATCCTTAAATTGGCAACACATTGAGAGGTTCAAAATCACTATTTTTTATCAAAATTGGCAATTTTTTCAACTTTTCGACTAAGTTTCTAATGATGTATATTGTTTTCAAAGACATTACATTGTGTTAGAACCATGTAGCACTAAAAGAAAAATATCATTGTTGCCAATTTGAAGAAAAAAATGTGATCAATTTACCCCTTAAATAATTCCTGTCCTGAAAGGGTTAAAACATCACACTACTAGTCTTAACCCTGTAAATTGAATGATATTCATGTCATGCCTGAGCCAAATGTTGAAAGAGGAAATGTCGCCAGAACAAATGTCGGATCACCATCCTGGATTAAGAAGTTTCATCCTACCTTGTGATCCTGCAGTAGTTCCAGAAGAGCCTCCTTGCGGATGATAATGGGTGCATTGACGACCCTGTTGGCGTTCTTCTCTGCCTGCTCCAGCCAGCGTAGCAGGTTCTCGATGCTATCCTGTACACTGTGGGATTGGGTGAGCATGCTCTGGAGCTGGTTGTTGCGATCAGCAAGCCTGGCCTCCATCTCGCTGTACTTGTCAGAGACATCACCTGGTTTGATGGAAAGGGAAGGTTACAATATTTGACACTTGTACACAGAATATATCATGAAACACTCTGCATTTTGGGAACTACATGCACAAATGTACTGACATTATGTTTGGCAGCTATGCATGTACATGTAAATAGAAAGATCAAACCAAGATAATTTTCATACCAGTTACATGTACATTACTTGTACAAGAATCAATCTACTAAACCTGGACAGAGGGATATAAAAACACATACATGTACATGTAAATATGTCGAAGTCAAAAGGCCAATAGACACCGAACCAGACTTTAAACCTCAAGTTCCAGAGGAAAAAGCACTTTTCTACAGCACCCCGACATTTTCAAGAAAATATTTCATATATCATTACAGGAGAGCAATAGGATCTGTCAGAGGGTATTCATGAGTAACACAAAGAAGATGAGGTCCATACAAAACGCCTATTTAAAGTTCTGTATTTCGCTGATCTGAAATGTAACTTACGGACAGTGTTCATGACATCATCCTTGACTGCGTCCTGGGAAGCAGCCAAATCCTTGCCATGTCCTTTGAGTTTCTCTACATCCTTGGTGTGTAGGACTATCTGATCATGGAGCTCCTGCATATCAAAAACAAAAACACAATTATGGAAATTAGTTACTACAGGAAGATGTAAAGCAATGCATAGTTATAACATTATGTACTTGATTCAAGACACTCACAAGATTTTCATGTTTTACATATACATTACAAGAATATAAACCAGTTGCCATTAAGATCTAATGTACACGTATAACATTAATTACATGTATCTAAAGAGTTTCTTCAGACATATACATACATGTACATTGTACAGATAAAAGAACAGATTACCAATTGACAAGAAAATGGGGGGATGGGGGCAGAAGTTTACAGTAACAATAAGACTGCTGTCCCATTCCTCATGAACTTAAATTTGAAAGACATCATCTTCTTGCTTTGTCTTTCACCAACAGGTTTTAGTCAAACTGTACATTTAAACTGTACATTCAAATTGCTCTATGTACATGTACATGTAATTCAAGTACCATAGGTTAAGGTGCATTTACAAAATCTACTGTGCTAAAGTCTAAAATTTATCTCAAAAGACAAATATCAAGTCTACTATACCTTGAGCTTCTCCATCTGAGTGTGGATGTTCTCTGGCTCCGTGGCAATGGGTTCCCTCATCACATCAGAGAGCTTAGCATGGGCGTCGTTGATCCAGGGCAGGACAACATCGCAGGAGTTCTCCCACTTCTGTTGCTTGCCCACCAGATCCTTGAGAGAGCGGTAGTAGTCCCGGGTCTGGTTGCGTAGTCTGGTGTAACGGTCGTAAGCGTCGGCCAGCTCATCTCGGATCACATTGGAGTCGGGTGTCTCGGCAAATGTTCGGTTGAACTGGGATGGAAGGGCCGAAGAACGGTAGTCGGAGAGCATCTGTTTGAATGCCTGTTTACAAGAGAAGAAATGTTGATATTAATAACTACTGAATTAATAATGTGCAGTTTCTTAAGAATGCACACCAGTGAATGTTCTCATTACCTCAGTCTCAACTGAGTGATGATAGACTCTAAAAAGCATAGCCTGTACAAAGTATTACTGGTCAAACGGCATTGGTAATGGCCATTATTTTTGCTGTCGGGCTGTTGGAAGTTGGACTTTTTGGGTTTACTTTATCTATATAAATCAACAAAGCCGATGAGTTTTTACAGAAACTGACCTTAGAGTTGTCAATGTACTTGTGTCCGGCTCTGTTGATGAACTTGAGGTCACCCTTATGATCGCTGATCTCCTCCATCAGTTCCTTCTCTTCCTCGATCTGCTGGTTGAGTGCCTTTAGGTCATTGCGCCTGCTATCAGGGCGCATCAGCCTCTCGCTCTTCTGCTCTGCATCCTGAAGCCAATCACTTAACTCTGAGAACTCTTCCCTGTACCTCTCCAGGTCATCAAGGGCAGCATTGAGCTTGTCTCTTCTGCTGAGGGACTGCATGTTGGCAGCGTCGAAGCGTTTCTTGAGGTCATCCCTGTCCTGCTGGAGGGCCTTGGCATCCTCAGGGGCAAGCTTGCCGTCAAACTCCCGCAGCAAGATGGTGACGTTGTTGACAGCCTGGCTGACCTTGGGTTCATGGTCAACGATGTCATCATGCAGAGACTGCAAGGAAAGATTCATAAATTTCATTAAAACTGTCATTATTGTCACACTTATTACAATAACAGACACTTAAATTGTACAGAGTAAAAAACAATGCTTTACTTTTTATATTTTTTTTTAAATCTTACTTCTGCTGATACTGTATTTCAGGCTGATAAACTACAAAGGGTAAGATTATTTGGGATTAAAATTGGTGAGATGCTTTATACACTATACAGTCTCTGAGACATTCATGTACTTGTCTAAAAGGTCTCCTGGAAATACATGTAAGAATTCCTTGGTGTCACAAACGAAACCATATGATAGACTGTATCACCAGAATCCAATTCCTTCTTGTAACTATGCACTTTTTCGAAAAGGCCCTTCAGATATCACAACTACATTGGGGGACTGAAAAGGTAATATCATTGTTGACTTACATTGTGTCTCTGGAGTTGTGTTTGAAGTGGTTTGATCTGTTCGCTGATCGGTTGCTGAACTCCAAGTTTCTGCTCAGTCTGTGACATCCAGTCTTTGAGGTCATCGACCTCTGCCAGGGTATCACCAAGGCGGCGACTCAAGAGTGACTGATGAAAAGGGGAATGCATCGACAGACGATTACATTAGGATTTTTTTACATTATACAGTGTGTACCTTTCATTCATGTTACTCACAGAGGAGTGCATTGATTGGCTGCTTAATTGGAAACACACTAAAGATGACTATACTGTAATTGCTTTAAAATGTCAATCCTCATCATTGATCATTCCTAATCATTACAATAAATCCTCATCACTAATCTTAATCACGAATCCTAATCACTAATCCTAATAACTGATCCTAATCACTAATCCTAATCACTGATCCCAATGATTGATCCTAATCAATTATCCCAATTACTAATCCCATCATTAACCCTAATCACTAATCCGAATCACTAATCCTACTCATTAATCCTTATCACTAAGACAAATCACTATTCCTAATCCTTAAATCTAATCACTAATCCTCACCACTAATTCTGATCATTAATCCTTATCACTCATCCTAATCCCTAATCTCACCTTCTGTTCCTTCTCTGTCTTGACCCTATTGATGGTCTGCTCAAGGTCATTCTTCTTCTGCTTCACTCCAGTTGCGAGATCGTCATAGCGAACCTTCAGGTCCACGTTCTTGGTCTGCAGGTTCTGGTTCTGTTCCGGTCTCAACTTCTTGCCCTTGTCTTTGATGAGCTGGTCTGCACCCATAGCAGCATGAGCTACTGGGGCCTGGGATTGCTGGATAGACTCCTCAACAGCCTGAGATAAGGAATCAATGTATGAGGAATTACAATATATCGAAAATGATGCCTTGCAATATAAAAATGTGTGCACATGATTCTAGAACTGGAACTTGTAGGATCTGGAAAGACATGCAGGTGCAAAATCAAGACTTCAAAGTTTGATGGCTCTTCGTGCTTATTTTCAAGTGGATCTCATAAATAAAGACATCAAACTGTAACTAGGATCTTATCAGACTACAGTACGGATGTTAAGATTAACATCAGATAAATTCACTCAGTGGCTTCTGAGCTATAATTTCTTATTTTCAACCCAGATAAAACAAAGAAATCACACTGTACCTGGATCTTATCAAATTCCTGCATGAGATTGTCCAAGTCATCCTCATTGGCATAATCCAGCTGTGGGATGCTCTGGGCCAGCTGGACCTCAGTGGTCTGGACCCAGTCTAGGAGGTCATCCACAGGCTTGCTACGCTCCGTCAGGGCCAGAGCAGTGTCAAGCTCGTCGTCACGCTCATCAATCTTGATGTCCAGGGCATTGTAGCGGCGGTTGATGTCGGCAAGCTGTCGCTGGATCTCAGACTCTTCTACAAGAGAGAAAAGAATCAACAGGTGCATAGAATTCATAACGTTTCTGTCATTTCACATGTACTTGCAAACAACATTATACACAGACTCAACACTAGATGGGTTCAAATGTGAATCACCCACCAAAATTCAGCACAACCCCAATTTAATCAATTGTGCTATTACTACTTACACATGTACATACATGTGCATGTGCATGTGCATGTAGCCAATTAGACAATGTCAATAAAATGATCTCCCAATATCTAAAAAGTTCATATAATCACCTTTCAAAACCTACAGGATGTTAGTGAATTATGTGGGAAAACAAAATCATGTTGGTAACTTGAATACTTTATCAAGAGAAGTGATATCTCATAGAATCTCACCTTCCATTAGGCCACTGATGTTGGCATCCTCAAAGGGTCGTCTGAGCCTCGAGGCCGCACTAGTGGGCTTAGGGGTGGAGGTCATGATCTGGGCTGACCTACGGTGCGCCCTCATTGGTGCGCTCTGGGCATCACGCAGCATGGCGTCCAGTCGAGTGCCCTGCTCGTTCAGCTCGTCCACATTCGGGCGGTATTCATTGACTTCTTTCCTCAATGGCTGGAAGCGAAAAATTTGAACATGAAAGGAAATTACTTTATAACCTACATGTAACCACACTGTGGAAATGCAAAAAACTTCTGGCTTTCTTCTGTCTTTGTAGATGGGATGCTTGGTTGGTGGGTGGACATTTTAAAAAACAACTCATTCTCTGCTACACAGTTAACTGCATCATTCACTCATTGTTTTCCAATACTCATACAAGAGCTGACAGGAATATGTACATGTATTGTACATGTGCACAGAGTGATCAAAGACTATGCAAAACATATTTTGCATTCACATGAACAAGAATATATTACACCCAATTCCTATCATTTTTTGACAAATTTTCATATTGATAGAAATTTCTAGTATATATAGATGCTCCTGCTAAAAAAGTTACAAGTAGACGAACAAATCCTACAAGATCTTTCGTTATCTTTTGAACTCTCCTTACTTACCTTCAATTCATCATACTGTTCCTTGATGTCGTCCAATTCCTTGGCAACTGTCCTGAAGGAGTTGAAGCGTCTTTCAACGGATATCAGCCAGGAGCTGACATCCTTGAGGCTGTTGTTGTAGGCCTGCTGGGCAGCTCGTCTCTCCTCAAGCTGACGGGATCTGTATAGATCGAAAGACACATGTATGACGTGAGACTTTAGATAAAACAGATAGATCAGACTATTTTCTTGTGGAGAATTGTGTAAATGATTCGCTTCATCAACAACCTTATCACTAATGTCCCAAGCTACATGAAGATCATCAAAATTAATACTGGCAAACATTTTAATGACTTCTGAACTCACCCTTCCCTTCCACCCATTCTATATCATATCATCAACGATGCTATCAACATCAGTTTGAGATTTACATGTACAGTCAACCTCAGATGAGACCCATATGAGACACATATAATGTACATGTAGTATCATGGTAAATGCAATCACAACAAATGCAATAATGACAGACAATGCCACGGACACCACTAACTTCATGAAAATTCCCCCAAATCATCAACAACACAACCAGAGCAGACACCCTTATGACAGATGTAACCGTAACACAACATGATGATCCATTCTGTATTACCATCACAATCAGCATACCTGAACTCTAGGAGCTCCTGTAGATCTTGCCAGTTGTCATCCAAGTTCTGCAAGATGAGGTTGAGAGCTGCTGGATCACTGACCCTCCTCTCATGAAGCAGTTCATCGGCCATCTTGTGGATGTCGGTGTACTGGGTCTTGTTCCTGTCTGCCTGGGTACGGGCATTCTGTTTCACAAAAGAATTTTGAGACTTACAGTAAAGTATGAACATTCTGGTGGAAAAGCACTACTGTCTATGATCCTACAAAAGAATTCATATTCTTCATGTACATGTATGCACTTAAATGTATGTAAATACATTGTATCCTCCAGTTATATATTAACACCTTTGCATCTATGCATTTCTTAAATACAATTCTGAAACATATTTCCACCATCAATGTACATGTACATTGCAAATTCAGAATATAAATGTACATGTACTATTTCGTAAAATATGGTGGCGAAATAGAGGAGATCTACTCCTGATACATTTAATTTGTAAAAGTGTTTTGAAATATTCGAAAAGATCAAGGACTAACCTGCAAGATGGTTCCTAGTTCAGTCAGGTCCTTCTGGCTCAAGTCAGGTGCCTTAAGCAGGTCCAGCATGGGTATCAACCAATCCTCAAGCTTGTCAACCTCATCCTGGAGACGACCAAGCCTGTCGGACAACCGCTGCAGGAAATCACAGCTGGAGCGGGCTGGGCCGGACAGGCGCTCGAAGCGGGTGTTGAGGGCGTCCAGCTTTGACTGGAGCGCCCGCGCTTCGGCTGCGTCCGTTGTGGAGGACAGAAGCTTGGCGGCTGACTTGTTAATGGCTTCCACGCTTGGCTTACGGTTCTCGACATCAGCAAGAAGTTTCTGTTTTAAAAAAAGTTAGAGCATATTCAAATTTTCATCTCATGAAACACAGGTGAAATGTTTGTTGGATAGTTGGATTTCACTTATGTAACATGAATATTGAAAAGAAGAACATTTCCCCTCCTTCTTCAAATGAATGAGACATTATACATAACATGGAAAAATGATATACAGTAGAAATGGAAATTAAAAGAAAAAAGAAGAGGAAAAAAATAAAGCTCACCTTGTATTGTTGCATGACATCAGCCAAGTGTTCCTTCCTCAGGGAGATAGGTGTCCTTTCTTCCAGTCTGTTCAGTGTTGCCTCTGTGTCCTCCAGCCACCTGAGAAGAGAGTCCAATCCACCCTGGACGGTCTGTGACTCAGTCAATGCAGTGTGGAGCAGGTTGCTGCGATCAGTCAGCATGGCTTCAAGCTCGCTGTATCGGTCACTCATGTCTCGTGTCTGTCTCTGGACATCTGGTTTGAGATCCTCGTGGGAGTCTGACAGGTCTCGGCCAGCTTCCTTGGCCGTCTCTACGTCCTTGCTATGCATGAGGACTTCATCACTGAGGGCCTGAAGTTATATTTGGATAAGGAAAGATGTCAGAACATTCATCTATTTTGTCGAGTGTCAGGTAGAAGGAAGCAAATGAAAGCAAGGAAGATAAACATACTTTTTTTTTTAATGGATTCCAGTTCTGACAGTTCTTTGACCACATCCAGGTAATACATTTTGGTCCATAAATCATCAAAATTGCTAACAATAATACTATTACTTTAGCAATCAAAACTAAAAGTATGGAAATTTGGGGGGAAATTGCATTTACACCTATCTGCCAGGCCAACAACAATTTGTATTGTGCTTGGAACAGATTATGAACAGATCTCTTACAGTACACCAAAGTGAGACATCTGTACATATAAATAAAAAATGCAGTATGTTTGTCTTGCTTCATTTGTTTTTGTACATGTATTTTTCCCCTCAATAATTTTGTTTTATTTGTTATTTTCCCCACCTCTTCACTTTTCATTCGAATTCGCTTTCTCTTCCATTTATATTCAAAGCTAAGTAAATACAATACAAACATAAGGAAAATTCAAAGATCTACATGTACATTACCTTTAGGTCATCGATCTGCCTCTGGACAGCTTCTGGCTCTGTAGCAATGGGTTCCTTCTCCACATTGCTCAATGTAGCATACATCTCATCCAACCATGGAAGAGTTGGGTTGACAGCCTGGCTGTAGCGAGCCTGTTTCTCACAGACGTCTCCAAGGCGATCCCGATGCTCCAGGCAGCGAGTCTTGAGTCTCTCATAGCGGGTGTTGATGTTGCTGAGCTTGTCACGGATGGCGTTGGACTCCGGTGCCTCACTGAAGGTTTGTCCGAACTGCCTTGGAAGAGCGGTGGAGCGGTAGTTGCTCAGCTCTTCCTTGTACATCTAAATAAAAGCATATTTGAAATCAAAGGGGAATTGGAGAATTATACTTCAAAAGTAATAACAAAACTCGACTGTACTGAACATTCTTGGAAAATAACACAGATTTACAGTAAACTTGCAATTTGAACACATCGACGCTGATGGTCATGTAAATTTTATATACCAATAAATAAAATAAATAAATAAAATACATATGTATCGATGTACAATGATACAACATGATATTGCTATGGTAAGCGTTATACATGTAAACTGCTGTAGATATAAAACCATCTAACAAAAGATAACCTAAGATATCCTGAGTTTTTTTCCTAAAATATATTTAGTACACTTGTACATGTACATGTACATTACATTAATATCATTTTATTCTTTTTCAGATCAAGTGCAAACAATTTTTGTATAAATGTAGCTTTTGGTCTTTTTTTCCACAAACCTTAGCATTGTCCACGAAGGCCTGTCCAGTCATGTTGATGAACTTGACATCAGCACGATGGGTCACCACATCATCAGCCAGCTCCTTCTGCTCATCGTACTGTCTCTGCAGAGCTTCCTCATCCAGCTCAATTTTACGATTAGACTTCTCAAGCTTCTGCTCCGCATCCCGAAGCCAGTCCTCCATCTCGTTCATCTCCGGCTCCAGCCTCTTGATGTCGTCCAGAGCCAGACGGAGCTTGTCACTGCGGGTCGTGGACTGGACGTTGGCGTTCTCGTAGCGGACCTTGAGGTCGTCCATCGGTGTCTTGAGGGCGGCACGCTCGTCCTCGGTGAGACGGTCACCCTTCTGCTTGAGAAGTTGGTTGCCTTCCTGGACGGTCTCCAGGACTGGTCCTTGGTGGACAAGGATGTCTTCATGAAGCACCTGCAAGTCAAAGACCATAATTCATGAAGGTAAAAAGTCACAATATTCCCTCATCTGTATACAGTTTCAAACTTTAGAGTATTTCACAAAAATATTATCTGTTTTCATTTCAAGATGCATAAATGAGAGTCAAAATACAGACAAAGTTCAGTTACCATTTATCATTCTGGACTTAATGGTATTGGAAGGGTTAGCCCATTGTCTACTAGAACCATGTGGTTCCTGAATCATATCTAGTAGACAAAAGCAAAGGTCAATAGGCAACATGTTCATACTGTACCTTGTGTTTGTTCTTCTGGTCTGTCAATGGCCTGATCTGTTCCTGGATGGGTTGTTCAGCACCCAGCTGGTGTTCAGCATTGGTCAACCAGTCACTGAGATTCCTCAGCTGATCCTTGATCTCCGCATACTGCTCCTTAAGCTTGACCTAAAGACCAATATAAAATGCACAGAGGTTTTATAGGGTAACTGTCTTTGATCACAGCATATGAGCTTGTTCATAGTTACAATCTGCACATGAACAGATGGAATTTGTTTGTACAGAAATGTGAAATCCACCGAGACAAATACCAGATAGGTGAACATCAAAGTTAGGTAATCATTTTTCATTTATGCACCAGCTTTACATTCTATGATACACACATGAATATTTTTCAGTACATCTAAACGTGATCATGTATTTCCTAAAACACAATTTTATCTGACAAGTTAAAATCAAAATGCACACAAAAAAAATGTCCATGATTTACCCTCTCTTCCTCCTCTGTGCGGAGGCGAGCAATGGTGCTCGCTGTGTTCTTGAAGACATCGTCAGACTTGCGGCTGAGAAGGTCATACTGCTTGCGGAGGTCAACAAGTCGTGTCTGGAGTTCTCCAACCTTCTCAGGGGAGAGCTTGGCACGTTTGTCCTTCAGGAACTGATCGGTGGAATGGATGGCATCCAAGATGGCCGCCTTGTTGTTGTCGATGTCACCATGGACATGCTAAAAGGGGAGTAAATAAAGAAATATTAAGGAAATATTAAGAAAATGGAAGATCCTAACCCCTTCTGTGCACTAGGTTTACAAAAGTTATCATGAATGACATTTCAAGAATTAAAAAAAATTCTATTAATCATTTGGCCTTAATTTTTTTCAGCACTCTTATCTAGCATCCTCTCTGTTTCTGGAAGAATTACATAGAAATTTCTTCCAATATATTTTCTTGACCCACCTTGTAGTTCTCCAGCTCATCTGACAACTGGCCCATATCAGCTCCACGAGGAGCAGCATTGACCACCTTAGCGTCTGTGGCGGTGACCCATTCCATGAGACCGCCGACATTACTGGTCTTCTCGGCAAGCTTGGAGTTCAGGTCCAAGTCTTCTTCACGGTCCGTCAGGGTGGCACGCAAGGCCTCGTAGCGGTGGTTGATCTCTGCAAGGTCACGGATGATCTTGCTGTCATCTGCCATGGATAAAAATAGATGATTTGGATGAATTGAATTAAGAGGGGTACAAGTAATGAGAAAGATGCATAAGCATGATGGCTTTGATTAAATGAGCAAGTAACACAGAATATATAAATTAGAGTAATAGATTTATACATTTCCGAACTCCAATTTCTAGATTTTCCTCAAACTAACAAAGTATACAATTTTATAATAGTCTATTATCTGAGTACAAAAGAGACTCTAATAGAGAAGACATACATGTATACTTCAAATTGATAAGAATTATTTTTTGCATAACAATGTTTTCCAAACCTTAAATAATGAAACTTGAATGGATATTCTGTATTCAGGTACAGTTTTCAGAAATTCAGTATTCAGAAATACATTGTATATGGTTTGGTTTGATCCATAAACAAATGAGCTTGATTATTTAGGCATATACATGTACATGTATCACTTTAAATACACGTGCATAACAGGTAAAAATGAGATACACTGTACATGTACATGTACATTGTAATCTGCAGCAGGTAAACACAATCATCATTCAAAGGTTTTGGTGGAAGAAGACAACAAACCTTCTTGGTAATCGCTTATGTCAGAGGTGTCTACTGGTCGTCTTTGTTGTGGCATCTCATCTCCCTTCATGGAACCCAGCTGGAGTGACCGGTAGCGTGGTCTCAGACTGACCGCTGAGTCACCTTCTTTGATCAGACGATCAAGGGTCTGGCCGAACTTGTTGACATCGATGATCTTGGGTTTGTAGGCCATGACGTCTGACTTGAAGGGCTTTAAAGGAAAATGAAAGATAGCCTCAATGACAAAAAAGTTTCATGCACACTGAAACCTTCTTAAAAGGTATATGTACACGTATAAGCATGATACAATAACTGTTCTATCACTCTATTTTCATTATTACATAATTCTTCTCGACAAGGATGTCTTTATTGTTGATGTGGATGCTGATGCTGTCTTTGAAGATGCTATCCAATGTTATCCCTTAACTCTTTGTTAGAGGGGAATTAAACAATTAGATTACCAAATTAATTGGAGTATACATGTACATGTACATGTATGTCTCATAAACAGTGTACATGCACATGTACATGTATGTGTGACGTAACCTGGAAAACTGAAGAATTGCTTTTCAAGTGAAACCACTTTACCTTGAGTTGTTCAACCTGTGTCTGTAGAGTCATGGGATCATTGGATACAGGTTGGAGTTGTGTCACCTTGCGCTCCATGTTATCAAGCCAGTGATTTACGTCCTTGTTGCTCTGGTTGTACTTCTTGGCTGCCTTCTGCTCCTGATCAATCTGCTTGGACCTGTAGGGCCAGAAGATTTTGGGTTGTGGTAAAAGTGTTTTGATTGTTGTGAAAAAATTCATTTTTTACCTACATGTACATGCACATGCTTCACACGATAATGAAGATGCAGATAACAGACTAAATCTGTAAAGAACTTATATGCTTGGCAAACACTGCTAACAGAAATCTATCAGCCCAAACAAATAGTTACACTGCACATGTACTTGCATTTTCTTGAGGTCTACATGCATATGATAAAATGGTGAACAGATTTCTCGTAAAGTAGATGTACATGTACACGTACGTACCAACAGAAATTGACTTATAAAATTATTTACTTGTAAGTATATGTACATGTACACATGTGTTACAATGAATTATAAGAGACATGCACAAGTAGGTTGAGGATGAGATGAGGGAGTAATAAGTGGTGTGACTGAACTAACCGCTTTGCATGGACCTCCTCCATCGTCCTCCAGTTGTTGTCATTGTTGGTGATAACGTCTGTAACATAGGAAGTGTTCCCAGCCTTGGGATCACGCACCAGGGCCTCTCCAAGCTGGTGGACTCGCTTGTGGGAAGGACGCTGTTCTGTCAGCTGTGCCTTGTAGTCCTGTGATCATTAGAAACACATATTTTTGCTATAATATTCTCAAAATTCAGCTGTTCTTGAATGAAAAAAATGTCCTATAGACTACATCTACATGTACATCTGGACAAATATGTGACATATGTTCTGTATGACATATTTATCTTTTATATTGAAACCTTACCCAAAATAAAAACATTAAACTCTACACCTTATTGATATCAAATACACTCAAAACCATCTACATTCTACCTCTATAAGAAAATACCAATGACAATACCAATATGTGAAATTCTTGATAAACTGATATCCAAAATGAAACTTATACAACATTAAATGTATTCTCAGATTGCATGTCTAGATGTAATGGCTCATTTTGAATGGTTATGGCTTTCTATCTTAATTGGTTATATTTATATATTCCTCCTAAATCTTCTCCTTTTTCAATTACTATCTCCGTCTTTCTTTCCCTTCCCTTCCTCTTTCCTATTCCTGACTTTTTTCTCTCTCACTTTTCACACTTGTTATCTGATTATTTTTGTAGCCTAAGTCTTTGTATCTTTGTTTTGCTTCCAATTCTGTATTTTTTTATATATTTGATGTGATTCTATTGTATATACAATGTATGTACATGTACATGTACATGTACATCTGAATGTAAATTGACCCCTTCAGCCCCTGTGTTGCTGTCAATCATCATATACCATACTGAATAAATAAAAACGTATGTGTGTAATATTACTGGATATGCAGCTTCAAAATGATGTGAATCCTGTATGTTGCACTGTACTTTAACCTATTGCCGACAGGAACCGCTTGGTCCCTGTATTAAGTCTATGGAATGAGAGAATTTGGTAGTCAACGAGTTAACAGTACAAAGCATCAAAACATATCAAAAACTTAACATATCAAGAGAAATGTACCTTGAGCTGTTTCTCGGCCTCTGGGATCTCCTGACGGCCAAAGTCACGGTGCTCCAGGCGGTCAATGGACGGCAGGAGGAAGTCTTCCAGGTGGTCAACCTCCTTCTCAAACTCATTCAGCTTCTGCAACATGTCATCAAGGGTCTGACCATGGTTGGTGGTTGCCCCTGAAACCTGTGAATACATAACATTTGTATTTGTTGTAAAAAAATATAGATCTGTACATGGAGAAGTATTAATATCTTGGACAAAGAAGACGAAATACTTTTTTCAGTTATACATGTACATGTACATGTACTGTAGGTTCACATCCCAATCCAGTGTCTACTATGTCTTTGTACAGAGCATTGTATCTATATCTGTCCCTCTGTCTCAACCTAGATGTTGTAAATTGGTACATGTACAAGCAAGAACATATCCTCAAATGGTTTGACCACAATGTTTTGTAGATTTATACAAATGAGCACTTGTTTTGAATGCACTTAAAAATAGATTTTGTATATAGACAACTCTGCAAAAAAATATTTCCACTAATTTCTGTTATTCATTCAGATTAAACTTAAGATTTAATGGTAAATTTAGAGGAAAGAGAAGAAGAGAAAAAAGAAGCTTACCTTTTCATATCTAGTGTTGACATTGTTGAGCTTGGTCTGTAGCACCTTGGCAACCTTAGGCTCACTGTTCTGTATCAGGGTCTTGGCTAATCGGTTGACGTTCTCAATGGCTGGCTTGTGAGCTGTGATGTCATCCTCCAGAACCTAGAAATGAAAGAATAAATTAGAAATCGTGAAACAATTCATACATCTATCTGTTAGGAGTATGAATATACATGAAAAAACCCAGATGGATGAGACTATAAATGGAGTTATGCTTAATTCCAACAAAGGTGTCATGGTCCTCAGACTGTTCTCATAGGGTGGATCACAAGGTACAGGATTCAAATCTCTGCCACAGTATTAATGTCCTTTGGCAATAAATTAATCTACATTTGCCACTCTCCACCCAGGTGAGGTATATGTACATGTACATGTGTAAATGGCTACCTGTTATGAAGAAATTCCTTACATTAGTGCTGAATTGTGTGTACTGTTTTCAAATAAAAAATAAAAAATCTTTTTTAAAGGCAAAAATATGTCTACCTTCTGTTCTTGGATGTTCTCCACCAGTGGATCTCTCTTGACCACCAGAATGGTTCCCTTCTCCATACGATGTACACCCCTCTCTATATCATCTAGCCATCGTAGAAGCGTGTCCAGACTGTCCTGTACACCCTGTGACTGGGTGAGGGCATTCTGCAGCTGCTGGTTGCGCTGGTTGATCTGGGCATCCAAGTCGTTGTAGCGACGTGTCAGCGTGTCTGTAAGAAACAAAATCCATTGATCATGATCCAAATGTTGTTTATAAAAAAGGGTAATCACTTATAATAATCTCTTTAATTCCAATGAAATTTTGTTTTCTTCCTCAAACACAAAAAATTTCAACACAAAACCATAAATAAATAAATAGTGTCTCCTGCACTACCTCCAGTTGGCAGGGGCACAAAAATAATCATAGCATACTCTTTGTCAAATTTTTTAACACTTGAAAGGCCAAATGCAAATGATATTTATTCAAAATTTCTTTATGTGGTTGTATAACAATTGTTTTCCTTTTCAATGCATGTTCTATAGATTTTTGCCTTATAGTCTATTGAAATTTATTTTTCCTATATTCTCCATGTTAATACACATCACATATATGTACCTATAGATTTGTTGATCTCAGGCTGTAGTTCAGGCTTAGAGTCGGCCAGGTTTCTGCCTGCCTCCTTGGTCCTCTCGATGTCCTTCAGATGGAAGGCTGTCTCATCACGAAGAACCTAAAACAGGAAAATATATAAAAATATAGGGAAAATATATGTATTGCAGCTTCAGGAAAGCCAATGTTGAAATGCATGTAGGTAAAACAGCATGTGGTTTATTTTTACTTTGCTGCACTAAAACACATTTAATGCACATTTCTAAGTGCATACAGAAAATAAACACAAACATGTACAGTGGTCAAGTATGAACAATGTTCTTGCACATACATGTACATGTAAAGAACCAAAGCATTGTTGATACTATAGATAGTCAAATGCATATCCTAAGGACAACTTCATTTTGAAATGGGCATACATGTAATAGTCCATGAGAAGGGCATAAACACATACTGCAATGCAGTCTCTGGGTCATTGGAAGCTTGCCCTGTCCAGGAAACTGTGTTATACAGTGGCTAGAAACAAAAAACAAGTATTCCCACCTTGAGCCTATCAATCTGCTTCTGGACGGTTGCGGGATCTGCCCCGATGGCTTCCTTCTGGAGCACCTTGAGTGATCCCTCAGCATCTTGTAGCCAGATCCCCAGACTGTCTGCTACGTCCTGGAACTTCTGCTGCTTCTCCACCACGTCCCTCAGGGCATTGGTAGTGTCTGTGGCCGTGGCTTTGAGGCGGTCGTAGCGCGTGGAGATCTTGCCAAGCTTGTCACGGATGATGTTGCTCTCGGGGTTTTCGGTGAAGGTGCGATTGAACTGACGTGGGAGGGCGGCGTCACGGAAGACAGCTAGATCTTGACCGTAGACCTGATGGGATAAGGATGAGTGATTGGTAACTTTGTTACATGTACCACAGATAAATTACAAATACATTTTTATCTCCTTTTCCACTGTACAAAAAAAATTGAAATTTCTCAAATACACACATACTGTATCAACTATAATTCAAACATACATATTTTCTATACCTGAATCCATCTCTAACATGTTAAATCTCCGCCAAAAAATGTCCAGTCTTTTAGCATTTTGCACACATCATGTAACATACATTTTAGAACAGAACAGAATTTGAAACAATCATGGCTCAGAGACAAGACAAAGAGTTCAGAAAACTACATGTACAATAGGTACAGTGTTCCAGAAACACATTATTTTTATTACCTTGGCTGATTCCAAGAATTTCTGACCGCCCTTGACAACAAATTTGATGTCTGCAGCGTGAGCGATGACATCCTCAGAGAAGCCACGCATGGTGTTGTACTGTTTCCTGATTGCTTCAGGCTCCGTCTGGGTCTGTCGCAACGTGGTGTCCAATGTACGTTCTGCTCCATCCAGCCACTCCTCAAAGTCACCAATCTCATTCTCCAAGAGAGGTAGGTCCTCATTTGAGAAGCGAAGCTGCAAGTGGATCACATATGTCATAAAGACATAAAAATCATTTAACATGCAAATTACTAATTTAAACTTATCTTTTGAGAAGGCTTAACTTCAAGAAAATTTCTTTTATCAATTTGCAAAATGGTGGCAGCGGTGGGATGCAAACTAATGAAATGACATCATTACCTCATTAGCTCTTTCTCTCTCTCTCTCTCTTTATCATGCATGCACTTTCTCTCTCTAAAAGAAGATTTTAAAGAAATGCAGACCCAAGTCTATCCTTACATATACTTTGTTGGTCCTTGCAGGTTTTATCATCTAATCAAGTTAATGAGTAAATTACATAATGCATTTATGTTTTCTATGAGCTCTTTCTCTTCCTCTTGTTTCCTTTGTCATTTTTCACTTTCTCCCTCCCTTCATTGTTTCTCTTTCTCTCTCTCTTTCTTTCTCACACACTCTCCTCCCTTAAAGAAGATTTTAACAAAATGTTTTCATTGTATCTAACTGCCTCTCTCTCTTTCCCTGTCCATCTCTCTCATGTTCTACATGTATCATCAAAATCTTACCTTGTTGGTCCTGTTAAGTGACTCTGTGGTGACAGCATCATATCGGTTACGAAGGTCTGTCTGCTTCTCACTGAGCTTGGTCTGATCCTCTGGTCTAAGGCTCTGGGAGTGCTGACGGATCAAGGACTGGGTCTCCTGCAGAGCTTGTAAGACTGGGGTCTTGTGGTTTTGGATCTCATCATGGATAGCCTACAGAAATGAATACCAACTTTGATTAGTCCAGTCATTCATTCATGTACATGCATACAAGTACATATATATGAACGTGGTGAGGTTGTTTTAAATTGATCTTCAGTAGAAGTTAGAAATGATGAATGCAATTCATACAGTCAAATTACAGTTTGTTCTTTGTTTGTTTTTTTTGGGGGGGTGTTAGGTTATGAAAGTTAAAAATGATTTTTACATGAACACATTTCATTTATTTAGTGTCCAGTTTAGTGTCCAGTTTAGTGTCCATTTAATAACAAATATATAAACAAACAGAAATATTCACCTTGTGTTCTAGTTCTTGTTGTGCAAGTGGCTTAGATTCTTCCATGAACGGTTGCTCTGAGCCCAACCTCTTCTCAATGATTGGGATCCATTCTAGCTCATCATCCAGTGCTTGTATGGTGGCCTGGAACAACTCATCAACTGCAACCTGGAATTCATGAAGGAGAGGAAAGAAAGAACGGAGAGAATTTCATGACCGCCAGAAGATTGCTCATAGCACTACTGAACTCCCTCTTCTATGTAACCCAGATCACTCCCTAATCATTATGCATTATAATAATTAGCATATTCAAGTCATTTCGTGGTCCCTTTTGTCCTAATGATACATGTATAATATGTAAATACATTTGTATACATGTATATTTGTATATAAGTTAATATCCCTGTATCGTCATTGCTACAGTGTACTTTTATCTGTGTAAAACTATTTGTATGATGGTATATAAAGTTCAGGTTCAAGTGAATCTTTCATCTTCAAATGCATTTCTGACCAAGAGACTACTTTTGCAGATTTCAAAGGCAACAAAAATCACATAATGAGAAAAGCAAATAGAGAATCTCCTTACCTGGTCAGACTCTTCATTCTTCAGCAGGTCCAGGACCTGTGTAGCCTCCTTGAGCCAGTCGTTAGACTTGAGTGAGGCCTGCTCGTAGGATGACCTCAGGTTAGAGGTCAAGCCTTTGAGCTTGTTCTGCAGGTTGGGGTGGAGCCTGTCACGGTGGTCACGTAGGAACTGCTCGGCGCTGTGCACCACTTCTAGTATGACTGGGCGGTGGTCAGCAACCTCGGCATGGATGGGCTGTGGATGGGAGGAATGGTAGCAGTGAGAAAGTACTCATTCAAACAACCTTTATATTGATTGTGATGGGAGCCCTATGTATGTCTGCAACCCTAAAATGTGACTTGGAATTGAACAAGAAACATTTTTTTATATTCTTTCTATTATTTATTAATAATCTTCTATTATTCCTGATATTAGAAATGTGCCAAATATATCATCAAAGTTATCATCAGAACGCTGTTATTTTTCTTGTTTTTTTTACAACAAAAGATGGCCATGTTATTTTAGCATTACTATTTAAATATGCCCTATTCTGTGAACTCAATCATTTATGTTCATGCATGTGTGCACATGTGCAAAAACCAAATAACAGTATTTTAATAATCATTATAATATTTAAAATGCATCTGGAACACTTAATTTTGATCCCTTAATCTACCTACTTGTAAACTTTGAATGAAATGTTTTTGTATGGAGTGAGAGGGAAAATATTCATGTTTGCATATTCACATGCCAGCACATGTACATATCAATGTGTTTATGATAAGATTTTTAATACATGGATACATGTACATGTAGTTCAGAGAAATATGAAGTGTTAATTATCATTAAATATTTAACTTTTAACACAGAATACTAACTATGGATGTTACAAATTCACACATAATGACAACATGCAACATCAATTTTGAAAAATATATGTGACCAGGCACCACAAAACCACCAAAAAGTCACCAGATATGAATTTTTAGTTAAGGTCTGATTCTGAAAGAGGCAATTCTCAGCTTTAAAATGATATAAATGACATTAATGATACTCATTAGCATTGGATGTTCCTAACCCACTGTACACACAGGAGAATGCCTGGTCCCACATATTACTTTTGAGAAATAAGGGTTTAAAATCATGCAGTGCGACTCTTTGGTTTTGTAGTTCTGGTCACATATGAAAAGCAATTTAAAAGTTTCACAGGTGTGTGCATTAACAAAATACAGGCTTTAGACTATCAAAATATCAAAAAAAGAAAATTTAATACATATATTTGTATGAAATATACATGTAGGGATGGAGCTACTTTTTTATATCTACATGTACATGTATTTGGCAACCCCTACAATGTACTTCATTTTCAAGATACTGCACATGTAGTTCTCTCTTCCCTACATGTACTGTGCAAAACTACTTCTATCATTACGTAAAATGTACATGTACAGTACGTGTGTTCACTGTTTACATTTCTCTGTGAAAATGAGGTAACATTCCAAGCTTTCTGCCTTGACAGAACTGTTTTATCTTTTATTTAAGTGCACAATCATAAACATGATATACCTTATGTAAATGAAACCTGATTTTGCCGGTCACTGTTTACATTTCTTCCCTAATTTGCGTTAACATTTCCAATTTTTTTTTCTTTATAGATCCTTTTTATATTTTAATGAAATGCAAATTTATGAACATGATACATAAATGAGAAATGGCTTATGGCAGTTTTAACAGGATATTATAAAAATGTTGAATAAAATTTGTGGTGTACTACTGAAATGTAAATGTAATATCATCCTCTTTCATTGTCACTCAGCTGTTTTTCATGTACATTGTACATGTATATTTTAGATGACCAAAATACCTAATATAAAACAAAATAAATACAGACATAAAAATATAGCAGCATCAATCCTAACTACATGTACTATTATCAAATTATTACATATCATATAAATACTAAAAAAATTTGTGCATTACATTACAAGTAAGTACGGGGGAGGGCGGAGGGCGGAGGGCGGCAATCGCAGTCATAAAGGGGGATTCTTAAAATCAATAACCCTGTCTGGGGCAGACTTTACACATGCATTTACTACGGTGAAGAAACAAAGTTTACACAACACTATTGGGACATTGCGTAGGTTTATGAGGTTTCTCTTTCAAAAGGAATGGATTTCAGTGAACAAGGTACACACATATATATATATAATACAATAGTAATGTGCATAAACAGTGATCATCTATGCTTATGCATACATACATGTAGTAAGGTGTAGCAAATGACAGAAATTGAACTAATAAGTGTGTAAATGAACAGAAGAAAGCTTTTTGGATTACAATGAGTTTGAATAAATTCTATAACCTTCACTTTGGCTACAAGCATCTGTAGCTCAAAAGGCTCATACGACTGTGGAGAGAACAGGAGAACAATGGAAAGTAAATGTAGAGGTTTTCTTGGCTAAGACAACATTTGCTGATGATAAATATACATTTACTCTTTACTCTAACTGCAAATAAATTTCAAAATTTTACATGTTGAAATCATTTTCAAGCTAAGAATCTTTCCTTTAATTATGTCTGTGGTAACTTTAATAGTCTTTGAGGTGTACATGTTTATTTTAAGGTATTGGCATTTAAAGTACAAGAATCTACATCTTAAATAATTAATCCTTAGTATAATAAATTTAAGTTCAGTCTCAATCTATTCTCTAAATGCAAACCATGATTGTAACAAACATTACATTCAAATACATACAGCAAAATACATGCATATAATAAAAGAAAACAATTACATAACAAAAAGTGAGTCCATGTATATAGAATGCATTGAAGAACATTAGCTAATGCAGAAGCAGTTAGTCAACAAAAAATTGAATAATCGCAGACTACCTCCTGTAACACAGAAAATACACATGTACATGTATGTTATTCAGAAAACACTTTCTGATACTAACCCTAATTGTTCACATAAAGCATCTCTGAAATAAAATGTCCCTTCAAGTATAACAGGGAAAAAAAAAAGACTGAACATAATTTTTCCATAATTTTGAATGCTTCTTTACCTTGAAGATATCCAGTTCTCTAACCAACGGTTGGAGCTCCCTGCTTGTTGGTTTGGTATCGGTCAGCCTGGCCTCGATTTGGTTCACCCACTCCTGAAGATTCTGGAGGGAATCCACTTTGTCTGCACAGAGGCGTACAATGCGAAGGTCCTCCAGGGCATCTGCAAGCTGGCGGTTGAGTTCGTCATAGCGCTTGTTGATGACTTCCAGTTCCTTCTCAACTTCGGTATCCTCTGTTTGGTGATAAAAATTGAAATAGTTCACAATGAAATACATGTACATGTAGATGTACATTGTATCTCATATAGTAAGAATTCCTAAACTGAACATTTGATTCAGCAATCTAATGGGAAAGGATTTTAAAAATCTTCGCTTCATTCCTACTCCTTTATCTTGGATTTCATGAGAAAAAATGGTCCCTTGTCCTGTACTAGAGTTTATTTGTTGACCATCATTATTTCTATTAATATATCACTTATCACTACTACCACCATCACTACCATTATAATTAATGTACCATCATTATCATCTTCATCATCTTCATCATCACCCTCATTACTATCAACACCATCATCATCATCACCTCTATTGCAATAGTCATCATAGTCATCATCATCATCATCATCATCTTTACCTTCCAGGAAAGATCTATCCGTCTGGTCTCTTCCCCCCTCCTTCTTGGTCTTTGGTTTCTGAGGAGTCCACTCCGTCTGGAGGGTAGCACCAATCTGAGAGGACCAGTAGTGACGTCTGCTGTCCATAGGCTGCATGATGTCACGGATCAAATTGTCGAGGGCAGAGCCTACCTTGTTGATTTCCACAATCTTGGGGCGATAGTCTGTGATCTCTCGCTGCAAAGGCTGGAAATGTATGATTAAATGGTTTCCAGTGGATAATTACACATTAATTGAGAAACTCAACTTCTAAACTAAGCCAATAAGTATATGCATACAGAATTCTACCATGTACATGCATAATCACTACTCTCTTAAACTAACAGCCTCTATGTGAATAATATTTTACCACTTATTATGATCTGTGTCATTCATTATTCCTTGGTGAAAATGTTGGTGAGATTTCAGCCACTATCTAAAAAACTCTGTCTTTCTGGTATGATCAACTCTTACATGCTTTTAAGACCATGACTGGGGCAAAAACGACTGCAGTGATATAATTTTCAACTTTATTCCAAGTGATGCTTCAATAAAAAAATATCTGAACACAGAATGTTACAAGAAAATTACCTTAAGATGTTGAATTTGGAGGTCAACAGCCTGGATATCTTGTACTTCTAGGTCAAGCTTGCCAAGCTTATCCTCCATGTTCTCAAGCCAGAAGTTGACATCATTGGCACGGCTGTCATAGCGACGGGTCGCGACCTGGCGATCCTCCAGCTGCTGCACACTGTATGAAAAGAACAACAAAAACACTTCAACCATCTAACAGGAAAGAGAACATTTTCAAACACTTCAACCATCTAACAGGAAAGAGAAAACATTGAAAGTTTTGAAAAACATTGAAAGTTTTGAAAAACACTGGAGTAATAATGATAACGATGGCTTCTTGTATAGCACTCATATCCAACATATATAGCGCTCAAGACACTTGATTATTATCCCGGCTTACATACATGTACAGTAGAATAAATGTAACCAATGTATGCCTCTGTCATAACCATGAGTGGTTTGAACGCTTGACTAGAGTGTCGCAGGGTCGTAGGGTTGACCCCTAGCACTGAACTACTGATCAAAGGCAAGATACATGTATTTATCTATAGTTGCCACTGTCTCCTCGGGTGTAGTCCATGGGTACTTGGTAGGAAGAAATTTCCTTCAATCCTGTAAATACATGAACCAGTATCCTAAATAGAGCCGGGGTAATATTGGAGTATTTTGAGCACCTGATTCAAGGAGGATAAGAAGCCAATATCATTATTTCATCAGCCCATTGGATACAATTCATTTAGGTATAACAGACTCCAGTCTGAGTTACATGTATCTCCGGTTTAGTACTTAAAAGGTTCAAATGATTTAGAAAGGAAACAGGACATTAGTATTACCGCTTGGCAACAACATCCTCCAGACTTGTCCAGTTCTGGTCAAGGTTTGTGAGAACAGCCGAGACAAAGGACGTGTCCCCTGCCTTAGGATGTCTGATAAGGTCTTCACCAAGGGCATGGACAGCCTGGCACTCTGGACGGTGAGCATCAACATCCTGGATGATCTCCTAAACAGTGTGCAAATTAAAAAAATAGGATGAGTTGTGTCATTGTCTCCTTGAATCATTTGTCTCTAGAGAAAATATAACATTTTTTCTCACTGTGACTGACACATGCACATGCATGTGCAGACAAATAACGGTGTTTGCCAATCCTTTCTTAATCTACTGTGTACATGTACATGTATCATGACATGTAAAGTTTAAAGTGTATGCTGACTTGTCTTTGAAATTGCTATACATGTAAACTAGAATTGTTGAAAGAATTTGGAGTTACATGTATATGTGCAATTTTACATCCATCCTGCTCTTACATCCATTCAAATTAAATTTGGCAACAGATCAAAATCTATTTGCCTATTCACAAGAGCTGTGCAAGGTAGTGTTCATACACTATATGATTCATTACACTCTGGTACATGTACATGTATGAACATGTCAAGAATATGAAGCGTATAATGCCTTTCCAAACATCCATGACCTCAATGAAATTTATCATCAAACCAATTGTAATCAAAATTCCAGACGTACCTTGATTGCAGCCTCCACCTCTGGGATCTCCCTGTCGTTGAAGTCACTGGACTCTAGGGTCTCCAGCAGGGGCATGAGCCACTCCTCCAGGTCATCCAGCTTATGCTCCAGCTGAACCAAGTTCCCTGACAGACCTTGCAGGTTCTCTCCATGCTCCTTCAGAGAGCCAGTCAGCTGGCCAAAGCGAGAGTCAAAGTCGTTCATCTTATCCTGGTAGATGGCTCGCTCTTCCGGGGCGAAGTTGCGCAGGGCAGAGTTGGTGGAACGGAAGACGGATTCGATTGTGGGGCGGTGGTTTTCAATCTCCTTCTCTAGAAGCTAGATGGGGATGAAACATCACTCGAATAATCACAAAAAGAACACAAGTTTGAAAGGGGGCATCCAACAATTACAGGTGCTAGTGTTCCTGGAGATGTTCCCTCCCAACAAAAGTACCAAGAAAGAAACAAATTACTACATGTACATGTACAGTATACATGTCTGTTTATTTGTACTCAAAGCAAAATTTGGGGAATGCTGTCCATTATCACTGAAAACTTGAGAAAGTAACATGCTACAGTGTACATTGTATGAGAATACAGTGGAAGTGCAAGTTTCAAGTTAGGTGTAAGTTTTCAATTGTAATAACATTTCACAACAGAGTTCTCATTTCACCATCAATATCTCTTATTCCAATATGATGATAAAGATGGAATGTGTATTGTTGATACTAGATAGCAACAAGACATTGTTGATACTACATGTAGATAGCAACAAGACCATAAAGAACATGTACAACATGGCTACCCACCAATACAACACTGCACTGTTAGAGTCCTTATTTTATTGTCAACATACCTTACTACTTGGTGGCAGCGGTGGGATAGAGGATACCTGATAGGATTTAAATTGAGATTTGGGACCAGAATCTAAAATTGTTTTTGAGATATTGGTCAGATTTCCAGCATTCCTGTGGATTTACATAATGAAAAGAAAAGAGTGAATTTTTAAAATATATTAACAGCTCTTACCCTGTATTCCTGCAGGTTCTCCACCAGCGGCTCCTTCTTGACGACGATCACGGTACCCTTCATCATCCTCATCAGCGTCTTCTCCTTATCATCCAGCCATCGTAGGAGAGCATCCAGACTGTCCTGGACAGACTGGGAGTCAGCAAGGGCCTTACGCAGCTGCCTCATCCTGTCTGCTAACTCTCCCTCCAGCTCATGGTAGCGTCTCACAACATCGTCTGAAATTGAAGTTAGATGTTACAGTAATTATTGCATCTTGAACTAAAGATAGAGTATTGTAACACAATTTCATATCCCTGTATACACGTGTTGCACTGAAAGGTGGTGAGATTAATTAGTATACTTTTCAAGAATAAAATATTTTTTGCACATACATGTAGATGTATCAGAATATGTCAAAAAAGTCCACCCGAAAGTTTTATGAATCATGAACAAATAATTGCCCAACTGTTGTGCCATCGCAGGTACACTTGTATCTCAAAACTCCCATTTCTGTATTTTCATGAGACATTTACATGTAAGTGTTCAATTAAGCTTCCATGTAGATGTACATGTACATTACATGAACATGCACATGTACATGTTATGATTGTGATTTTTATTATGATTATCCACAGATTGTAGCTGTAAATTTTGAATTTTATATTCAAGTGAGGTATTGAATAATAAAAAAATCTGCAGTTTAGTTTGATTTATATCCATTTGACCACTGCACTGACCTGTAGATTGGTTGACCTCTTGTTTGGTGGCAGGTTGAAGGTCAACAAGATCTTCTCCCGTTGACTTGACACCATCCACATCACGACCATGGAGCACCACATCGTCATGAAGAGTCTGCGTGAAAACAGAAGACAAAATTTTAGTTACAATGATACAATGTAGGTCATACAATTAATACAAAAACATTACAAATGTACAGTGTAGATGAAGGAAATCAAATGGAATTGAACGGAGAACTATGACTTAATATCTTGAAAAGCCAATAAAGAGAAATGGATGTGTCTTTTTCTTAAAAGATGGAAGGTTACATATCTTTATCAAGCTGTTATGATTTCTTTTCATGACATTCCTTTAAATTCCTTTAAATTCCTTGGACTAATAGTTATTCACTTGTTGGGGTCAACAGCATTTTGCTTGTACTTCATAAAAACACTTATTTATAGATAAGTGTAATGGACTAATTTTCACAATGCGATACACATGTACGTGAACATCTATGTCAAAGGATGAAGTGTTGAAAAGCTTTGCGTATTAAACCATACAGAGAAAGAGAACATTAATTGGGGAAAGGTCACAAAATAATCTCACACTCACCTTCAGAGTATCAATCTGTTTCTGGATATTGATCGGCTCAGAAGCAATCGGTTCTTGGAGTAAGGCATCCAGACTCTCCCTTGCATCATTCAACCATCCATCAGTTGATGTCAGGTTGTCGTTGTAGCGGCGGTGGCAGTCAACAAGATCTGAAAGCTCTGATGTCAAGTCATTGGTCTTGAGCTTGAGGGCGTTGTAGCGGTCATTGCTCTTGCCCAGGTGGTCATGGATGATGTTGGTCTCCGGTTCCTCGCGGAAGTTTGCGTTGAAGTCTCTAGGGAGAGCAGACTTGCGGTAGTCAGCCAGCTCCTCTTTGTACACCTAAACAAAATAGATCGATGACAGAAAATATTTCATTTCAGAACACATTATATGCATGTAACATATGAATGAATGTATCAAAGTGCTTCTGCAGTGCAAAGGAAATATGAAGAAAATTAATTCAGCTCTGATTATGAATGTTGAATTGAAGAAAAATCAAATACATGTCACTTCTTTGTACATCTCTTTCAGTTTCTCAAGTTACAAGTTCATGTGTACATCTTTACCATTCTTTGATTAGGTTTATTACCTTGGCATTGTCCAAGAACTTGTGTCCAGTCTTGGTGATGTATTTTAGATCAGCTCCTTGTGTCACGACCTCCTTCTCAAATGTCTTCATGTCTGACAGGCTCTTCTCAAGCTCAGGCAATGTCTTGGGTACCTCCCGTCTCTTCGATTCAACAGTCCTCTCTGCATTGATCAGCCAGTCATCAAACTCACCAATGTCTCCATCATAGCGCCCGATGTCCTCGGCTGAAGATCCGAGCTTGGTGTTGCGGGTGTAGGATTGGACGACTGCATTGTCGAAGCGTGTCTTGAGGTCACTGGCAGTGTTCTTGAGCTTGAAGGCATCAGCATCCTTGATGCGGCTACTGTACTGGTCTACAAGCTGAGTGGCAGTGTGGACAGCTTCCATGACAGGCTGCTGTCGGTTGAGGATCTCCTCGTGAAGAACCTGAGAAACAGATGAGAGGCAATACAATACACCAAGGTCAGTATAAGTATCAGCAGATTCAGGGTTCAAAATCAAGCCAGAAAGCACAAATGCCTTTTGATGAGGCACAGATCATCATTCCCTTGTTGTTAATTGTATAACAACACGTTTACCTGCTTCCTGATATTTACATGTACCGGTGAGTCTACCACATTAAACAATAAGTATACAAAAGAACATAAATGGTAGTAATCAAGTCAGTGTTGTGATAGCATGGTGTATACCAAATGAATCTCAGTGGAAACAAACTGATGAGTTAATTTATAATGAATGCTGTAGAGTACTTGAAGAAGTGGCAGTGGAAGAAGACAGCATGGTTGATCTCAAAGAAGATTCTTAGTCATATCATTCAAAATGAGTACATGCCTAATTCGGAACAGCTTTGAATACCAACACACTGAAGCTTTTCATCTTCACTTACAAGAGTTAAATGCAAGATATGCCTAATAGCAAACTGGGTGGCATAACCAATACCTTATGTTCTGATGTTTGTTGGTTGAGCGGCTTTGTCTCCTCCTTGATGGGTTGTTCAGATCCTAGACGTCTCTCAATATCAGACACCCAGTCTAGTAGCTTCACATTGGAACTCAGTGCATCGTTGAACAGCTGCCTCACACGCATCTGCAAAGACGGGACCATGGATAACATGTGAATAGATCCATTCTACCACATACTATTTATATAAAGTATTTACTTGGAAGATATTTGGATAACAGGACAAAACAAATGGTCTCCTTTGCAATAACTGATCATATTAGGCAGTGTTGGGAATTTCTCCCCCAAGCTTTATCATTTTTATCATAATGTACATATTACAAAACATGTTAATGTAGCATCCTTGTTTGTTGTTGATGTACATGTAGATACACTACACATACATGTACATGTATATACACTGAGGGTTCCACTAAATTCACTGTAAGAAAGTATTAAAAATACTAAAAATGTTCACTTTTTCAAGGAAATCTACCTACATGCGAAATTGCATTGGGACAGTGAAAAGCATTGGGACAGTGAAAAACTTGTACTTGTTACATGTACCACTGTTAAACAAAAAAGAATATCAAGAATATCTGAACAAACCTCTTCTGTCAACTCCCACTCAAGCTTGTCAATGTTAGCCTTGGTGTCTGTGTTGATCTTTGCAGCCTTGTTCTCTACACCATCGAAATACGTCCTGAGCTCATCCGTCTTACGCTGGAGCTCCTCCTTCTGCTCAGGGAGGAGGCGATCCTGGTTCTCACGTGCGAACTGTTCACCTGTCACGATCGTCTCAAGAATGGCAGGCTTGTTGGTGTTGACATTGCCATTGAAATCCTAGAAGGCAAAAGGAATACACAATGTACTGTAGGTGCAATCTGGTGCATCAACAACAAACTGTTAATTTAACCCATTGCATATGTGGATCAGCGTGTTCCTGTATTGAGTCTATGGGAATGAGAGAATGCAGTATAAAGTAAACCGCCCCTTTCAGTAACATAAGCTGTTTCAACTGCCAAAATTTTATCATTGTACACTGTACATAAATACTTTGGGGACAGAAAAAGTTTGCCTTTCATCTTACATGTAAATTCAAAGTATGCTCACGGACTGTGAAGTTTGATACCAATAGAACACTGTTTGTATCACGGTACATGTAAACAATGAAATACATAAAAATTGACCAAAAGACTGTCTCTTGATGGTGTAGTTACATTGTACAGTACATGTATCTACATAACATATCACTATTCACAAGAGAGAAAATGTATGGACAAAAATGTATTGTGTAAAAGGAGTCAAAGAAAGGCCAAAGCTTTAAATGAATATTTCAAGAAATGTACATCTGCTGCTCATGGATCTGTCCATGCCCTTGTGCCACCTACAAAACTATGTGTACAAATCAAGATTTAAAAAAGACATGAAAGAAATAATTTACATGTATAGACCTACCTTGAACTTGTCAAACTCTCTCTTAAGTTGCTCAAGGTCTCTGCTGGTTGGTTTGAGCTTCATCAGCTTGCTGTCTGCATTGGCACACCAGTCTAGACGATCATTCACATCACCAAGACGATCCAGGAAGAGATGGGCCAGGTCGATGTCATCCTGGCGATCCTTGATGCGGATCTTGAGACCCTCATAGCGGCGGTTGACATCACCCAACTGGCGCTTGATGTCACTGTCTTCTGTAAATAAAAATCAAGAAGTTGGTAGAAAATTTTGATGACGAGGTGTGAGCATTGCCTAGCATCCTATAAAATCTTTTGCAACTATGTGAGCATCATTCTTTAAACCACTTCACCCCACTTTAAAAATTCTAAAGAGAACTTCATGTTCTGCCATACCTCTGTAAAGTCAGTTTCAATTAGCTACATATCTTTCAGTCTAAAAATCTTTCTGCAGCAGCATGCTTCTGATTCTCATGTCATGAGCAGGTCATAGTCAAACTTTTTTTCCCTGAAGATGTCTATTCCTCCATATCAAATTTACTAAATGTAAAATCATTGTCATTTTGAAAAGGTTATATTTTGTTAACCATTCTAAGTATCCTATTCCTTGAATAGGTCAACAGATTCTTTGCAAAGGGCATAGATAATTATTCATTAACTATTATGCACTATATAAACTGAACATTTACATTATTATCTATAATCAATATGTGCCATCTTCTTTACCAGTTGGTTCTTGGTGCGCACTACGCTCCAGAGTATCCTTGATCTGTTGCTGGACTATCTGGTCTCCTGATAGGCCTGTGCTGAGCTGCAGGGACTTGTAATGAGGGGTAGTCTTGACGGGTGCTTCAAGCTCCCTTAGCAGCGTGTCTAGGTTGTTACCAACCTTGTTAAGTTCTTCCATGGTGGGTTTGTAAGCAGCAACTTCCAGTTGGAAAGGCTGGGATGGAAATTTGAGTAGATAGAAATATCTTAGTTTTCTATCTAGATGACATCACTTGAATCATCTTCATCATTTTGCTCATCACCACCACCATCATTGTCATAATATTCATCTTCAACATCAACATCATCATCATCATTACCACTAATATCATTATCATCATCATGTATATGTATGCAGATTATTATTTTCTTGCTAAGATACACAAACAATGTAGCCTTCTTCCTGGCTTATGATCTCCTTTTCCCGAACCTGAAGTACTACCAATCACTTACATGTATACCACTTCATAACACAATCACCACTACTCAATATTGGTATCTGTATCTCTACACATAAATTTTGATCCTTTCATAATATCACTACCATATTCATATAATATTCATGATCACTGATCCAACAATTGATGTTACCACCTCTGTGACATCATTAATTTCTTCTGAAAACCACCTCTTCATCTTACCTTGATCTCCTTCTCCTGCCTGGTCAGCATCCTGGAATCCATGGCAACAGGCTGGAGTTGACTGAGTGTCCTCTCCTTGGTGGTGATCCAGGTGTTGGTATCTCTGTAGCCGGTGTTGTATTTGTTTGTTGCTTGCTGCTTCTGGGTCAGTTGCTTCTTCCTATGAACATCAAAAAGACAGATTTACATAAAAGTTTTACATAAAAGCAGTGAAGGGTATTCTTTTGACTCCCGGAACCACTGTGAAGGGTACAATAAGAATTTAAGAATTTGTTGCTTTGTCCACTCTCTTTGTCCACTCTCTTTGTCCACTCTCTTTGTCCACTCTCTTTGTCCGTCATGTTCAGTGACTCTTAGTTTATCAATGGCCTACTGATTACGTAACCAAGTACATGTACAGCGTTGAGGAAAAGAAACTTGAACCTTCAACGTTGATATTGTACGTTGTCCCCGCGATTTGGACATTCAAGAGGCATTCGTAAATACGTGACACAGGAGCGGGATGGATTGTGATTATGTGAATCCAAGTGGTTAAAAATAATCTCCAGTAGATCGATGTGGGAGGGCAGATGCACAGGCGACATTGTAGTCTTTTCGAAACCTGTTCCGTATTCACACGTGCAGAATGAGGGGGGGGGGGGGGGGATTAAAAGTGGTTAGAGAAGGCACTAAACCCGAGCGGAGGGAAGGCATGGGGGCAGTTGGGGGCAGGTCGTAGGTTTTAATCAAAAGAAAGACTAGTGTTTGTTTGAAACCTTAGAATCATATTTAAAGTGTAATTATAACGTATATTCTGAAACAAGATATAATAACTGTATCACCATGAAGATTAACGAAATAGCACAGGTGTCGCGGAGCGTTGAAAGTGGGGGAAGGGGGATGATCTTATTTCACTCATTAATGACAATTTTCGAGCGTTTTTCAGAGATTTTTTTTAAAACGTGTCTACTCAAAAATGGGGGGGGGGGGGCAGCAGGCCCCCGGATCCGCGGCCCATGTAGCAAACTATGTTAGCTCATCAAGACGACAAAATCGTTGTTCCAAACTTATCTTCAGTTTGTTATAAATGAAGTATACGGAAATGTGTCAGATTCTCTGGAGAAGGAATTGGGAGATTTAGAGAAATAAAATCAATCAATTAAAAAAAAAAAAAAAGGGAGTTGATTATCATAACCATAGCATAATAATGTGTAACTAAAAATAGGAGGTTGGACAATTCAGACAGCTGAAAAATATGTCGGGTCTACGATCGAAGGGTGGGCAAAACGCTTTACTACTCAGACGGGCACACTACAGAACGTAGCTTAATTGTGCAGTGTTACCGGCAGCGGCGTCGCAAGAGGGGATGTGGGGGTGTCACACCCCCACCCCCCCTAAAAAAAAATGCTGTCGGCAAAGAAAGTGGAAAAGTGGAGAGGGCTATATGGAATAGGAAATAGAAAGGAAAAAGAGAAAACAGAAAGGAGAAAAAAAAGGGGAAAAGATAAGGACATGAAAACAAAAACAGAAAGAAAAAGAAGGAAAAACTGGCCAAAGTTTTTGCCCGTTTCGCTTGCTCATGAACTCTGGAATAAAATGGGACCGTAATGATCAAGATTTCTACATAATTATCTATCTGCGATTTTAATTCTCACATTATTATTGGGGAGGAGATTAGGGTGCAGCATTTTTGTCGGCCGATTTGGGTGTCTCACCCTAAAAATTTGTCTGCAAATTTGGGTGTCACACCCCCAATTCAAAATGTTCTAGCGACGCACTTGGTAACGGGGGGGGGGGGGGGGGGGCAAGGGGCTGTTTCCCTCACATGATTATCATTCATTTACAAGCGACAAAGTGCAAAACCGTGCGGCATGAGGATTTTGGGGTATAAAGTTAGCTTGGGAAAGCACAGGGGATAAGGGAGATGATTTAATAATTTTTTTTTGTTAAAGATCGACATAAAAGAATTTCAGAAGGAAAAAAGTGACAAGTACGGTATTCCGTAATTTTTTTTTTTTTTTTTACTCGATCACATGATTGCATGAAAGGGTTATTGACCTCTCTCGCTCTCTCTTTCTCTCCCCTTCCATTGGCGAAACAATTTACAGGGCCGGGGTGTACGTTTCACATTCATTTCTTATCAATGAATAAGGAATTTGTCGCCGTCGACCCAGCCCAAACCGCAAATACAAAACAAAACGGAAAAGCATTTCGTTGCACATGTTAATCGATCCAGACTTCTAAAAATTGGATTACTTTAGGAATCCACCAATAAAAACAAACCTTGGGAAAAGTAAGTTCCGAAACATTTTACAAGCAAGTATTTGCTCTAATTGTGTACATGAATTTGCAGAAAAATTGAAACATAATGATAGGCGGGTGAAATTTTGATCAAATTCTAATTTTGGCATTACCCAACTGAGCATGCATGGGGGTATTACATATACATTGTATTATTATAATGTAGTTATATTATTGTTACTACGTACAACGCGACGTAAACATGCAAGAAAAGTTGATTTCAAGATATTTCGTTCTATTTTAAGAACATTTATTGCGATGATCGAGACGGGCAAGCCAGTGCCATCAGAGAAAAAAGAACTCGCTTACAAGTACTACTACCCCTTATTGATTTATATTTTGTAGCTAATTGGTGTATAGTCAACCTCACCTTTATTTATGGACCTCGCATATTCGAGGTTCTAAGCAGGTCCTGATCACCCCCCCCCCCTTTTTTTTTTCTTTTCTTCCTTTTTTACAAGTATTTGCTCAAACAGCTATATATTTCACAAGGCAGCTAGGTCAAAGGTACCACCGAATCTGATTCACTCGACGTGCACATACACTTTTTCATTCGCGCGCTCGTAATTCCCACATCTCTTCTACACTCTCATGCACACCTACATGCACGTCATAGAGTATAGGCAGGGCCAGGGCCGCCAGGCCCTGTGTACCCTATAACTCGTGGGTGGAAGTCAGCTGGTTTTCCGTCTTAACATGCTGTACAACACACACGGATACACACATCATCGCTATGTACAAACGTGCACATTGAAGCGGTCACAGAAGTGTTCGAACATCCTGTTTTGGGGATGAAGACTTTGAATTGAAAATAATTTTTATGTAACATACATCCATTCAATGTGAGGAACGTTACGGTAAATTCCCATCGGATATTCTTCTTTTTAAATAGTGTGTTGTTCATTCCAAGCCATTTTCTGTAAAGAAAAAAAACAACAAACCAACCATAAAACAGAACATCGGGTCCGAAAGCACAACGAAAATCGCATCGTATTTTAGAAATAAGTCTTAAAATGGCGAAGCAAATAAAATACCTTGGACTTCTTCTCTTTTTAAAAAATCTGTTTGCAATAATGTTTCATTTTCCTTAAAAATTAAGCATCTACTTGTTTACTTGGCGTTCATAATTATTACTAAAACGCGGCTATTTTCCTTTTCATCTGCGAATTTTGTACTGGCTCTGTCACCATAATACAAGACGGAAAAAAGAAAAGAAGAAAAAAGGAATAACTACTTTAGATTCGCTCCGCGGAGAGCCCCAAACATCCGACGCTGACCCACCGGGACCGATTCGGGGAGTTTAGGGATTTACGTAGACGAATGTCATGTCAAGTTGCGCCTTTCAAATCAGAGGCACATCTCTAATCCGGCCGTTCGCACGCATTCACCAATCGTTAATCCGGCCGTTCGCATTCGTTCACTGATTGTTAATCGGGCCGTTCGCAGGACCGTTCTCGAACGCACCTCTATTGTTCGAGAGAACAATGAAAGTTGGGGCTCTCCCATGGCTCGCTTAACGGACTGCGTTCGGAACCCGTTCGAGCGGGTTCGAACGCTTCTTTTGTTCTCATTTTTTAATCTGCGTTCTGAACGCGTGCGAACGCTTGTGACATTAAATCTCTTGCGCCTTAGCAGTATTTTTGTTTTAGACATAAAGTAAATGTATCATACATGTATATGTACATGTAACTAACATGTATTGTACATCTTTAGAATAGTTTGTTCAATAGGAACACATAGATTTGTCAATATGAGATTGAATTTACCTAAATCACCTGTTTTGATTATCAATCGGGTACACCACTCTCAAAAATACAACTGATATACCTATATTATCATGAGGATAATATTAAAAATGAGCTGATAAGAGTTGCTCTTCTAACACCATCGAGATCAGTAACATCATCATTATCCTCACATAGCATTCACATTTCACAACCATCACAGTTCCCATCATCACCACAAGCTTACTCATCCGCAATAAACACCATTATCACCACCACCATCTTTATCATCACACCACCAGCAACAACATCTCCACCAACATAAATACTACACAATCACCACTTCACCAAGCCTACCTGAGATCTTTGAGATCCTGGAGGTCCTTCCAGTTCTTGTCCACATTAGCCAGCACAGCGTTGACGTAGCTGGTATCCTTGGCCTTGGTCTTATTGACGATCTCCTCACCCAGCTCATGAACGAGCTTGTACTGGGGTCTGTGAGCTTCAATCTGGGTGTTGATATCCTGTAAAAAAACAAGATTTTTAATATCAAAGCATACAGAAATTGACAAGACTAAAATCACAATTTTCTAATTACAGATAAATGTACATGTACTTCCTCTTCTCATTAATGTTAAACTTATGAGATTATGAATCATTTTGAAACCTTCCAAAATTTGTTCTTATTCTTACTTGACTTTACCCTTGTGTTCCTATTCACCCTTTTTCACGGTACATCTACAGGCATTCATTTTTTATCGTATTATTGTTTCAGGTTGTTACATTTCATTTTGAATAAACTTACATTGAGCTTCTTGCCGAGTTGGTTCATATCCATCCTCATCAGGTCTCTAGCCTCAAGCGTCTCCAGTCCAGGAATCACAAAGTCCTCAAGGTGGTCAACCTCTTTCTCGAAGTCAGACAGCTTGCGGCCGAGATGAAGAAGATCCTCACCGTGCTTCTCTGTGACTTCCGCGATGACATCGTAACGTTTCTGGATGCTGTCCACCTTGGATTGGATGTTGCGTGCTTCCTCAGGTTCACTGTTGAGCAGGACTTCATCAGCTGCCTTGACCACGGACTCAACTGCTGGCTGGTGGGCTACAATGTCGGTGTTGATGACCTGGGATGGCACGGATGAGGAAACTTTGTTTGCATGTACATGTAAACTGAAGTACCTTTAAATTTGACTTTAGTGCCATATGTTCAGGAAATACATGTACAGTAGTTAGAACAAACTTCATTCAGAGAGTACTATTTGAATTATCACTATAACACATTATTATCCAATGCTTATTTAATACATCTGTAAGAAAGTGATGGAGTCTTTAAAATATTTCCAATAAGTTAGAAGTGTAAATGATTAGAAAAATATGCTATATTTTTGAGAAAGCATGACAGAGAAACGATTGTGACATTCCAAATATCTATTACAAGAAAAGGAAAACTGAACATTATGATGTGAGAATTTTTATATACCATCTGTTCCTCAATGTTCTGAAGGAGAGGTTCCTTCTTGGCAATGACGATGGTACCCCTGTCCATCTTGGTGACATCCCTCTCAGCCTGGTCCAGCCAGCGAAGCAGGGCGTCCAACGATCCCTGGAGGCCTTGGGCTGTGGCAAGAGCTGCATTGAGCTTGTTGAGGAGATCAGCAATGTGGGCCAGGAGAGCCTGGTATCGTTCATTGCTCTCATCTGGAGAAAACAGGCAGAAAATACATTTTTGAACCATTGCTAACCCATTCATTTCTTCATACAATGTAGGAATCAAAGAGTAATTTCATACTCAAAATATTTACTATCTAACTTGACTTTCATTGCACATGGCAGGGCTTAAACAACCTATCCTGATGGGACTAATTAAGTAAAGAAAGGCAAAATACTTTGGTCACATCAAAGACATGAGTGTCTCTTGAAAGATGCACTGGAAGGGAAAATAGAAGGTACACATATACTAGACTAAGATGGAAGCCGAGAATCAACTGGGAAGAGAACATTTAAACCTGGGTCCCATTTCATAAAACTTGTTATCAATAACAAGTTACGATAACTGTTATAAGCTACTGAAATCCTTGCATCTGATTGGAGGAGAGTAGATTTGTCATAGAAATGTGGCAGTTGTCACTGATAACAAGTTTCATGAAAAAGTGCCCTGGAGTGGAAAAACATTGCGAGAGTGCACTAGAGTGGCACAGAACAGAGATGTGTGGAAAAATGTTGCAATCAACCTCTGAACCAGGAGAAGATACCATGATAAATAGATAGACATTGATAAATTTATGCTATTATAAAGCTATATTTCAACCTAGTACATGTAGTTGCACATACATGTACATGTGTATATCCTACATGTAGTTTGTCAACAGTAAGACTTGCCTCTTTTGTCTTTATTTCTACATGTATCGTAAGACCAATAACCAATTACAATTTCCTGAGTGACATTAGTATGTAATTATGCAGACTACATGTACATTGTTAACATTAAAATAACAAATTCTATGTTTTATGGAATCTTCTGCAATATTAATCATGCACAATTTGGCACTACTGCCACAAATCACAGATTTTTAGATCAACCGTGAATTTAATCAAAATTAAATCAAAATAAAATCAGTACCTGTAGTGTCATCAACATCTGGTTTGAGTTCAGGTTGAGCATCAACCAGCTCATTTCCTGTGGACTTCACTCTCTCAAGATCACGGCCATGGGCAATCACGTCATCGTTGAAGTCCTGTCAGAAGCAAGATTTCAAAGAAAGATATTCAATATACAATCTGTCTGAATATATGTATTACATAATCAATAATATGCTTGAAACATGGTTGGGTACCGGTTATCATAACATGTGGTTTAAGCTTTTACAAACCTTACAATTTAGAAGGTAAGATTTCATCCACTCCTTTGGATTTTGTTAAGCTAAATTATTTTTTTTTGCTCACGTTCTTGCTGTCTGCTGCCTCGAGATCACAGGGTGACAATGTGTAACCAGATCCCTATTCAGTACATGTACATGTACATGTACATGTACAAAATCTAGATGAAGGAGTTAACCCTTTCGAGAAAATTGACCACATTTTGTGGTTTGGCTCAATAACTTTTAATTCAGAGCTCTAAAAATTATACCAGATGTACGAGTAGAAAGAGCAAAAATTTCTCCGCAAACTGTATCCATTTTTGTTTACCACACTGCATTTGAGGCCAGGAATTTTAAAAAAGAGAATAAGCTTTAAAATCTTTAAATTGGCAGCACATTGTGAGGTTCAAAATAATTTTTTATCAAAATTGGCAATTTTTTTCAACTTTTCAGCAAATTTTCTAACCATATATATTGTTTTCAAAAACATTACACCTTATGAGAACCATGTAGCACTAAAAGAAAAATACTATTGTTGCCAATTTGAAGAAGAAAATATGATCAAATTAGCCCTTAAATAATCCCTGTCCTGGGTCCTCTTGCATAAAAAGTTGCGATTATAAACGCAACTCAAAAAATTAAACGCAAGTCCCAAATACGCGATCCTGATTGGTTGAAAATTGAGTTGCGTTTAATTTTTGAGTTGCGTTTAATCGCAACTTTTTCTGCAAGAGGGCCCTGAAAGGATTAAGACTCAAAGTTGAAAGTAAGAGCATCAGCCCATCCAATTACTAATGTTCATTTATTCCTCCAGTGTACAGCTATCAATCTACATGTATGACTGCAGAAAACCTGATTTATTCACTATACATTTATAGTCACTAATCAACATTGCACAATGTACATGTACATGATAAAAAATCAAATCCTTACCTTGACTCTGTCAATCTGCTTCATGATGGAGACCGGTTCAGTACCGACGGGTTCCTTCTCCAAAACACCCAGCTTCTTCTCCGCATCACCGCACCATCCATTAAACCCATCAACAGCAGTGTTGTACTGCTCATGCTTGGAGACAAGGTCTCTGAGGCGCTCGCCCAGCACGATGGAGGTGTCCTTCAGGGTGTCCATCCTGCCGTTGATGGTTGAGATGCGGTTACGCATCACCTCTGGTTGTGGGTTCTCTTGGAAGTTGCGGGTGAAGGTGCGTGGGAGCACCGTGTTACGGAAATCTGTGAGGTTGTCTCTGTATGCCTGTGGATGAATGGAGAAGCAGAAGGTGTAAATACATGCAATTGGTTGACTATTTTAATTCTTATCACCAACACATGCATAGTCAAGTTTGTACTTTATCTAATCAACAGACAGCACAAAAGCAATCAGGGGAAAAAAAATATAAATATAATATATCAATATAAATAGTAAAATATGTTCAAATATATGTATGTTCAATAGTTATCATAATACTAGAGCAACAGTGTTTCAAATGGTAGATATCTTTATGATATTACAGTCTGGGGTAAATCTAACAAAAAGGAGAAGTATCATAATCCTTATGCAACATTTTAATCATTCAGAAGTTTCACTTGGTAAGAGAATCAAACTTAAATGGTTTTAGACAATTTCACCTGTTATTGTACATTTCATGTACATGCACACCAAATTGATAATCAATTACTGGTAATGATTAGTTACTTGTTTTTTTATAATTTCTGCACATACAAAGAACTGCACTTCTTAACACCTACACATTACATTTCCACACATGCATGCATGCATTTAAATTACATCTTTATTATTCCAAGATCACATATACACAGGTTTGCTCAGTTATTATTTTGGGGGACACTTTTGTTTTTGTCCATTTTTCTTTTCTTTTCTTTTTTCAAGAGAATATCCCAAACATGCAAAATTAAATTTGCTATTTCTTATTCCAGGTTACACAGTTTGAAACACTGTCATTTTTCACTGATCATGCAATTTCAACAGACTTAAACCTATGATATCTCAGCCTTAGACTAAAAGAGCTCAACTTACATGTAATTCAGTCAATCCTATGTCTCCTTAGTTCCATTGTAATATTTTGTAACCATCATTCTTAAATGCTTAGGTAATACATGTACCATTACCTTTATTTTGTCTTACAACATGTAATTTATTATGTCTGTTCTTCCTTCTCAATATTTCAAGAACGATTAGTTGATTAATGAGATATTTGAAAAGGGTTTTATTCATGACCATTTTTAACCATTCGTGAACAACATCTAGGATTCAATCAATGCTTTAAAAAGCTTTGTTGGGAGGGAAACAGCAAATACTCATGCTGGCCAGTCATGCATTTAAATTGGAAGCACACCAATATCACAAAAATTGTACAAGAAAGTTTGATACCATTGTAAGTTCTCCCATGTTCTGTGCCAGGTGCAAAAAATTGTGTAGAAAAAACAAAATATCACATTGCAGCACGTAGAAGTATATTCCATAGAGTCAATACATTTGAACTTTGCAATCACTATGGGGTTATGTACTCGTTGCACCAGTGTTAAAAGGGGATAACGCCCAAGTATTTTCAATGAGCGCTATCCCTTTTTTACACTGATGTAACGTACTGTAATCTGTACGCTACTAATGCAAAGTTCCTGACAGGTACATGTATGTATGAGCCTACATGTATATGTACATGTACATGTATATATATACATTTTCTACAAATTCTCAAGAAGGGTTTTTACTAACTGAATCAAATTCAAAAGAGAATGACAATTTGACTATACACAGCTATCATGTCACATTACATCAGATCAATGGTTTATCATGTATTTCAGTAGCATTTATCCATACATCGATAAAGATACAATGGTTACTAATACAAACAAGAGAAACTGTCATCCTTACCGTAGCTTGTTCCTGGAAAGCTGCACCAGTCTTGTTGATGAATTTACGATCTCCCTTCTGGTCGTTGATATCCTCAGTGATCATACGATGTTCATCCAGCTGGCTCTTCAGCGTGGCGTAATCCATTCCGATGTTCATACTGAGCGCATCGATCTTGTTCTCCGACTTCTCAAGGAAGGTCTCAAGTTCATCAGTCTCCTGCTCGAACTTCTTGACCTCTTCCAGGGCCGGGTTGAGCTGGTTGGTTCGGACGTAGGACTCGTTGAGGACAACGTCGAAACGGGATTGGAGGTTCTGGCCGCCGTCCTGCAGCTTGCTGGTGTTCTCGGGACTGATGCGGTCTCCGTATTGCTGCAGGAACTGGACAATGTCTTGGGTGCAACGTGCCACTGGCTGTTGGTGGGCTAACACATCATCATGAAGGACCTAAAGGATTATCATCAATAAAATCCTTCAATTAGAATCACTTCCAAGAAGATCATTTCTGAAGCCATAATTCTAGAGAACTACTGTACAAACAGTATATTCTTTCTTCATGTTACTCCATCTACAATTTAAAAAACAAATTTGGATTGATTGAATGAATATAGAAAAGTAAGGTCAAAACAAATTTTGATATCTTGTAAGTATATTCACTTGAAATCAATGCATTATATACAAGTACTTCATCAACAACATAGATGAATATCTCTGTTTTATTTCTTAAGTAAAAGAAACTGATCATAAAAATGTTTTCATGCAGACGATGAGTAATCTATTGACATAAGTTAAAGCCTAAATTATGGAAGATCAACAAAATAAGTCTTCTGGAGTTTCAATAACAAGTCATACATGTAAACACTTATTGTAAGATTGAACCTATTTCCTTTGCCATGGCATCATACCTTGTGGCTATCGACCTGTTTCTCCAAGGGTGTAGACTGGTCACTCTGTGGCTGCTCTGATCCAAGGGCATGCTCAGCCTGGCTTACCCAGTCTAGGAGCCCTAGAAGTGCAGTCAGTTTCTCTCTCAGGAGAGTGTCCACACGTTTCTAACAGACACAAGAGGTATGCCAGAAATAAATTAAACCCTGCACTTGAAGAATAATATAATTCAAAAGCTACATGGATTTTAACAGGGGAAAAACACTCATCATAGCCACGACGCTATGGCAGTTTTGATTCGACAGTTGTTTTCAGCTTTATGTGTGTACTTTTGTTTTAGAGCTCTTGCATTTACATAACATTTACAATTGCAATCTTTGGAAACTAACTGGAACCCCTATTCAAACATGTATATGTACAAGTACCGACTTTTACATGGTGGAATATAAAGGTCCTCTAAACTTTAGGAATGATGAAGCACACATATTTCACATGGTGTGTAAATTTAAAAACTGCAACAGAAATATTACAAAACGCATGATAATTACAACATTTTACAATTTACGTGGACTGTATCTACAGTAATCATATACACAGAATTTTGGTATATATTTATAAAGGGAAAAATGGGATATGATTGGGAAGGAGAATGTTATCCCCTCTGTAAAAGATAGCTGTACAAGAAGATTTGACCCTTACCCTTTCCTCCTCCTCTCTGATGAGGTCATCAAGCGTCTGGGTAGAATCACGAAGCCAGTCATTGGAATCGTTATAGACACGATCGTAACGAGACTTCAGCTTGTCGATCTTCTCTTCCAGTGGCTTGCGCTGGTCATCAGAGAGCTTGTCACGGAACTCTCTCTTGAAGTGCTCTGCAGAGCTGATGGTGTCACTGACCTGGGGTTGTTTGGCCTGTACCTCAGCTTGGAGAGTCTGAATATGTAATTTATAAGACATTATATAAATAAAGATCTGCATATAAATGTACGCTATACACTTTACATGTACATGTACATGTACATGTATACTACTATACTATGCCACAGTATAATGGAATATCCCTGGCACAATGGAGATACATACACGCACTGCTACTATACTAGTATACTATGCCTCACTACTATGGAATATCCCTGTCACAATGGAGAGACCTACACACACTGTTACTATACTACTATACTATGCTGCAGTACTATGGAGTATCCCTGTCACAATGGAGAGACCTACACGCACTGCTACTATACTACTATACTATGCCTCACTACTATGGAGTATCCCTGGCATAATGGAGAGACCTACACACAATTTCACTATATTACCATACTATGCTGCAGTACTATGGAGTATCCCGTGCACAATGGAGAGACCTACATGTACATGTAATAATACTATAATGTTATACTATGCTGCAGGACCATCGAGAGACCTACATATACTGATACTATACTACTATACTATGCTGCTGTACTATGGAGTATCCCTGTCACAATGGAGAGACCTACACACACTGATACTATACTACTATACTATGCTGCTGTACTATGGAGTATCCCTGTCACAATGGAGAGACCTACACACACTGATACTATACTACTATACTATGCTGCTGTACTATGGAGTATCCCTGTCACAATGGAGAGACCTACACGCACTGCTACTATACTACTATACTATGCTGCAGTACTATGGAGTATCCCTGTCACAATGGAGAGACCTACACACACTGATACTATACTACTATACTATGCTGCAGTACTATGGAGTATCCCTTTCACAATGGAGATACCTACACGCACTGCCACTATACTACTTTACCATGCTGCAGTACTATGGAGTATCCCTGTCACAATGGAGAGACCTACATGTACACACACTGCTACATGTACTATACTACTATACTATGCTGCCATATTATGGAGTATCCCTGGCACAATGGAATAACCTATCTGGACTATAAACAAACATGACTATACCTTGAAGGCCTTGACTTCCTCCCTGAGCGGCTCTATCTCTCTGCTTTTAGGCATGGCTTGATCCAGCTTGGTGTCCATGGCTTGTACCCAGTCTAGTGTGACTTGAGCATTGTCTGTTTCCTCATTGCATCTCTCCGCAACATGGAGGTCATCCAGGCAATCGATAAGGTGCTTGCGGAGGTCAGCGTATCGCCGGTTGACATCATCGAGCTCTCGCTGTACTGGTGTATCATCTTGACAAATTATGACAAAAATCATCAAAGTGGTAATTGTTACTGTTGATTTTTCAGATATTTTGCAGCAATTCTGTTCTTGTCTTTCATCAGCTCACAATGCAGGTACATGTACAGAGCATGTTCAATGCATTGCATCAAATGTTCTTTCCTTCCTTATACCTTCTTTCTTCCCTCAATCCTTTATTGTCTCTCAAATAATAATAATAATAACAATTTGCACATATCAGACAATTTTGATCAAGGCACAACAACAATGAATTTACATGTACAGGTTACATAAAAAAGTTACAGATTATCTGCAAGTAAAGAAACTTGAATCTTAAATAAACAGATTCGTTAACCTTTGTGTTTTGAATTATTCAATGGAATCTAATTATTAAAATTACTACTCTCCCTATGAACGCACATACAAAAGGAATTTATTAGCCCCACATTATTGGCTTTGCTTGGCTAAATTTCATCAATATGAATATCAAACAAAGATGAAGAGATTGAGATGGCCTTCAGGGTTAATCCCCATATAACAGAGAAAATGGCCCTGAAATGTTTATGGTTTCAGTTGTAAGTATATGTACAATGTATGTACATGTATCAGTAAGGAATTTACCATCAATGTGGGGCTCCGACTCCACTCTCGATGCTGGCACAGCTTCCAGTCCTGGCTGTGTTGATCTCTGCAGAGGTTTGCAAGGTACTGCTTGGGCTACGTCCCTCTTCATGGCATCCAGGGCATCGCCAGTCCTGTTGATGTTGGTGATGTTTGGCTCATAGGCATCCACCTCCTCCAAGAAAGGCTAAAAGGATGAGTGAAAGAAATCACACACTTGAAAGAAAAATTTCTCTAATATACTTAAGACTGCAATGATTGGTAGAAACAGTAAGAGCATTTTAAATCAGACCAAAATGCCAAAAGTACTTCTTTGGATATCATAATTTTGTAGAGCATTTGAATTAAGATATTTAATATGCAGATTGTATGTCCATTATCAGACAATTTTAATAATGTGCAGGCTTTCAGATATTTGCAAATAAACTGTTTGGATTGCCTCCTCTTTTGAGAAATAAAAATCTACCTTCTTTATTTCTATGAGCAATTCTGTAAGTCACATTTAATCAGATTTATCTGTATTGTTACCTTGAGTTCTTTAAGTTGGGCCTGTATGGCTGCCTTGTCCTTCACATGAGGTCTGGCCTGGTCTACCCTCCTCTCCATGTTGCCTAACCAGAAGGTGGTGTCCTTGTGCTGGGTGCCGTACTTGTCACTGGCTGCTTGGAGGTCATCCACCTGCTTTAGCCTGTCAAAGGTCACACACAGTTTGGGGTTAACAAACTTTATTCTGTAATAGTGTACAAACTACAGAGGGGGCAACAGAGCTTTTGTTTCATTAACACCATGCAATCTTTCTTATCGAAGAATGAAAGGTTATTTTTATTTCATTTCTCTGATAAATGTTATCTAGACTTACAGAAGTTTTTCATCTTGCACTCAACAGAGAAAAAGAAAAGAACCAAATCAAACAATATAAATGGGAACAAAGGTTAACAAAATTTTACCTTTGTCCTAGGCTGTCCTCCAATGTGGCCCAGTTAAGGTTGACATTGGCAATGATACCCTTGACATGCGATGTATCGTTAGCCCTAGGTTCCTTGATGAGTTGTTCTCCCATCTGTTGCACCTGCTTCAGGGCAGGGCGTTGTCCATCCAACTGCTGACGGATGTCCTAAGGAACAACCATACAAATTATGATCATGAAATACTCTTTTGTTTCCCATTAAGCTTGAGATCCACATGAAAAAGTTAATAGCAAGAAAACTAAATATTTTTGGCCAGTTGATTTTTATGACATATGTTTCAAAAGAATTGACACAGATTATCTAAAATATTTTGTTTCTGTAAACTGCAGATTGCAGTGAAGTTTATATACATGTACTCTCTAAGAGGCTAGGGCCTTGGTTTTAGCTGGGCAGCCAATATAAGCCAATCACTTAAAAGAAATTATACTTGGTATTAAAAAAGAATTCTTCAATAAAGACTGCAAATCTCCTGTGTTAATCAAGACAACAAGGGATAAACTGCGTTGTCCACAGGCATAATCACCAGGCCCACAACCTCCTGATCAAAAGAAATTAACAGGATGAACCATTTTTCCCAAGTGCACTCATTTCAGTCAATTGCTCAGTGTCCCCTTAGATCCTCTTTAAGCCTACCTTGAGTTTGTTGATAAGCTTTGGAGTATCCATCTGTCCCATCTCCTTGGCGTTCAGGGTCTTGATAACTGGGAGCTCCCAGTCCTCCAGCTTGTCAACCCGACTCTCGAAGTCACCCACCCTGTCGACAAGTCCCTGGAGGACATCGCCATGTAGAGAGGTTGTGTCGCCAACCTTCTTGTAGCGGTCGTTGACCTCAGCTAGCTTGTCGTTGATCAACTTGGCCTCCTGAGGCTCGCTGGTCTTGATGAGCTGGGTGGCAGCCTGGTTAACAGCATCGATGTCAGGCCGGTGGCTGACGATGTCCTTCTTGAGGATCTGTCATTAAAGAATAGGGGGGAAAAGATGTGTGTCTATTTACAAGATAAGTTCATTTATCTTTGTGTATACCAGTATTGTAGAGTGTACATATGAACAAATTTGATCAGGATGAAAAAAAAAAGTTACACATATGTTGTACATGTAACAGACAGTCAAGTTCCCTCATGAATGGAGCTCAACATGCATGCATGGTGTATTCCATACATTTGTCTTAAAAACTTTCAGGAAATTTTAACTTTCTAATGGAGCAGAGACGAAAAAGTAAAAATCTTTTAAGAAAAAAAATAATAAGACATTTACAATGTATTCATGACCTCTTTATTAAGCATGCAATGCCAGTATGCTTAATCTCAAATTTTATTGCATCTCTGGCCAAGTATTCAACATACAGTATTAACAAAAAGCTATGAGGAGCTAACCTGTTGTGACTCCATATTTTCCAGGAGTGGTTCCTTCTGGAGACTGATCAGGGTTCCTTTCTCCATGTTGTAACAATCCCTCTCTGCCTTGTCCAACCAGCGCAGGAGCATGTCTAGATTCTCCTGGACACCCTGGGACTGGCTCAAGGCACGTCGGAGAGCTGCAAGGCGGTCATCTATCTGACCTTCAAGGGCTCGGTAGCGTTGGTCAATGTCATCTTAAAGATCATAAAAAAGGTACATCTCTAACTGCTTAAAAAAGGTACATTTCTAACTGCTTCAAAAATGTACACCATAAGTATTATCTTCTTCAAACACAGCAAAAACCAGAAGATATGAACAACCTGAACAAATATTACACTCTTAAGCCACTTTCAGATATGACCAGGAAAACTTCCTATAGAAAATACTCATCAAAGAAGTTCTTAATATTGTTTGAGTAGTATTGTCAATATTTCAATATAATAATAAGACATCCTTACTCTGGAGATCTAAAACTTAAAATATACAATATATCCGCAATACCTGCTTGTCTGGTGACATCCCTCTCCACAGCTGGTTGAATAACCACAAGGTCATTGGCAGTGTCATTGACCTTCTCTACATCACTCAGATGCTGCACAACATCATTCCTCAGGTTCTAGAAGGGTCAAAGATTAAAGGTCAATCATGTTGATCAATGCCAATCAGGGATCAAACTAGGTTAACGGTAAATCAAGACAATGTGTAGCAAATATTCTCAAATGCTTCACTTTCGGAAATATATCAAATACAGAAATAATCAAAGTTGATGTACTTTGAACATTGTACAAGTATGTGCGTTTTCAGCAGCCTATATTCACATCTGTTTTCATACCATAGACAAATCACAAGTTGTACATGTACATGTATGCTTGGCAAGAATAAAGTAAATGCTTTAATATTCCAATAAACCAATTTTTTTTCTAGCACTTTGAAATTTTCCATTTACAACAGCATTTCCTATCATAATCATTCCCTGCAAGAAAAACCTATGAAATGAAAATACTGTTGATACTGCAAAACTAGTCTACAATTCTGAATATACAAACTTCATGCATGTTTTTGAATATCGTTTGTTGCAATCAATACAATAAGTACAGGCTATTAACATTTCTCTTTTCTAAGGAATTAAAAGAAAACTACAGACTGCACATGAAGATCAGATCTCAAATCATATGCATGCATCAGCCATGATTCTATTCCACTTTAAAGTATTAAATCACTACTAATATTTCCAAAAAATGCATGTAGTGTACCAAAACAAAAAAGAAGCAAACACATTGATCACAAAGTGAAATAATTCTTTGCCAACATTTTCTGGAAAGTATGTTTAATGAAACATCAAAATTATTTCATCAAGATATCCAAAACACACATTTTGACTCTAGAATTTAAAACCATCATGCCTTTCACAGAAACGCTGCTCATAGCAAAATTTCAACAAGAACATTGTCATACATCTATTTACTTACTGTGACATCCTGAATTATGTAGAGTGAAATTAAGAAGAGAACATTAACAAATGAAACATGTGTGAAATTTGAGATTCAACCACTTTTTCTATTCATTTTTCTATATATTGTTAAAAAGACTGATTTCAACAAGTTCTTGAAGGTGTTTGCAATTTCCAAAATGTGTGGCAATTAATTGAAGCTCCAAGAATTTCCTTGGTCATCATCTTTTTTGAAAAACACTGAAAACTTTGAGAGATAAGTGAACATTACAAGATGGGAAATCGAGATACATTTGAATTCATGTATAAATTCCAGTAGATTGGTTTGAATTTTCTTTATTATATTGTACAGATTTCTTAGTCATGCGTGAACAAGGCTTGAAGGTTCATACCTGCAGTTTCTCAATCTGCTTCTCAATGGCCGTTGGGTCGGCGCTGATAGGTTCTTTGAGTAGCTTGGCCAGAGTGGTCTCAGCGTTTCCCAGCCACGGCAGGATGCCTTCCACTGCGTTGTTGAAGAGCTGGTGATGGTCCACCAGGACCCGAAGCCTTTGTGTCAGGTTTGAGGATGTGGTCTTCAGGTCACTGTACTGTCCGTTGGCCTTGCCTAGGATGTCACGCAGGATGGTGGGTTCAGGCTCCTCACGGAACGAGTCGTTGAATTTGCGAGGCAAGACAGTCTGGCGGAAGTTGGCAAGTTCTTGACGATAGACCTGGTACAGGAGAACATGTATGAAAACATTAACACATCTGTATAATTAAGGGTATTAACATTTGTGGCAATTAGTTCTAAAGGGTACTTTCTGTTCAAAAGACCAGTGTACTATCACAAATGCTTTCTGTTGGAAAGACTGAAGATTCTACAATTATTATGACTTTTTAAAAATTTATTCAAAAGATAGATGTATATTTCAACTACAATGCTGACCCAAGGATGACATCTCAAAGTACCTTGTATCCAGAAAAGACACTATATAAATTGCAACTATCATCAGTTTCTTGACAAAATCCTTCCAAATTAAATATACTAGTATTTCCTTTAAATATTTTCACGGTGGAAAGTCAATTAAAGTTGTCTTTACCTTCTCTGCATCCATGTTTCTCTTGGCATTCATGTTCAAGAAGCGCACATCAGCCCCTTCAGTCAGGATCTCCTCATTGAAGGCACTCTGCTTCTCAAATTGATCCTTGAGTGTCTTGAGGTCCCTACCGATGTCCTTCTGGGCCACCTGCAGCTGACGGTCAGCGTCGCCCAGCCACTGGGTGACCTCCTGGTTGTCTTCCAGGATCTTATCCAGTTCTGGGATGGCTGTGGTGAGGCGGTTCTCGCGGGTCTGCGACTGGACATAGACCACATCATACCTCTTCTTAAGCTCCGAACTCAGGTCCTCAAGTTTGGTGCGGTCAGTTGGTTTGAGGCGGTCCGCAAACTGATCGATGAGCTGCTGGGCTGTCTGGACAACCTCCACCACCGGCTGCTGGTGGGCAACGATGTCCTCATGCAATACCTGAAAAATAATTGTTTTTTATTGCACTGTTTATTAAACTACAAGTGCTATAATGATCATAAAGTCAATACGTATCACAAAATTGTAGTATTTGTAGTTAAGAGGATAAAATGAATTTCTATTGGAATAGCTAATGTCCAATAGAACAAATACATGTAATTTGAATTCATACACAAAACTTGTGGTGAATTGCATACACGCATAAAAAGAACAGAAGAGAACATACACAGAAACTAAACATACAGTATATGTCAAAGTGAATAAATGAAAAATTAAAAGAGAGGTACATAGTTGACATGTACATGTATATGGTAACTTCACTTATGTCCTTACCTTGTGATTTTTAGCTTGGGTACCAAGGTTTTTAGGTACTTCTGACATGGGCTGCTCTGAGCCAAGTCTGCGTTCAGCCTCTGCCACCCAATCTAGGAGATCACCCAAACCTGCCAGGGCCTGTTGGAGACGCTCAGCAAGAGACAACTAGGTAGATGAAGAGAAAGGAATCAACAGCATATAAACATTAATGATGATGATGATGAGGTACCATTCGTCAGATGGAGGTTTAAAGGGGCCGTATCTGACATGAATAATTATATACATGTACATCGGCAAAAATCTAACAACAAATGCATCACTGTGCAGAGACTATGGAAGGGAAGACACCGATACTTAAGACGAAATAAAGTGCTGGTGAGCAGATTGAATGGTGGTTTCCTATTTCACAACGATGCTGTTCTTTCCACATTATTCATGCCAAGGTTCTTGATATGCCTACTGTTCTTACATTCACCGATTTATTTCATTCATTCATATTCCTTACCCCTTGGTCTCGCTCATGTTTGAGCCTGTTGAGTTCATCATTAGCATCCTTCAGCCAATCACCTGAGGTGACGTTGAGTCGGGCAAAGCCCTCATTCAGGTCAACTGTCCTACGGTTGAGACTATCCTGCTTGTCATATGGAAGGACATCCTTGTTGTCAGCAACAAACTGCTCACTGCGGAGGCTAACATCGTCAACTGGGATCTTGTGGGAACTTATTTCAGTGACAAGTTTCTACAGAAAAGAAAGAACATACAGGTACATTGAGTAAGTACATTGTGTTAAAGTAATGAAATAATGTATCAAGATTCCACAGAACACTGTCCAACCCACTTCGATAAACCTGTTAACTATTTCTTCTTCTGGAACAAAAGTTTCTCTTGACAACAGACCTGTTTACTAATGTATTTCAATTTATGCATGTTTCTCTGCAAATCCCTTGGTTACCAACTATTCAATTCACTTGCTATGCTATGGCATCTCTATAGATGGAAACCACTTTTATTACATTAGTTGTTGCTATTTGTTCAAGAAATATGCATAAAATTATTAACCAGGTCTACTTGTCCATAAATATAGAAATGACCAACATCAAAATATTATTCTAATTGGTTAAATTCTTTGTTTCTCGTACCCTAATCCCCTGTATACCTGCAATAAACAACAATAAAATTTCCTGCTAGACCATACCTCCAAGTTCTCAATCTCCTTCTCCAGAGGTTCAATATCGGTGGCTGGGATACGAGGCTCACATCTAGCCAGCTTGGTTTCTGTAGCAGTCACCCAGTCCAGCTGCTCTCCGACCTTCCCATCCCGCTCAATGTACTGCCGGGTCAGGTTTAGGTCCTCGATGCGGAACTGCATGTTCTTCAAGAGGTCATCATACCGGCGGTTGACATCAGCCAGCTGGCGCTCTGTGGGTGTCTCATCTGTTTATTTGAAAGATAGTCAATGGTAGTCAAATGTACATGTAGGACAAATTTTCAGCCATTTTGTTTTACAATCTCTATGATTAATTATTTTGTCTCAAATTTTTTTTTCTCCTAAGTACAAGTACATGTACATGTACAGTACATACATACATGTAGTATGTTATCTTCAATATTGCATAAGTGTAACATCTGTTTTAATTCACAATATGATGACAGTACACAGGTATTCCTTCTCCAGTTAGCTACATTTACCAAGAGTGTACATGTATCTATTACCGCAACATATTCCTGACAGACATACAATATGTACATTTCATTCTGGTGCATTAAAAGGATAAAACTTTCAATTTCTTCCTCAAATACATATTCTTGTTGCACCTAAATCAGCTTTTTAATTCATTACCAACTGCTGTAAAACCAGGAAATATTCCAACATACAAATTTTGAAGTTGTCAATAATAGCAGTTTTTGCAGCAAGAAACTTTGCAAAAATTACAGTGTTATTACTCATTAATTTCTAGGCATGAAACTTTTATGAATCTTGAGCACAAGCATAATTAATGCAAGTTTATTGTTTTGAAGAAATATACAAATGTCAGTGCACCGATATATGTACAGTAAGCCAGAGAGATTTGCAATAGATTTGTCCATCTCTCTTCAAACAAGCCCCCTACCTTCTTGATAGATAGCACTCTTGTCCAGATCCATGGCCGGCTGCTTGACCTGTCCAGCCTTAGGCATGGTGGCCTGGAGTGACCGGATGTGAGGCTGGGCTAGGATGGGCTGGTCAGTCTCGCGGATGACCGTGTCGTAGGTGTGGCCAAGCTTGTTGCAGGTGTCAACACTGGGCTTGTACCCGATGACTTCTTGTTGGATTGGCTGAAATCGTGAACAGTGAGTCAAATGTTAAATGTGTGAGTAGTACACTAAATTAAAATGAAGCTAACATCCCTTTCAATAATGTGAGAAAGTTTAATTTAGGAATTTGACCCCTAAACTCTAGCAAACAAATATCTTTCTTTATACTTGTAGAAATAGCCTCTCTAAAGCTGCACAGAAAATGTGAAATTTTGGAAATATAATTATGTAAAAGGATTTTACGACACATGTTCATACGACGATTGCTCTGTGGATGATTTCTTACACTTGACAAATTCCTAAGTTAAGCCCTGGATCAAACAATATCCCTAACCCTAACCCTAACTCTAACCCTAAACTTAGCCTAATACCCAATTGCAACCCTAAACCTAACCCTATATCTTTGACAAAATCAATCTGAAAAGTGGTGTTCGAGCTCACTTTTAGTACAATTTGGACTCTCAACACCAACACCGAGCATGAAATCACCCTTTGGGCGTGTATGTACATATTCTGATAGTACACATGACATACCTTGGCCTCCTGGAGTTGTTTCTGGACAGTAGCCAAGTCCTTGCCACTGACTGGTAGCTGATTGACCTTGCGTTCCATACCGGTCAGCCACTGGGTGGTGTCACGATGACGATCTCCATACTTCTTCTCTGCATCTCGCTTGCGCTCTAGGTCCTTGTTTCTGCATGGGTTGGATGGATGGATGGAATACATTTTCATCTACATATAGTGCAATATTACTCTTCAAGCCAGGGTATTGTTATGCATGAACATGTATAAATATGTCGATGAGAAAGTGGATGAAAATGTTGTTTACGATACAATACATATGCAATATCACAACCTAATTTTGTTATTGCTGAAATTATATAAATCATCAAGTACACTTTAAAGCACATTGATGACGGGGCACTTGGTTACAAACACAATTAGACAGTTTTAAACAACATAACCTCAACTTTTTAATAAATACAAATATATTATCTGAAAGGAATACTCAATTCCCTGGAAAGAGATGCTGTTATACAGTGAAGTATTTTCTTTTTGAAACTCTGATGTTTTTGTGACCATATATGCATTATAATTTCACCAGAAGTTGCCTAAAAATAATAATCACTATACACTCTTAATGACAAAGATCATGGTGTGCTAAACATCATCTTAGCCCTACCTCTTCTTGAGTGCCTCTTCAAAGTCCATGTAGTTCTTGTCTACATTGTTGACCACTGACGTGACATAGGATGTATCATTGGCCTTGGAGTCTGACAGTAGAGCTTCTGCCAGCTGGTGGATGCGACTGTACTGGGGTTTGTGGGCATCATGGCGACGGCTTACATCCTAAGAGAGGGGACAACAACCAAAGAGGACAAGTTTCAGTATAAAGTGAAATTAAAATGCATCTCCCAAAAAACTAAGTTTTATACAGTAGTATATGTGTACAATGTAAATTGCACTTGCTCAAGAATTACATTAAATGTTTAAAAACAAACAAAAGACTCTGTTTGACATGGCTATTTGTTGCTTCTTTTTTTCAATACTCTTATAACATTTACTTCTGCATGTGCAGAAACATATATTTACATGTATCTCTGTTTGTTAAACTAGTCTTGTTGTTTAATATCTACTGAAGACATGTGTTCCAATAATCTCCAAAATAAAATTGAAATTTGAAATAATTTTTCTGAGTTTTTTTTACAAACCAAGGCCATAAATTCTACAAGTATCAGTAACGAATTCAGAGCCCTAAAAATACCACTGTGCAATTACATGTAAATTAAGCTGCAATTCCAGAACACCTTTTAACCCAATGCCTATTGGAACCAGGAAGGTCCTGCATTAAGTTTAAATTCATCAATCAACAGTTTAACAAACCTTGAGTGTATTAGCAGTGTTAGATGGTTCTTGCTTCATCAAGGCCTCTGACTCTAGAGTCTCCAGGTCTGGCAGGAGCCAATCCTCAAAGTCATCCACCTCCTTCTCAAAGTCATTCAACTTCTTGCTCAGAGCTAGTAACCCTTCGCCGTGGTCCCTGGCAGCGGATGACACATTGGCATAGCGATCGTTGACCCGGTTGAGCTTCTCCTGGACTAGTTTGGCCTCGTTGGGAGGAACGGTTGTCATGAGCTGCTTGGCAGCCACGTTGACGGAGTCGATGGGCGTGCGATGGCTGACAATGTCGTCCTCAAGAACCTATTATATGCAGATCAGTATTAAGTATTAAATTAGAATGAATACACCTGACATATATGACACAATGTGTAAATCATACTGATGTACAATTACCATGGGACTTGTTCTACCAATACGTTGCTTGTATACATGTAGCACATAAACATAAAGAAAGTCCATATGTGCTTACGCTCAAAGAAAAAGTTATAAGAGATAAGTCTGAATAGGAAATAGACATTTAGGCTTGGGACATGTACATGTATATGGAATAACAGAGAATACAGAACAGGTAGGTATAACCATGGAAGCTATTAAGGTGTACTTAATCAATACCAAATTATCAATCATTTACAAATGAGTATCTTTTCAACAGCATCTTAAATAACTTTTGTCGTATTTGCCTGCTTTAAAACATCTGAAAAACTGTTCCACAAGTTGGCAGAAGCCATTCTGAAGAACAATTTACACCTCTGTGTAGATTTTCATTCCAATTAGAAAGTGTATACAAAATCCCATTAAAAAACAGCAAATGACCGTGCATGGTTAATGTTATACTCCCTCTCCCCTTCCACCAAAGTGACCCACACAAAAGTGAATAGGTCACTTTGTTAGATATACATTGATCAGAAACAAAAGGAAAATGAAAATAAATTGAAGCTTTAAACAAACTAAAATCTAACCATTTCCACACTTGAACCAAATTAAAAAGGTTAATAAATATAAAAAAATAAATTGCAATAATAAATTGAACATAGTCCATCCAAACTAATGAGAAAAAGATAATAAGCACAAATTCACAGTATTTCGTGCATCTCATGTAGTTTTCAATATTCATTGAAATTAGCATATAAAATTAAAGTAAAACTTACTATACATTTTCTGGAATCAGCTTTATACCAAATGGATATTGTATACATGTATATTTCAATCAGTTGATTGAAATGTAAATGCCTACAAGTGACTTTTATTCTTTCTTTTACTTCAATCTACTTTTTGTAATATAGGGAAGTACATGTACATGCACCTACATGGATATCTGTCAAATTATGTTAACAGTACACTGAAAAATGTAAAACATCCATCTATTTTTATTGCAAATGTATATGTAAGTGACCATATTTCTATCATTCCCTAACAATCTACAGTGTAACATTAGAATCAACAACTACACAATGTAAGATACAATTACATATCAAGTTTTCATGTGAGGTCTATTACACTTGTATGAAATGACGAACAAATGCGGTTCTCTACTTTGTTCTACACATACATGTATATTTAATATACATGTACATGTACATGCATAATACATCACAATGCTAACATACAGACATTGCAAAATTTTATATCAAAAACTGAAATGATGTATAAATGCTACATACACGTACAGTTTGTCTGATTATAAAGTATGTCTTGTAAAATACAATCACAGACATGATAAATCTGCACTCTTTTACATGCATTAACATTATCATTTTTCCATGTAACTACAAATGTATTGTTTAACAGACAAATACACCTGCAAAATACCTCATAATGTACGAGGCCTTCTAAATGAATTCATGAATATTATATGAACGTACATTTTGGGATATGAAAATCAGAACTACATGTATGCTCTATAAAGATAGATTGTTGATCTCTTGCTCCACATTAAAACAAGACATGTTATGTTCATAAGCTCCAACAAGCACAATACCAAAAAAAAATGAAGTTTCAGCTACATGTACAAGTATACAGTATTAGAGAAAGTAACACAAAAAGAGACAAGCCTAAATGAAACTTATGAAAATAAAGAATGAGGACAAACACTTAGAACAGAACATGAACTTCAAGAATAAAATGATGAATAGTAATTGTCGCAATGGATAGTACTAAAACTTACTTTTTGGTCCTGCTTCGTCTATTAATGTGGAATACATGGGGACATGAAAGTCGATCGTTTTAGAAAAGTTATTAATCATATCATTGCACTTTGAGATGAAAGCATTGCGGAGGTGGCCTATTTATATTCATTGAAATGCTATCATTGGAAACCTATTATGTTGTACAGACTTAAATTCTGAATGTTTAACTAGTGGATTTGAACAACATTGTTGAAGAATATTCTTGTAATTATGCAGTAATTGTTTGTTTATATTTTGATTTTTGTAAATAAAATCCTCGATTGGGAGGAAAAAAAAAAAAAATTAATCATATCATTTCACAGAGGTATCAACAAGGGTAAACATTTAATGGGTTTAAACATTATATTGAAATTTCACTTCTTTTTCAACTACATGTATATTTCCCCTCTTTTAAGTCAGGCTATTCCTTTACACTTCATTCTGTAATTTCTTTTTTTTCTTTCCCTTTTTAAAGCTTTCTGATTGTTTTGTCTGGTCCTACAGTTTTATGAAAAACATATTGCCACTAACCCTACCTCTTATATCATCATCCTCATCATCACCATCACCATTACCTACAACTATTGCCACAATCATCTTCATCTTCATCTTCATCATCATTATCGCTGTCATCATCATCATCATCATCACCACCACCACAATCAACATTGCAGGAGCTAAGATTAGCTTCTTGGTTCAACTCTACAGGTTGCAAAAGGTTGAACCAATAGGCTAAACATAGCCCCTAAAACTGGTGGCAGCGGTGGGATGCAAACCCACTCCATCGTAAATGACTGGTGCCTTTAAACCAGAGCCTCACCTTGTTATTCTATATCTGCTCTAGGATGGGTTCCCTGACTACTGGAGTGATGTACACTCCTCCAACAGCCACTACCATCACTTTCACCACCACCACCATACATCATTATCATCATCAGTATCACAATGCAAGTACCATCCTTCTTAAACTAACCTTGTTATTTTCTATCTGCTCCAGGATGGGTTCTCGACGTGCTGGAGTCACTGTACCCTTCTCTAGCCTATGCTGCTCCTTCTCCGCCTCATTCAGCCATTTCTCCAGCATGTCCAAATTCTCCATGACACCTTGGGTGTTGGCCAGGGCGATCCTAAGCTTCTCCAGGAAGTCATTGACGCCCATCTCAAGGGCATCGTACCGCTGGACAATTTCTCCTGTAAGAAAAAGACGGAGAGATGAAATAGTTCTGAATCATAAAAATAATAACATTGGATAATCTTGTGACACTCATATCCAAAATACACATGTACATATAGAATTTTCTTTTATTAAATCTTGAAATAAATGTACACAGTACAATGATGATACAAAATAACAGTTACATTTTTTTTAAATCAACTTCTATGAAGAGAACAGCATGCTGTAATTATTAATAATGATAAGGATTCGTTTTGGGATGTACATGTAGATGTACACCCTATCATCCCCTATTGTAACAGCTAGTATTTCACTTGTCATACATGTATGTACATGTAAGCTCTCTACAAAATAACATCAAACTGAAAACATTAAATATCTGAAGAAAATGACCGAAGCAATCCAAATAGAGATACTTCTTCATACCAGTTGTCCTCTGTACATTTGGCTTGACAGCAGGCTGTGTTCCGATCAGCTCTTCACCATTTGCCTTCACATTCTCTACATCACTGGCATGGGCGACAACATCCTGATGGAAAGTCTGAACACAAATGTACAATGTAAGTCATTAGTATGTGTACATGTAAAGTACTTGCTTTTGTTATGAAGTAAAATAAAAATCAATATTTTGAAGAAGAAAAAATAGTGATGCACATCAGTAGAACCATGATGAGAATCACTTAAATTCAAAACAGCTGACTAAGGAAAACAATGTCACTAAAGTCAACAGAATCTCAGTGGTCGATTTTGCTGAAGATGATGAAAAATAAAAAGGAAGGGCAGTTCACATACCTCTGCCTTCTCGATCTGTCTCAAGATGGTCTCCTTGGTAGCTCCGATGGGCTCACTCTTCATTTTACCCAGGGTCGCTTCAGCATTACCCAGCCACGTTGAGACTCCACCCACACTGTCTGTGTACAGCTGGTGCTTAGCAACCAGCTCATTGAGGAGGCGCAGGTGCTTGCCATAACGAAGTTTGAGCTTGTCAAAACGAGCGTTGATCTCAGTGAGCTGGCCACGGATTAGGTTGGCTTCGGCAGCCTCCTGGAAGGCACGGCTCTGCTGACGAGGTAGGATGTTACGGAACTCAGCAAGCCTCTGACGATACACCTGGTAAAACAAAGGGACATCATAAAGTAATCTATCTGAGTAGAGAGTAACATAATCACTTGACCTGTAATCTTTAGCAGAAAGGAATAAACACAAGGTTTGCTTCAATTCAAAATACTGTAATTTGTATTAAAAAAACAGAATATATAAAGTAACCTGAAAATAGTGGTATTAGTGGTATAAAGGTAACTATACATTATGTATACATTTATATACCAAAAACTTGAGCCATAGATATTACACATGTATCAGAACTGGCACTAATATATTTTACTGAATTGAAAAGGTATACAATAAATCCCTCAAGAATTATCAAACTGTGCAAGTGAACTACACTTTTGCAAACCTGCGTAAATGCATTTTGTATTGACACAAACACATGCACTCATATCCGTGAAAATGTCAGTGTTTCAAGATACATGTACAGAGTCAAAGAGTACTGTATTTAAAACTTTCCAAGCAACTGACTTTGATATTTAAGACTTGCTGTAGACATACCTTGGCCATGTCAATGAATGTCTGTCCAGCTTTGTTAAGGAACTTGAGATCTCCCTTCTGATCGTTGACATCCTCACCAAACTCAGCATGGTCAGCCTGCTGCTCTTTGAGCGGGACGAGTTCGATGGCAATATTTCGCTCAGAATTGTCCATCTTGCGCTCGGCCCCTTGAAGCCAGTCAGTGAATTCAGTGAAGTCAACCTGGATGAATTTGAATAAAAACATATTGGTTATTCACACACTGTGCTTTCATTTTAAAGTGACCTATTAAAGAGACGGGACACATCTGATATTCAGACAGTCAATACAAATATCGCAATATTTATTAAATATACGTAGTAAGTTCATATGAATAAAACTGTCATACATCCATTTTTACTAACCTTTTGGAGCTCATGAAAGTCAAATTAAGCAACAGTCTTGACATCAAAGACTTATCTCAACTCCATGTAAGAGAAAATATTCACACGAAAATGGTAATTCATTACAAGATTTTTAAGTTTTTTTTGTTGTGTGTTTTGTTTTGTTCTATGGCAAAACGTAACCATCCATTGGGAAGGATATTTGCTCATCCTAAATGTTTTAGTTATTGTCCTCATTTTGACGCATTTAATATATTCATCTACACACGTGTTACACAATAATTTTTTTTTTTAAAGAAGCCTGGAATATCCAGAGATATATATATATATATATCAGGTGATTTCACTCAATTAGCCTAAAAAAAGACCCCGAAATATTGGACCATTATACGTTCTGTGAACAATGAAACCAGAGAATGGAGATGTGACAGGGCCTGAAACCAGGAAAAAAGCATAAAACAGAGCATCCCTGAATAAATGAATGAACATGTACCTCAAACTTCTGAAGGTCTTCAATGGCCTGTGTCAATGTCTTGAGCCTGTCTGAGGACTGCGTATGAACAGCCTCATAGCGCCCTTTGAGTTCTTCCTGGCCGTCCCTGAGTCGTTTGGTCTCAGTCTTGCCCACCCTGTCACCGAGGGTCTTGAGTAGCTGCTCAATGTCCTCCACACACTGCAGGATAGGCTGCTGGTGGGCTTGGATATCATCATGCAAGGGCTGCAAAGGTGAAAAGTCAAAATAATACTAATAAATACACTCTAAGTCCACTTTTGTGATTATAGTGCTCAAGACACAATATATAATGAAACTAAATTTTGTAGATACCCTGCTCTGGCTTGGCTGTCTATTTAGCAAAATTTTGTCAATATTAAGGGCTCAAATATTTCATCAATTCCTTCCAGTCAGCTACATGTACATGTACCAATCATCTACAGTGTACACCTTCATTGAGAGACATGGCTTTGTCTATAGGGAAAAGAAAATAATAATTAGCTCCTAATATGATGTACATATTAAAATTTCACCTATGACAGAAGCATATTAGCCCATATTTCATTTCTTAATATCCTACCTTGTGATTGGTGTATTGTTGCTTGACCTGAGGACTCTTCTCATTTAGAGGTTGCTCTGCAGCTAAGGCCTGCTCTGCTTTGGCTAACCAATCTAGGAGATCCTGTAGCTTGGTGCCCTTCTCTCTCAGCTCACTTTCGAGGCGGATCTACAAAATAAGAATCAAGAAACAAAGGTCATAGTTTAACTATTTGTAAAGCTGTACGGCATCACAAGTAAATTCTTCAGATATAGACATTATGCTCTGTAATAATGGAGTTACAAAGAAGTAATTTGAGACAAATTTGTATGTCACAGAAATATAAAGGTTGTACATGTAATGCATTACAGTAAATGTAAATAATTATATATTCTATAATACAATATGTACAACAGCCTATCCACTGGGGTGACCCTAGATGATAAAAAACAAACAACTTGCTTGGGATATACACTTTAAGATAAAAACATATTTGAATCTATCTTACCCTCTGTTCTTCATCAATCTGCATCATATTGAGCCTGTCGATGGCCTCCTTGAGCCAGTCATCTGACCTGTTATAGATGTCATCGTACTCTCTACGCAGGTCACCTGACTTCTTGGTCAGGTCCTCATTCTGCTTGGGAGCAAGCCTGTCCTTGTTCTTGCGGAGGAAAAGCTCTGATCCATTGACGGTGTCAGAGATGTTGGGTTGCCTACCACGGACGTCGCTGTGGATACCCTTCAATGGAACATCAAGAAAAGAGAGTGAATAAAAAGAGGTAAGCATGCATTCATTACGACATGATAGTAAAATTCTGGATTCATGTTAGGGTTAACACATCCACAATGTCTATAAGCACTTTACGGATAAACTGATACCCTACATGTATCATCAAGATTTAGGCTTGCCTGTACAAAAATATGGACACATTTATAGTGGTTAAATTAGTAAATCAAGCAGGAAAAATTCTTCCAGACACTTACCCTGAAGACCTCAATTTCTTTGGTGAGTGTTGGGATGTCATTGGCCATGGGTCGTGCCCTGTCCATCTTGGTGTCCGAGGCAGTGACCCACTCCTGGTCAGCATTGACCTTGTTGAGGTTGTTGACCCACTCCTCTGAGAGGGCAATGTCCTCCAGGGTGGCGTTGATGCGGTGCTTGAGGTTTTCATAACGATTGTTGACATCATAGACCTCACTCTGGACTGGGGTCTCACCTGATTGAAGTCACAAGGAAGGAAGAACATCATTATCAGATGTAAAAGTTTATGTACATATAGATTGTGTATGGTTTGATATGGCAGTGTCTTTTCCTGCAGATATTGGCAGCAACTGTTAAAGTAGATATTCATTGATTTTTAAAACTGACTTAAGTTTCATTATTGCATAGGTGAAGCTTAGACCGGACAAGTTTGTCAAAATTCGACGCTTGCAAACATTCGAAGTAATGATTATTATCAATTACAAATTGCTAAAATACAGCCCCGACATAGCACCTGAACAGCTCTCCGAAAGCCGCTGAAATGTGTGACGTCAAAGAGAGGACGTTAATTGCACAAGCAGACGATGTCCCATAACATCTCACATATTTTCAGTGCCTGTTTTGTCATCTTCTCTTCAGTTATTTCACTTCACTAGCATTAGTCTATTATGTTTAATCCATATATTGCCTCACTCTAAACCCCGTGCATGGGTTTATTTGGATGGAAAATGAAGCGTTACAAGAATAAAGGAATCAGTTGCTTGTAAACAAAATAGACGCCATTGCATTCACAGCTGCATACACCGCTGGACGTTCGGCGTTGAATGAGGGATAAATACCGTCCTTGCAATCATTCAGCGGGCTTTTCAATTTGAAAGTGTGGTTTCTTTGATTGTTCATTAACCCTCATCCTATATATTTACAAACAAAAGATTTCAGTAATCAGAATCTGTTTCATTCCCATTTTAGAATGGTGTGAAATATGGGCACGTTTGAATACACTAAATTCTTTATAATTTGAGAAATAACTGCACTGCACTTATGTTCATTCTTTATGGGACGTCGTCTGCTTGGACAGGATTGTTCCCTTTATTGACGTCATTGAAACATTGTTATTTTTTTGGCGAAGCGCTTGTATATCGCAGATGCTGGGAGGTAGTTTTATTTGTATTATTGTTTAATTACCTGATATGTAGTTGACTTTAAACTGATACGATTGCTATCTGTTAACTTGCCAGTTTCTAGTGATACATTATTTATCATATTTGTGATTTTCTTTGAATGTGTACTTTAAACGTAATTCTCTTTGATACAGCTGTATACATTGTAGATGTCATCATGATACATGTGTATGTTATCAGTCAAGTCATAGGCAAAAGCACTCTTCCACAACTTAACCTCTTCTGTTCCATCCATTTTTTTAACAATAAATATAAACAATCTTTCAAGAGTTAAAATTTTGATCTAGGGCTTTCATTATTCAATTAGACATGGAGTACACATTGTATGTTCCATGGATATAAACTTCACCATGAAGTCGCCCGTTTCTTAGTCCAAATGCTTTATTCTACAGCCAAATTCTTGGGTAGAATTTTTCTGTTAAGGCACATAAAGCATACTTTTCGCTCTAAGGCAACAATGTCTGGCTTGGAATGGCTTAGAAAACAGTTGCAAAGAAGAAAAGAACATCTACTCACCCATGAACTCTACTGGTTCCTGGAACTTGCCCACCTGGGCTTGGTCCTGCTGACCGATGTTTCCAAGCTCGGTAGAGCGGTAATGAGGGACGCTCTGAAGCGGCTGGACGGTATCACGTATGACTGTGTCCAGGTTCTGACCGTTCTTGGAGTTGTTGTCGATCTTGGGTTTGTAGTCAGTGATCTCCTTCTGCAATGGCTGTTTCAATGGAAATCACAAAAAATGGATCAAGATGATTGAGCATGCAAACTCAATGTACAGTAGCTCTTCAAATGTGCGACTTGTAATGCTTCAACTTAATCAGGTGCAAACATACATGTACATGCACTGTCTTTGTCAACAGGTAAATGTCAGAAAAATCATTGGAGAAGATCAAATACATGTACATGTATAACATTAGTTGCTTTATACATGTTTACATATTAACCCTAACCCTAAACTGAAACCCAATCACAAACGTAACACTGATTTTATATCTTTGACGAAATAAAGCCTGAAGCAAACTTTGCTGGAGCAAATGTCTGGTCACCCTAGCAACAACTTAGACCTTTTTTGTAAAAAGTTTCAAACCGAGTACATTCAAACACTGCTCAATTGAACAAAGTGATCTTATGAATAGGTATTTACTGTGGTACAATCATTGTAAAAGCACATTGTAGATTTGACTAAGAAAGCCCTACCCTGAGTTCTTTGAGAAGGATCTGGACTGTGTTTGCATCCATGGCCTGGGGTTGGACCTGGTCAAGACGGCGCTCCGTGTTGTCCAGCCAGTACAGGACATCCTTGCGGTCAGTCTGGTACTTCTTGGTTGTGTTCTGGAGATCATCGTGTTGTTTGTTCCTTGTGTTGTAGGCTTTCTCTCCTGACTTCCAGTTGGCATCCACATTGCCAAGGACAGATGTCACATATGATGTATCCTTGGCCTTGGTGTCCTTGATGAGCTCATCACCTAGCTGGTGAACCTTTTTCAGGGGTGGCCTGTGGGCATCTGTCTGCTGACGGATATTCTGAGATTCGATAGAGATGTGAAAGATGGGAACATCCATTGTGTAAATAACTAAGTAAATGTCTGGAGAAGTCTTATGTAAGCATGATCTTCTCTTTCATCATAATGCCTCACGAAACAAAAAATAATGAATATGTTATATTACAAAACTACATGTACATTATGTACATTAAGTTAGAAAAGAATCAACCTCTTATTTATAGCATTTTAAAAGAATGAAAAAACTGTTTTCCCTCTAGAACCTATTACACAAACATGTACATGAACTTGACATTCACAAGGTATTTCATATAAAGCACTTCTTCTAGCAGTCACAAAGCACTGCAGTTTGCTTTAAAAAATCTTGAAACAGGCACCCTTAACCTAAAACCCACCTGCAATTTACTGCCAAACTCTGGCAGAGGCAACTGAGCAATCTGCTTGGACTCTAGTTCATCAACAGAGGGCAACAGCCAATCCTCTAGATTCTCAACCTCATCCTCGAAATCGGACAGTCTACGGCTCAGGTTCTCAAGATGGATGCCATGGTCGGTGGTCCTGGTGCCAACCTTGCCGTAGCGTTCATTGATGGATTCTAGCTTGGACTGTAGTTGGCGTGCCTCCTTGGGTTCGCTAGATTGGATGAGAGGACGGGCTTGGGTGTTGACAGAATCTACCGCTGGTTTGTGATTCTCAATGTCTGACATGATCACCTGCGTGTAAATAAATAAAAACCAGTCAGTAGAAACAAATGGAAAGTAGTAGAAACTCTATAGATACATGTACACGTATCTATAGAAATATTTGAACATTTGTAAACAGCAGCAGCTGGCATGTGTGACCAACACAAAAACAGCCATGTACATGTAGGTCATTCATGAATGCCCAGCTTTTTATCAACCAGCTGACACAGCGGAAATAACTATATCAACATAAAAAAAAAACTGAAGCTTGCTCTGACAACTCGACATTTCCTAATTTTACTACCTCAGACTAAAGAAGATACATATATGAGAAGACAGTGAGAATAATGTTTTACAAATTCGATAGAGCTTGTATTTCAGTAATTATACCTTCTCACTAAACATTATGTAAGCATGTCTTTATTTTTACCTGCATTATTCTTCAAAGTATCAACATGATTATTATTCTATTTATCACTTTGTATCCCTTGTCATCCTACATGTATCTCAATCTCTTTCCTATAAATTGTTCTTTCTTCTTTGTCTCTCATTTTTCCATATTTTTAAATCTCTCCTTTCCTACATACTTCTACTATATTTCAACAAAACACCACACATTTGAGAAACACCCTAACCTTCTGCTCCTGCAGATTCTCAAGTAATGGCTCCCGCTTCACAGCAATCAATGTCCCCTTCTCCATCTGGTGAACATTGCGTTCAGACTCATCCAGCCACCTCAGCAGCATGTCCATGCTCTCTTGGACACTGGTGCACTTCGCCAGAGCAGCCTGAAGCTCATTTAGACGTGCTGCAATCTTGCCGTTCAGGTCGTCATAGCGCTTGGTGATGTCGTTGACGTTACGGGTGACCTCTGGTCGCAGTTCCTCTTGGACCTCCAGGAGTTCGTTGCCAGCATCCTTGACGTTCTCTACATCCTTGAGGTGCAGGACAACATCATCACGAAGAGTCTGTACAGTGAAGATGGTGAAATAACATTGATTCACTGACATTATATTACTTGTACTGATATAATTGACTGAGTAAGGTAATATCTAGAGATTTCTCCATATTTCACTTCTAGAATTGTAATATGCAATTAATATTTTTTTGACCAGCACTGATCATGACAAAATATGATACATGTAACAAATATTAATCTTAAATGAAAGTGCTTCATTTTATCATTATCATCATCATTATCAATCATTTAGCAGTCACCTATAAATGGGAGGGGAAGAGATAACTGATTCACATGACTTTAATTCTCTATTCCCTGTACCCCTTCACCAGGTTCTCTAACTACTTTCTCATGAGAAGTGCAGTACAAGTACGTTCTTAAGTAAGATTCTCCTCTACCAAAACCTTCATTTGATGTTTCATAAGCAGTCCCCCCTCCCCTCCCCCAAATCATATAACCAATAATCTCACCTCAAGCTTGTCAATCTGCTTCTGGATTTTCGCAGGCTCTGTTGCAATGGGTTCCCTTAGGAGTGTCCCCAGGGTATCCTCAGCACCAGGCAACCAGTCCGTGACTCGATCACTGGCCTTGACATAGACTGTGTGCCTCTCCACAAGATCCTGGAGAAGTTCCAAGTGCTGGGCTGAGGTCAGCTTCAGCCTGTCAAAGCGCTGGTTGAAGTCAGCGATCTTGTCACGGATGAGGTTGGTGTTTGGGTTCTCAGAGAAATTGCGGATAAAGTCACGAGGCAGAACTTCATTTCGGAAGTCAGCTAATTCCTGGCGATACACCTGGAAGAATGAATACAGTGGGCAGTAGAAGAGACATTATAATTTCAGAGGTCTGAAGCATGCTCCTTGGTACACTAACATTTTACCACTTTGGGTCTAAAAAATAGTAAACAAAATAATGTACAAAACTCCCAACTTCTGTATTAATCTCTACCATTTGTTTATTTCTTTACCACAGGCCAAATCTCTCTTGATATACTAGATATACATGTACATGTACTGTATCTTTAAACTAAACAACCTTTTCTGTATAAAATTCATTATGTCCATTCTTTTGAAACTAAATCGACTGAATTCAAATAACTACCTTGGCAGCATCCAAGTACTTCTGTCCAGTGACATTGATGAAACGCAGCTCAGCGACATGGTTTACCACATCCTCATTGAAGGCCTTTTGCTGAGAATTCTGCTTCTTCAGGGTGTCCAGGTCACGTCCAACATTCTTCAAGACATCGGTCTGGGTCTTCTCAGCCTGGATCAGCCATCGTGCGAAGTCACCCTCATCGTCCGTGAACTTGTGGAGTTCATCAGCCTGGGACGAGAGCTTGGTTGTGCGGTTGGTGGATTGGTAGTTGACGACGTTGTAGCGTGACTTGAGGTCATTGGCGAAGCTGCGGAGATTGTTTTGTGTGGGTTGGTCGATGCGTTTGGGGAATTGCTTGATGAGGGACTCTACATCCTGGGCAGCCTCTAGGATAGGCTGCTGATGCTTCTGGATGTTTTCATGCAACACCTAAAATTTATTCAAATGCAAAAACGTGAGTCAAGTTTCCTGACCACCTAAAACGTCTTTTGTAAGTGCATTAAAAATGTAAAAATCATATACATGTATGATTAATACGCATCTGCAAAATTCCAATTATACACACATGTTGACATGATCTTTCCTAGTTTAACAAGGCTTCAACCCTCATTCTATTCCAATATTGATACAATGAAGTGTTACTAACCTGGTGATCTTGCTGCTGCCTGACAAGAGGTTGGATGGCCTCCTCTTGAGGCTGCTCTGAGCCAAGGTGCCTCTCAGCTTGTGATACCCAGTCCAAGAGATCCTGTAGGGATCGCATCAGCTCCTTCACTCTCTCCTCCACAGACATCTGTGCAAATGAGATGTAAATGCATAAATATAGCTCAAAGATTAATTCATTAGAATTTGATGACACTATGACCAATCTTATCAAGTCAAAGGGATCAAATCTTCAATGTAAAGAAGAGTTCAAGTTAGAATACAGCTAAAGGGTACCAATCACCCAAAAATATTTTGCTCTGTACACGTATGTTATAAGTTCCATGTCGTTATACTATGTTCAAAATATGGGCTTCAAATGTTATTTCTATAAAGAGATATTGCAAGTTTAATTACACTCTCTAAAAACATAAAAAGCGACTCGTGAGTAGACTACTCAACGCACCCGTACGGTCTCTCCAAGACAAGAGCTCGGGCTGGACCCAACTTTGGAGTTTGGTCCAAGTGCGCACCTTCATATTATTCTTTATTCTCCTTCATACTCCTTACCTCTTGACCTATAGAATCCCGGATAAAGTTCTTTGAGCTTGATTTAATACTTTCTAGCTGCACACAAATGATTTTGTCAGGTGATTGGTACACTTTAAATACTGTTTGGTCTCCATCCCACCATATACACCTGTACCTTGTGATAAGCCATCATATTACAACCAATAAATGTCCCAATAAACAAAATTTTGTTGAAACCATGTAAATTCTCCATCACTGATATGGTGGCAGCGGTGGGATAATATCCTTTGGATTTACGTTAAGCTGGGGTTTTTCAGGGCAATAATGATTTCGAATACAATAATTCATTTTTTGTCTGAGACAATAAATCTTTGCTGACAATTAAACCCTTTCTGGGCAACCATATTTTCTTGCACAATTGTCATGAAGTATCATTCAAGAGTGAAATTTTGACCTTAAAGGTTTGTTTCATTGATGAATTGGGCATGAGATGTCTTCCATGGATAAAGAATTCAAGCAAGAGAGAACCGTTTCTGTTCTCTCTTGTACATGTATACAATCATAGTCCAAACACATTGCTCAACATTAAAATTCTTGTACAGAGCTTGCTGCCTACAGCATGGGAGGGGTTAAAGCGACATCACCTACCGTTTCATCTCTGTCTTTCCTGAGTTCAGCCAGAGTATCCTCAGCTTCCCTCAGCCATCCTTGGCTATCACGTAGGAGCCTCTCATAGGTTTCCCTTAGCTCTGTCACCAACCCAGTCAGCTCCGTCTGGAGCTCTGGACTGAGCTTGTCCTTGGTGTTACGAAGGAACTGCTCAGCATGGACGGTCACATCAGAGACAGGGACCCTGTGGTCAGCAATGTCCTTGCAGATGGGCTGTACAGGATGAAGAAAGACTAGCTTGAGATTAAGAAACATTACAAAAGAAATGTTGAAATTACCATTTCCTTTCTTGTACAGCATTGCCTTTTGAACCCTGACGTACATCCCTTGTCAATCATTAAGTTTCTTCACAGGCGAGGGATACAACAATTTATTTCAAGTACTGTAGCATTATTAATTTCAAATCCTCCCTGTAAAAGAGAGATTTTTCAACCTTACTGGTAGCTTTAGATTGAATATCAAAACATTCTTCTTTTTTGTTAAATATGAACTCAATTTATTCTTCTCTCATTTTTCACAAGTTTGAATGAATACATGAATTTCATCTTACTAGAAGAAAAGATTTATTTTCTTAGGCAAGTGAAATATATTTAATACATTCACTTAATTCATTTCATTTAATTAATCTCATACATTCACTAGATAATCTTTTGCCCCCTCCCTCTTTCTTAGTTTAAGACTCCCTACAAAGACACCATACCTTAAATGCTTCTATCTGTCTCTCCAGCTCCTCCACATTGCGGCTTGTTGGCTTCAGCTGGTGGAGCTTGGTCTCCGTCTCATTAGCCCAGTCCTGCAGGCCAAAGATCCCACCACACCGTTCCAGGAACTGCAGCATGAGTTCCAAGTCCTCAAGACGCTCAGAGACCTGGTACTGGACCTCCTTGTAGCCTTCCTGGACCTCAGCCATTTGGTCATCCACAAAGGTGTCCTCTGCAAAATTTGGAAAGCAAAAATGATGCTATGGTTAAACTGCATTCATCATAGGTCTACTTGAATACATCTGAATCCTAATACACAAGCTTTACTACTCGGCTATGCCTGAAAATAACAATAGATTACTTCAATAAGATTGAAGATATAAATATTTGTCCATCTTACTGTCTTCAATGAACTCTGGCGTGGCATAGGTAGGAGGCCTAGCATCAACTGGCTTGGTGACATCAATCTCAGTTGAGCGGTAGTGAGGACGATTGTTGATGGAGTCCTCCGTCTCACTGATCAGGCGATCGTAGACAGTGCCAAAGCGCCAGTTCTCATCAATGTTAGGTTTGTAGTCTTTGACTTCTCCTTGGAATGGCTGCAAGAGTGAAGAAGAATAATCAAGAAGTTAAGCATGAGGACAGTTGAGATTGAAGACGAGGGAAGAAAAGGGAGGTTAGAGAAGAAGAAGAAGAAGAAGTGACAGAAGAAGAAGACAGACAACACTAACATGAATGGATAAAACAGCAAGACACAGAAGTATCAATGGCAATCTTGACTTCTGGTAATGACAGGAAATAGAATGTCACAGATTAAACCAAAGTTACACTGAATATTCAAGAGTAGAAATAAATGACATCTGCCAAATGAATTTGGTAGAGGTACAATAGCCAAGGAATGAGCAAGGAAATATATGAAAATCAATTTGGTCATCTTGAACAGGTTTCAAGCAATAGATTGTATGATTTCAGTGATTTTGATTTTCATCAAGTTTTGTTAGGTTTTAGACATTTGGCTACATGAAATGCAGACCAATCAATGAAAACTCTGACCATAGCATATCACAGATAAACCAGAAGTGTCAAATGAATGGAGCCTTTCATGTACCTTGATCTCATGGATCTGTCTCTTGAGTTGTTCAACGTCTCTAGCAACGGGGCCCATCTGATCAATCTTCCTCAGCTGGTTCTCAATCCATCCCGTCGTCTCTCTGAATGAGGCATTGAATTTCTTGGCTGCAGCTTGCTTCCTGTCAAACTGCTCACCTCTGCATTCAAATAACACATGAAATTACATGTATATATACAGGGGTAATGTTTCAGAAATATTGAATACATCTCTTTGTTTAGGGATCATAATATCATTAAAAAGTATAATTTAATAATTATGTGACTTGCAACTGCCCACCCAATGTACAACACGACCATACACACATGCGAAGTAAACTCACTAGTGAGCTGAGTATTGTACATTTCCTGAAAGAATGCTATTTACACAAGGAGCTAGCATGATACTGAATTTAACTGCCCCTTGCGACATGAACCATGACTTCAGCAAGTGCACCAAAGCCTGTGTTATTCAGTGACTTGGAATAGTAAAGCAACATGACAAGAAGAAAAGATGTGAATTTAATTTCTTTAAAAATTAATCATGGTCCTTCATATTTGCTTTAATGTTTCACAAGGAGGGTAGGGAGGACTTTATTCTAGTGCCAAGAATCAATAGCATTCACATAGAAATGTACCCTGATCAGATCTCTCAGAGCTATCACTGCGCATGTTAGACATTTCAATTGTTGGCAGAAATCCCAAAGGTTTCCAAGAACACATACAACATCACCTGCATTATAAAAATCAATTAATTGTGGAGGACAATTTACTAACCGTTTTGTGAGAGCGTTCTCAAGTGTTTCCCAGTTGAGCTCACAGTTCTTGAGCATAGTCTTGACCTCAGACACATCTGTTGCTTTGGGATGCTTCATGAGTTCATTGGCAATGTCATGGACAATCTTGTATTGTGGGCGGTGCTGGTCAGTCTCTCGACGGCATTGCTGTTTGATAATGCAGTAGAAGAGGGGACCATTTATAAAATGTAAATGTACAGGTACATGTGTACATGTACATGTAGAAAAGAAAATAACACTGACAGGAAATTTTTTGTTTGTTAATGATGTAATGTTATATTGAATGCAGTACTGGTCATTTCCTTTATGAATTTCATCAGGATTCCACATTTCCTTATTTCATGACCCCAAGAGGACTAGGAATATCATTCTATTAAGGAATATCTAGATCTTGTAAATGGGAATAGACAGTCCAAAAACAACAAATGAGTCGCAAATCCAAACACAGAGCAAATAAGGAGGGGATGATTTCTCTGATAAGATGATTGCTCTTAGTTAAACATCAAATTTAAGTGGGTTCTACTAAAGTAAACTACATATATGTGTTATATACATGTATCAATTGGAAGATTAGAACCTCTAGTTTCTAAATATACACAAAACAAAGCAAAATAAAACATGAATTTTGATTACTTATTAGTGGTTTTGAGCCAACTGAGCACAAATAGACTTACCTGGATCTCATCACCAATACGAGGTAACTCCTGGGTCATGAATTCCTTGGACTCGACGCGGGTGATCTTAGGAAGAAGCCAGTCTTCCAGCTCGTCCAGGGCTCTCTCAAAGTCACTCAGTCGGTCCTTCAGACCGGACAGTTGCTTGCCATGGTCCTTAGATGTACCAGAGACCTACACAGAGACAAAAACATAATCAAATAAAGGATCATTACAAAATGATTTTTAGGCGGGAAATTTTGTACAAATTTTCTCCAATTCTTAGAATACATGTAGCATGTACATGTACAATGTGAATTACTTCGTTGTTGCAACAAGTTAGAATTGCATTGCCAAATACATACCCCCTGTTCAGACACAAAATGTTTAAACCGAAACTCGATAAAGAAACGTTCTATAAAATTTTCATCGTAGAGCCTCACACGCATATCTCGACCAATTAGCAAAAACATCGTATAGATATGGTCACCGCTAGCCCCTGCCCCCTGGTAAGATCACCTTTCGCGTGCGCTCACGTTAAGCCCCGCCCAGTTATACCGCTCTATGGTCACCATACGTTCAGACACACACGGAAAGGTGATTGGTTATCAAGTTCTAGTTCGAAACGATGCTCTGACCCTAGTTTCGTTATACGTTATACGTTATTTCGTTAGTCAGCGTTCAGACACATAAATCCATCATATAGCTATACCATTTTGGTATAAATTTTTTGTGTCTGAACACCCTGATACATGTACATGTATATGAAGTATTGAAGTATTCACATAATGCGCTACATGTACCTGTTCATATCTGGCATGGAGGTCATCCAGCTTCTGCTTGATGATAGTGCCCTCCTCTGGGGCGCAGTTCTGGACAAAGCTGTTTGCTGCCATCACCATCTGTTCCAGGACAGGTTTCTTGATCTCGATCTCACTTTCCATCACCTGAAAGCCAGAATGACAGCAGCATGGATGGTCAGATATTTATTTCTTATTTTTTATCAAAAAAATATAGTGTTGGGAAAGACACATGTAAACTAAGAAATGCACTTCCAAAATCTTATGACAGCAGAGGCGTCGAAATGTCCTAGCCCGACGCTTCAATGCCTCTGTATGACAGTATACCCTAGTGAAGGTAGATTCAAGCAAGAAGAGATTTTTTTTTTTTTTACTTTTTTAAACATTTATCAAGCAGAGAAGATCACTTTACTGGAGACATCAAATTTACATGTACAGCTCCAGCCTGGCCTCTCTGTTATCTTACGAACCATCTTTAATGCTAGAATATCACTGACGGTAATTAATACCCCCGCCCCAATGTGTGTGCCAAATTTCCTGAGCATTGCTCGAAAAATGAGGAAGTGGTTTGATGTGCAATATTTTCCTGTTTTATTGCCATATGTCGTTACCATGGTAACACAGTTTGCCACACATTGAAACAATGTCTTGCACATCTTTACCACAAGACCAATGTGTGTGCCAAATTTCAAGAGCATTGCTCGAAAAATGAGGAAGCAGTTCGATGCGCAAGATTTCAACCTGATTTATTGCCATAATATGCCATTACCATGGCAACAGAGTTTCCGACACATTCAAAAAATATGTCTTGCAGATCTCCATCCCAAGACCAATGTGTGTGCCAAATTTCATGAGCATTGCTCGAAAAATGAGGAAGTAGTTCGATGCGCAAGATTTGCAACGGACCGACCGCCCGACCGCCCGACAGACCACACGCTGATTCCTATATACCCCCTTCAAACTTTGTTTGGGGGGGTATAATAACTCACATCTTCCATAGACCCCAGCCCTAGTTAAATATATTTCAGGGACCATCACCAACAGGTTACGAGAGAACTGACTGACAAGAGAAATAAAGACAAATCCACAGCTTAACAGCATCATGTTTCGACTTTGATTTGAACCTACATTAAAACCAATTTCGACTTTGATTTGAATTTAAAACCTTCTGGTTGTCATGTTAAAACATGGACCACTAAATCACATAGAGCCTTATACCTTGCCCTGGGACATCTGTTGCTCCATGGGTGCTGATTTGACAACCACCACCGTTCCCTTGTTCATCATGTGGACGTCCTTCTCCTTGTTGTCAAGCCACGACATCAGCTCATCGATGTTGTCATGGATATTCTGGGACTTGGCCAGAGCATCCTCCAAGGCAACGGAGCGATCGTTGATCTGGCCCCTTAGGGCATCGTAGTCATCCACAATCTCACCTGATGTTAGAGAAGAAAAGCATCATCACTATCATTCAAAGCCCTTATAGATCCATCAAATTAACAAACCTGTATCATTTGTAATTTTGTGAGACAAGATGCTGCACAGTTTGTGAACCCATTTAGAATTTGGACTAGATAGACAACCTACACATGTATCATTTATCCTAAATTTTGATACAGATCAAAGTTTGGGCAGTTCACAGAGCTAACTTCTCTGAAAGGATTTAAGTCATTATCTGGGAGGACCCATGTGAATTGTAGGAGTAGCAAAGGTACATGTAATACTGTATTTCACCTGTGAATATACATGTTTAGAGGTCTACGCATGAATGATAAAGATGGACAAGGGTACTCCATATGATCAAGAAGATGTGCCAAAGATGGAAAAAAATTATGTCATGGATATTTCAACTAGATAGGCCTGATTAGTTTTGGAATGACTAAATTTTTATGGACAAAACATGTTATTGAAAAATGAACTGCAAAGAAAGAAAGAAAATCTTTGTTGTGTAAAAGAGAATTTTCTTTATGTCAGTGAATGACATAGAGTAGTTAACTCACCTGTGGTCCTATCAACAGTAGGCCTGATGTTCGGTTGAGCCTGACTGAGGTCAACACCAGCTTCGGTGACCCCATCCACGTTCTTCTGATGACCTCCAACCTCCTTCCTAAAGTTGGCCAACTGTTCGATCTGTCTCCTGATGGTTACCGTCTCTGCCCCGATGGGCTCCTTGAGGATTCCCTTCAAGGTGCCGTTGGCATCCTGGAGCCAATCCTGGGTTGTCCCGACCCGATTCCAGTACTTGGAGTGCTTCTCCACCAATCGGCTGAGCAGGTCACCATGGTCGAAGCAGTCGGTCTTGAGTCGCTCGTAGCGGGCGTGGAAGTCAGCAACCACCTGCTCGATGACGCCGCTTTCCCTGTTCTCTTGGAAGGAGCGAAGGAATTCTCTTGAGGCCACCTTGGTTCGGAACTCTGCGATGAAATCGCGATAGGTCTGTAGGGGGGAACCGAATAATTAAGAAATATACATGTATACGAATACTGTACATATACAGATCATACAGTAAGTAACATTAAACAGAGTAGGAAATTTACTTCCTACATGTATATTTATAATAAGCCAAATTCAAATTCAAATCAACCAAACCAGCTATTGTACATCAGTACATGCAAGGAGAAAATTCTGCATTTTTCTGTAGTGTAAAGTACAAAGATACCATAACACAACAATAAAAACTGGACAAAAATGTAATTACATGTAGCAGTATGATAACTAACATGTAAAAACCAAAGCAAATCAAATAATTAGTTTGAAGTATGTCAACATTTACTCCACTGAAAAAAGAGAAGAATTATTACAGAAAGCAGAAAGAAGAGAAAATGAAGATCTAAGATATACACGTAGACTCTATCTGGACATACTGGACATTATCACTTACCTTGTTGAAGTTCAAGAACTGCTGAGCAGCCTTGTCGTTGTACTTCAGATCCGCCGAATGAGTCACAACATTCTCTGTGAATTTCTTGTGATCTGCAACCTGTGTTCCCAATCGGTCCCCATCTGTTGCGATGTTCCTGACAATGGCCTCCAGCTCCTGCTCCGCCATCCTTAACCAATCACTGAACTCCCTGAAGTCATCTTCCATCTTCTTGAGGTCCTCCAGGGCAAAGGTCAGCTTGTTGGAGCGGTCGGTGGAGTGCTTGGTGAGGCGGTCGTAGCGGGTGCGGAGCTCGTCAGAGTTGTCCCGCAGGATGCGCTGGTCATCTTCGGTCAGCTTGGAGCTCTTGGCCTTGAGAAGGGTGTTGGCATCCTGGATGACCTTCTGGACAGGCTCAGAGTGGTCTTGGACATCAGCATTGAGATTCTGAGGGAAAGAAGTGGGAATTAGAAGTACATGTAAGTGAGGCAAACTGCAGCAACAAATGCATGTACATGTATCATCATTATTGTGCAGTAGGTGATACATGTACATGTATCTCAGATATCTACATGTAACTGCTTGTCTCAAAACATATTGTTACAACTATTCTTAGCTCGTCGGGATTTCTTTAAAATGTTTTTTATATTAATTGTTAAGTTCCACAGAACCAAAATATTGTCAGAAAACAATAAAGTCCAGATCTGTGATCTCCTAGACTAGAGTCCAAGTTAAACTTCCTTCAACAAGTGACTTTAGCTATCGTTAAGTTTACTTGTAATATCTGGATCTAGAGAGTCTAGATTTAGAAGTAATTCAGGTACATACATGTATAGGTTATGCATACCAGTATTGCTAACTTAACAACAAATAGTTTCTTACTGTATGTGTTTGATGCTGTGCTTTGACTTCTTCGCCGGTCTCAAAGAGAGGCTGCTGGGAAGCTTGCTGCTCCTCAGCATACTTGACCCATTCTAGCATGTCCTGTAGAGCGGTGGATACCTCCAAGAACTGAAGGCTTAGTTGAGACTAAAAGAGGGTGATGAGAAGATAAGAAATTATAATTACATCACTGAAGTCTTTTGTGCATTAACAACATGTCCATGCTTACTACTTGTGTTGCTACTGCATGTGTAGGAACTGAAGACTTAGTTGACACCGGAGAGGATAGTGAAAAGATAATGATGACATAGTTTAAGTCTTTGATCACTGCCAACATGCTAACATCCCAACATCAAAACCATCACTACCACCATTCTCATTATCACCATCACCATCACGATCATCATCATAATCATCATCATTACCATCACAATCACCACCACCTCCACTACCACCACCACTATCACAACTATCACCATCACCATCACAACAACTGTCCTCATCAGCTCTCTGTCATCATCACCACCACCATCACCTCCATACTGTCCTCTTTTTATATATCTAAAAACTTCACCCCTAACTCTAAACTCACCTGTTCCTGAATCTCCTGGTTTACAGCCATGATCTGTGTCTCTGTCTCCTTGACGATCTGCTCTGTGATGACCATGACCTGGTCAAGGTATCGTCTCAGGGCATTGATCTTGTCCTGCATGTCCTGGGCCTGCTGACCGGATAGCTGGTTGCGGTTGACCTTCAGGAAGGCTTCAGCATCGCTGATCACCTCCTGGATAGGCACACGCCGCTGCTCAAAATCTGTCCTCAGGTTCTAGTTGTAAAAAGGACAAATAGGTTGGCTGTTGTCAATGCCTTGTACACGTATATTTACCTCATTGTTCTTTTTACAATGTACCTATCTTTTTGTTTTCCTCTACCCCACTTTGCAATGTACAATATACATGTTCATGTTGTTCTTAGTTTTCTCTATGTTTACTCTTCAATCTGTCTCTAGCACACTGCCACCTCTCTCTCTCTCTTTCTTTCTCTCACTCTCTCTTTCTCTCTCTTTCTCTCTCTCTCTTTCTTTCTCTTTTCCATTTCCTTCTGTTTAATGCTACGTTCTGCCTTTGTTTATTCAGCATCCTCCCTATAAAGCTGCTGTTCTCCCTTCACTCTCTATTTTGGCAAGTTGCTTTAAAATCTTGTATATATATGCTTTTCACTGGGATATCCAACTAAATTTTTATTATAAAACAGCATTCTTCATCTTAGTCCAAAAGCTACATGTACATACATACTACATGTACATGTACTTGCAGACATGTCAGTGTGTATATGGATATGGCAGTACAAGCATTTCATCATTTTCCACGATCGAGGGGATCAGCTTACCGAGAAATCATCCTGGTGGCGTTTGAGCGACTCCAGGTCTCCAGATCCACTCTTGGACATGTTGATCTGCGTGTCCAGCTTCTGGATCCAGTCATGAGTCTCACCAAGACGTCCCATCAGGTCCATGTACTCACTGATGAGTTCTAATAGGTCTGCTCTGGCCTTCAGCTGGGCTAGAAGTTCATCGTAACGGTCGTTGGCAACATTCAGCTCATCTTTGATGGGGGACTCCTCTATTAGGTGAATACAAAAGAATCACATATAATGTTTTTTATTAATATCATCTATTGTTTAGCAAGATTCAATGCATCAGGGTAGAGTAAAAATCAAAACAAAAATTCAAAAGTTAATTCTGTGGCCAAATGAAACACGGGCATGCAAGATTTCAATGTTGTATTATCTGATTTTCATGGTTATATTTTTAAACATATTCAATTATTATGGTCAGTGCAACATTACTGATACTTAAGTAAACCTACATGTATGTGTTAGATTAATTACATTTACATGTAAATAAAGCTCCCAAGAGGCATTGGCATCATTTACGGTAAACATTATTCTAACTTCAGATGCCGAACAGTGTCAGTAATGATGTTGAAATAGAGCCATGTATTTTAAATTCAAAAGTGTACAAAGTGATCATTTATACTGCATGCAGTACACTGATGGAAAAAATATTTCAATGATAAAAACAACTGTCCTCAAGAATTTCTTCAGTCAACTGAATCCATTCCACGAACAGATCAAGTGATACTGACCATCAAAGAATCCGATCTGATCCAAGGCAGTCATCTTAGGTCTAAGCCTCTCACCAGGCTTGCGTTCCTGACCTAGTGTCGTTGACCTGAGATGGGGCTCCGTCGCTGTGGAGGAGTTGGTAACCTTTACGATACGGTCCAGGTTGTTCCCAACCTTGTTGAGTTCTGTCATGGTGGGTTTGTAGTTGACAACTTCATCTCGCAGAGGCTGTACATGTAAAGAGATGCAAAAGCAAAATGTCATACTGATACCACAATTGAATGAACAAAATAGATTCACCTTGACCTACAAAGAGACTTGCAATAATCAGATAAAGTGATTACAATTGATGCAATGTTGTTACTTTTTTCCCAGTTTGAACGTGTTAAATTTGTTGAATGTACATGTTCACTTTGTGAAAATATATTCACAATAATGGATTCAAATAAGGAAGGTTTAGAACTTTAAAGAGATTACTCCCACATTTCAATTGGGAGGTAACATTTCATTGTCCTGGTGACTTAGTATGATTTAAATGCTTTTTTTCACATGCGTTGTTCTATAGACTTTCCTATTCTGCCACTCTGAATACATTTGTATGTTTGCAAGTACATGTACATGTACCTAATGAATAATACAAATGATTACGACTCGATATACAAATATGATAGATTTTAACATAATACTTTGATAATAAATTAATCTTGATTTTTATTCATGATCATCTGCAATCTGATACCCACCTGGACTTCTTTGAGTTGTATCTGGACAGTTTGTTTGTCCATGGAGACTGGCTGTAGCTGTCTGACCTTCCTCTCTGAAGTGTCCAGCCAGTAGTTGGTATCAGTGCTGGCCGTGCCGTACTTCTTGGTGGCTACCTGTCTTTCCTCCAGCTGCTGGGTCCTGTAAGAAAAGGGTGATTCCAATCAGAATATGTTTTACTATTTCTCAACTCGGATGAAATTTGAACCTAGTAAATACACAGACATGAAACATTTCACACACCTACATGTATATGTACATGTATTTCAATGAACCATTTCTGAGCAACTTCGAGATGAATAGAGATGCCAATAATGACAACAATAAATTCTTCTTTTTTTAATAAAATCATGAAAAGCAAACCTCTTTTCAATGGCATCCTCCAGGCACTCCCAGTTCCTGTTGGTGTTATCCAATACTGTGGATACGAAGGATGTATCACTAGCCTTGGGGTGTTGCAAGAGCTCTGAACCGAGGCGACGGACAAGGTTCAGCTGCTGGGTGTGGCCTTCCATTTGACGCTGAGAGTCCTGAAAATTATGACAAAAAACGAAAGAAACTGGCTTAGAATTATAAATTAACTGGTTGAATTTATTTTATTTTCATGGTTTACTTTACAAAGAATGGTGCTGTAACTGCAATTAGAGAAGGTAATCAATTCATAAGTGATTATGAATCAATGATTCATAAGGACTATATCTGGTTTATTATGAAAAGAAAAACATATCTTATCACTTTAAAACATAGTCATGAAACCTAGAGAATGCTTCATGATACATCTAATCAAGCTACACTTTCTCTGATAAATACAAGTAAATATTATACATGGAAGTACACATATTATTAAGGTGTGAATTTATTTCATTTTCATTATAGCCCTGTCTTATAAAGAGTTGCGACTGATACAAATCAACTGCAACTTCTCTAATTAATTGCAAAATTACAGTGACCTCTCTGATCTACAGAAATACAATTTATATCAAACGAAAGTTGAGTTGCAATCAATTCAGATCGATCACAACTCTTTACAAGACAGTGCCAAACCACATTATAGAAAGAAATAAACAAACCATGAGCTTGCTGGCGACTTCATTGAGGTTGCCCTGCATGAAGTTACTGCTCTCAATGGTATTGATGACAGGTAGCTCCCAGTCTTCAAGAGAGTCCACCTCCTTCACAAACTCATTAAGTTTGTCATTCAAATCTGTCAGGTAGCGCCCAGTACCCTGTAATTCAAGATAAAACAAACCCAATTCCATTTGAATTAATTTAAATTCATTTGATATATTCCAATGCAGTTCAAGGAATAGAATCTGATCAATACATATCAAAATAGTTCAATCTAATTTAATTCAAGTCAAATCAATTCCTTTCATTTCAATTCAAATAATAAAATCAGGTCAATACATTTCATTATAATCCAATTCCATTCAATTTGATTCAGTTCAATTCAATTCAATTCTTAATAATTATATTCAAGCGAAATCAAATCACACCAAATCAAACCTATTCAAATTAATTCATATCCCATTCAGTAAAAATCAATTCCTTCCATTCACTTAATGTTACTTCAATTCAGATTTTGCAAGTCCACTGAAATAAAATATACAGAGCCTATAACTCTTTTTGAAATCTATCCTTCAAGTTCATCTGTCTTCCCTTTTCCTCCTTTTTCATTTCATACCTGTGTGTCTGAATCAACCTTGGAGTAGCGTTGATTGATTTCCTCAAGCTTTGACTGGATCAGTTGTGCGACCTGAGGCTCGCTGTTCCTGATGAGATCTCCTGACTGACGATTGATGGACTCCACAATGGGACGATGGTTGTCAATGTCCGTCTGCAGGATCTGAAATTATGAAACATTTCCTCCATTATTGCATGCTCTCATTTTGTTTTAAAACCGACAATTATAAAGATACAGATGTAAAAGTAGGCTTCTCAGCAGGATTTTGTTTACTTTGGTCCAAATGGAATTAACTATGGCCTTGTAGCATCCCAGGTGCATGGTTTGTGAAGACCAAAATAATCTTGCACACTGAAAGTAAGCACTGACAGATTTGTTATGCTTGTCGATACCCTTGTTAGGGAGAATTTGCCCTTGGTCTTTTGAAGTCCCCCACACTTGGTAATACCAGCAAGGGTGTTATGGACTCAAGAGAACCTGGTGTAAAAGGAAGGTATAATGAAAGATGATTACAGTATCTGTACCTTATACTGCTGGTAATGTTCCTGGAGAGGCTCTTTCTTGACCTTGACAGCAGTACCCTTGTCAAGGACATAGTAGTCACGCTCGGCCTTGTCCAACCAGCGTAGGAGATCAGTCATGCTGTCTTGGACACTCTGGGACTGAGAGAGGGCATTCTGCAGGGTGTTGAGGCGGTCATCGATGTTACCACGCAGCCCGTCATAACGGTTGTGGACATCAGCTGATGAGAGAATCAATATACAACTTGTCGAACTTACAGTTAATTTGACGTGCTGTGTCATGTCCAATATCCCTGCGCACCAGGAGTGTCAATAAAATGGAAGGGAGGGTTCCTTCATTTTGGGTGCACGAGTCTCCTATCAAATTCTGTCAATATCACCTTATGACAACATCCAATAATTATGATAAAGATGGATTTATAAAGCACTTATTTCTGAGGGTACAAAGCTCTGAATACTGCTATTATTCCAAGACACCCTGATGAGGCACTCAAAGAATCTCTTCCTATCAGGAAAACATTTGCTTTACCTGGGTGGAAAATGGGAAATGTAGATCAATATCTTGCCAAAGGACGATATTGCAGGGATTTAAACTCAGTACCATGTGGTCTTTAGTCCGGTGACTTATCTACTACACCACAACACCTCTCTATGAAAGCTTCTCTATAGAAGCTTTTCAAGTTCCTTTGTTGATGACGTGAGAAATCAAGATGAGGGATATACAAGAACGGAATGTCTAGAAAGTGATATTCATTCTTACTTGTTGTTCTCTTGATCTGAGGTTTCAGTTCTGGTACAACCTCACCCAGTGATTGACCTGTGGTGTCTACCAGCTCAACTTCATCAGAGTGCATTACAACATCATCAGAAAAGTTCTATATGTAAGAAAGATAAATCACAATTAAATACATGTACACTGTAGATCACTTAGAAGGCTATGGAAGAAACTCAACAGAACTGAAAATAAAGAATAAATATATGTTTGAACAGACAAGACAAACTGAAATTCTCTTTGGGTGAGAAAAAAGAAACTTGATCATGATACATGTAGAGTTGTACATGTACATGTAAATACAGGTACATTTATTTCCTCATACATGTACCTCCCCAAGAAGAGTGCGAGTAATGTAACATCATTCCATGTGCCACAATTCATGAGTTCTTAAAATTTTATTCAATTTAAATTAACATAAATTTTTTTACTTTATTTCATTCACCACAAGATTTAGAGAACTACAATTATTGTACTGTAAGTTCAATATGTATTCTTGTGGAAATGCTGACACTTCATGCACACGCTACCATACATGTATACCTACCTTGAGGCGATCAATCTGCTTTTGGATTTCGGCTGGCTCTGCAGCAATGGGTTCTCTCATCATCTGGTCAAGATTGGTCTTGGAGCTGGTCAGCCAGCCATCGATGTAGTTGACTGCCTTGTTGTAGCGCTTCTGGCGGTCAGCCACTTCAGATAGCCGAGCCAGGAAGTCTGTGGAGTCCATTTTGAGACGAGAGTAGCGGTCATTGAGGTCGGTCAGGTTGGAGTGGATGACGTTGGTGTCAGGGTTTTCACGGAATTGGCGTGAGAACTCACGGGGTAGCACTGCGGATCTGAACTGTGACAGGTCCGACTTGTAGTTCTGTAAAGGAAATATGATGTAAAAGTATGATTTGCACCACTTTCATTCCATTCCAATAACATTAATTTCAACAGGTTTCAACCTAAGATTTCTCCAGCTACATGTATGCCCTCAATAGGTTAAACCATCAAGATTTCCAACCAAGCAAATCCATGGCTTTTTCAATAACATTTATTTCATTCCAGTCATTTTTTTCACATTTCACAAAATATTCAAATAATACATGTACATGTACTGATTATCAGAAGTACATTGTACATGTACATGTATAATTCAAAAGCATGGTGTAAAGATACAGGTACATGTAAGGAAGGAAGATCCTGTGAAGCAACAAGCTTGTGCTACATGTAGGTACACCTGATAGATGTATACAGTACAAGGCTTACCTTAGCATTGTCCAGGAACTTCTGTCCAGTCATGTTGATGAATTTGAGGTCACCCTTGCGGTCATTGACATCCTCCGTGAACTCCTTCTGCTCGTCCAGCTTGTGCTTCAGTGCTTCGTAGTCTTCTGGAACGTTGCGCTTGGCGTTGGCCAGCTTCCTCTCCGATTCCTCCAGCCACTGCTTGAAGGTGCCGCCCTCGTTTTCGTACTTGCTGAGGTCGTTGGAGGAGTACCCAATCTTGTTGTTTCTCTGGTTGGATTCCTGGTAGATAACAAATCAAAAGATGGTAATGACTTTAATTTCTGCAAGGTTTTTCCTGGACTGAATCCATGTTAATCACTGCCTTCAGAATTATTTTCCACTCTTCTTCTACGCATAATGTAACTCAAAACCTAGAAACATTTTGTATCATTTGATAATTTTAACAAAGTTACCATGTAGATTCTTTTTTGTGTGTGATGGAAATTCTCTCACTAATACTCTCCCTTGCATTAACTTTATTTTGAAATCACACTTCTCATCCTCTTTTTTCTTATAAGAAAATTAGTCTTATCACATTTTCCTTTCCTTCCAAGTTTCTCTTATATCAATTTCCATTATCTTTAACAGAGTCAGGTACTTGTTTTGACAAAAAACATGTAAGAAAAAAAAAAAATCTTTCCTAGAACAAATAAGTAAACCTACAAATGATCCTATAAGAGGGCCACAGTACCAACACTGGCTGGAAGGACCTTCCCTTTACTGCCAAAGAATGAACAACTCTACTAACCTGCAAGACTGTATCATAGCGGCCTTTCAGTGTGTCCACACCCTCCTGAAGCCTGGACCTGTCATTGGGATGCACCTTGTCACCATACTTGCCCAGGAAGGTCTGAGTGTCTTGGATAGACTTCAGGATAGGCACTTGGTGAGCTACGATGTCAGTGTTCAGAGCCTGTAATAGAGAGCAATGAGATATTGATTTTTTTTAATGTAGAAATTCTACCAAAATAATACAACCATACAACCATATATTTTTACCTTAAATATATACATGTAGAATACAAATTTATCTTCTATCTTGCGAATGAGTGGACAAATACATGTACATGTATGTGTCCCATTTATAAAAGATAAATATCTTAAACAATGATAAAGACAAGATAAAGCATAAATGGATCATAGGGTACATTGTACAAATACTTGATGATACATGTATATGTATATGTATATCCAGCTTGAAGTAAGTAAGTTGTCCATACAACAGACCAACCAATCCATCCACATAGTAAGAAAAGCCCAAAGTCTGAATCAACCTAGTCCAAAGTAATGCTGAGATACAGAAAGGCAAATATCTTACAAGATGCTCAGTCTCTTGCTGTTGTAGAGGCCTAGTCTCCTCACTGAGAGGTTGCTCTGATCCCAGTCGCTTCTCAGCAGAGTCGATCCAGTCCTGCCCCGAAGTCAGATCAGCCGATAGACTCTCTACCATGGATCTGATCATGGCCTGTAGAAAAAGCCAACAATAATTATATTACATGTAATACATAACGATAGTGATAATAATATTTGGTTCTTGTATAGTGCACATTACATATTTAACAATGTTTCGGATTATCACACCTGGCCAGTTCTAGCCTTCGTGTACATGCAGACCCTGACGAAGGACCTAAAGCTTTCAAGGAATTACATCCTACATCTACATCTACATGTACTTGAAGTTGAAAAACTACATGTATGACAAACAGTGAATAAATTATATTCAATTTCATTGCTCGACAACTACGTGTACGTGTACATGTACTCTACCACAACTACCACTGGACAACAATTCCCGTATGAACAATTAGCCCCTTCCCCCTTCCAAGAAAACTAACCCTAAAGAAAACTACCCCAAGGCGATTACCCCTCCTTAAGGAAGTTCTTAAAGGGAGTAATTGTATGAGGGGTTTTGTTCTCCTCAAGATTGTACATATACATGTACATGTACATGTAAATGTGTATGTATCGGTAGTTGTCCAACAGAAGAATCATTTGACCTACAGGGATTCGGATGTCATATATACATGTACATGATGCCTTGTTTCAGGCATTTGAAAAAACAATGTACATGTTCACAGAATGTTCACAAAATGTCTAACTCAACTTGCTCCAACTAATAACATAAAAATTATTTACCCGACCAAACTATTTATACATACTCTTAAGTTAAACACTCATAAAATCACTTACACTCTCATCCTGCTCAGCTCTCAATCTCCTCAGCCTCTCCTCCGATTCAGTAATGTCAAGGCGAGACTTCGCAAGGAGATCATCGTAGCGGGTACGCAGGGTGTCCGAGAGGTCAGACAGCTGGTTCCGCTGGTCACGTGACAGGCGGTTGGTGTTGTCACGGTTGAACGTGTCAATCTTTGAAGATGTCTCGGTCACTGGTTGTCCATGCCTCTGAATGTCTTCACAGATTTCCTGGAAAGTAGTAGAAGGTATAAAACTGTCAAAATGCATCCATTAGAAGATCATCACAGTTGCAAAATTTGCTATACCCTTCTGTTCCACTCGGTATATGATCAATTACCATGTACATGTATGACCAGCAATGTACATTAATGTCTTGTCAAAGGATGTCAATGCTGCAGCAGGGATTCAAACACCGTAACTTGTGGTTCACAGTCCGGAGACTTATCCACTAGACACATCACCTCTACATACATGTACATGTATGTGACACTAAATGTTTAATTAATTTTAGTAAAAGCAGAATTCTTGGAAACTTTGTTCAGATTTTTGTTTTTTAAAAACGTACAACCCCTCCATTCACCTGATAGTTCTTGATCTCCTTCTGCAATGTATCAATATCGTTGCTGGTCGGCGCCTCTCTCTCCAGCCTGCTATCCGTCGTCATCTCCCAGTCGACCAGCTTGTTGCCGTCGTCATTGAGTGCCATCAGACGTCGCATCAGCTCCAGGTCATCCAGACGACTGCCGAGGTTCTTGTAGAGCGTGTCGTAGCGGGTGTTGTGCGTGGTGATCTCTTGGGAGATGGCTGACTCTGTAATCAATGCATTGATGTACAAAAAAATTGTATTGTGTGAAACCTGTCTATAAAGGCCAACCATGGGAAACAAAAGGTACAGTGTATTTTATGTTTTGTAGTGAAATTGGGACGAGAGGCTCTATGCCACAGTCTCTCAGGTCACTTTTTCTATCCCTGATGTTCTAGTGGTTTTTTAATGTACATGTATTTGAAATACATACAGGAGTTCACCATCAACAATCAAACAAGAAAGAGGCTACAACAATTACATGGAGTTGCTGGACTCCTTTGCTTCATACGAAAGAAGAAGACGAAACCAACCTTGAGGCTCAGCGAAGCTCCTCTGGACCTCTTCAATGGTGCGAGGTTTCTTCTCCATAGAGACCATCGGTGGTAGGCTGTATTCCTTGGAGCGCTGCACGGTATACGGAATAGGCTTCTCTACCTCCCTCTGGAGTTGGCCAAGGGTCTGACCGACCTTCTTGACCTCATCCATGCGTTTCATGGCATGATTGACCTCAGTGTGCAGGGGCTGCAGAGAACAGTATTTGGAAAAATGCTTGACATTTTGTGATGCACATAACTTGCCAAGACCAAGCTTCTTAAGTATATTCTGTTTACTTGCTCTTACAAAAAGCAATTTACCTTTTGAAATTTATTAAACATATTATTGGAGAGTTTTGTTTTCTATCATGAAAGCAAAGTTGGCGATAACCCAAAAATGTATGCACACGATGGCTCTATTGAAATAACTGCACTGACTTAAAGTTACCAATCATCACTCAAGTTCTATGGATCAAATTTTAGTATCATACTATGAATGAATCTATCACAAAAATTAATACACAATTGCATGAGGATCACACATTATTATTTCTCATATTATTAGCAAATCATAACATTTGAAATCTTCCCAGCTTAAAGCACAACTCAATGTTCTGTGTATGTACCGTGATTTCTGTGACCTGGTGTTCAAGGGACGACTGATCCTTAACACCAGAGGGCAGGCTTTCATACTTGCGCTCCACAGTGTTGATCCAGCTCTCAAAGTTGGAGTTGATGTTGCTGTACTGGTCCTGAGCACCCTGGAGTTCCTGGGCCTGAGTTTTCCTGTTCCAGGGAAAGATTAGAAAAAGAAATAGAATTAATCAGTACTGCTTGCCAACTAATTCATTTATTCATGAAAAGGTATGTTTTCTCCCCATGTACTGGTGAATTGTACATGTACAAGAAATTATTTTCACTTTGACACACAAGCATTGCTAACAGGCATCCGATGGGAAATGCCCCTCTTAACTGACCTCTATAGTCTGATAATTATTTTCTTATGAGTGTCTGAATCATTGCAGCCAATTTCTACCTGGTGTTATAGATGTCATTGAGAGTGTTCCAGTTCTGGTCTGCCGTCTTGCTAAGTGAAGTGACGTGGGTAGCGTCCTTCACGTCGGGGCTCTTCTTGACATCCTCTGACATCGTCTTGACCCTCTGTAGCTTGGGGTGGTGTTGGTCCATTTGGTGCTTGATAGACTGCAGGATAAGAAAGACAACCAAGAAAGAGTTATTTACAGGTGGAACAGAAATAAATGTACAAGGAAGAGATATGGTGATGGGGCTTTTCTTGACATTACCCTGATCTTCGAAAGCTTGGGGTAGTGACAGTCCATCTGATGCTTGGTGGACTTCAGGATAAGGAAGACAAAAGACAAACACGCAATTCTTCTTTTTCATTCTTCAGCTTGGACTGCAACCGTTTGTAATCATAGTATAATGTACATGTAAGTGTTTCTGTCTTTGATCTGATACTTGTTTTTACACTTCTATGCAACATACACCTTTTGAACAATAGTTTGTACTGGTGTGACTGCATACATGTTCACTGGGTATCTCTCCAGACAAAATTCAGTCTTTGTATTATGCACATCTGTGGAGAATTTTTTTTTAATGAAAACTTGAGTAATCATTCCTCCTTAATTGAATGGCTGATGTTAAATTACAACATAAACTAATGAAAGGTGTGATTCTAGAAAGTAAAAATATGATGTCCCAAAATATGCTCACATCAAGTTCTCTGTTGATAGTCTTTGTCTCCTGCCTCATGAACTGTGGTGAACTCAGCTTCTCCACTGTCGGCAGCACAAAATCATCAAACTCATCCACAAGATTCTCAACGTTCGTCACCGTCTCGTAGGTAGTGGTCACCGTCTCCGAGTAGGTGTCGTTACGCTGATGCAGGTCACCATAGCGACGGTTGACATTGTCCATCTTGGTCTGGACACTGCGTGCCATCTCGGGCTCTGACTCCCGGATGAGGGATTTGGAGACCTTGTTGATGTTATCTACAGTAGGCCTGATTGTCTGGAGGTCATTGCTGAATGTCTAAAGTAGAAAGGGGCAAAAAAGATGATATTCACCAATCAATCTGGTTTTTAACTCCATTTGATTTTGTCAGAATCTTAAACATGGAAGTTGGTACGAGTCAAGAAAAAGTATCTTACAAATTCCATTTGATTCTTTTCAATTACCAATATACAAACCAATCATCAATGAAAATTTAAGAATGCTATAATTTCTTGCATTTGTGAGTTTTTGAACTCATAATTTCTTAACTTTTATTGGTATCAATCTTTCATCCTCATTCACTTTCACAATATACATGTGTATTGTAAGAAACCAACACCACAAAACTTCTCATATAATTTTTTGGAACTATGAGAACAAGTTCTTCCTATCAAAAGTGTGTGAATACAACATTTCTACAAGACTTTTACAAAAAATTCTCAAACTCTTTCTTTCTGAAAAGTCTGAACAAGTAACATCTATGGAACTAAAATAAAAAAAGTCTTGCAATCAAATGTGTGTGAATACATCATTTCTACAAGACGTGCAAAAATTTCTCACTCTTTCTTCTTTAAAAGTCTGAACTATTACCTTGGTGTTAGTGATGCACTCCTGGAGGGGTTCCATCCTAGCAATGAGAGGAGAGCTCTCCATCTGTGTCATGGTGCGCTCATGAGTCTCAAGCCACTGTGTCAACGAGTAGATGTTCTCCTCGTAGTCTTGGCACTGTGCCAAGGCGTTGCTCAGGACGTTGATACGGGTCATGTACTGGCCCAGGAGGGCATTGTACTTCTCATCTATGGTGTCTGTAAAGGAGAAATACATGGACCAAGTTAGTTTTTGTTTGCAGAATATTACATTGACTCTATAAGTTAAGAATAAACAGCAGGAAAATTTGCAGTCTTATGTAATGAACAAACAAGTTATACACATACATGTACATGTACATGTTACACAAAACACATACACATGTACATTCCATGTTACTCTATGAATTTTTTTTTTTTTTTAAACATACAATATATGTGAACTTGTGTAGATTATAATCACAGCTAGAAAATTTGATAACTTTGATCTCACACATTAATAATCATGAAGGGAAACACCTTTGCTTAAAAAAGTTCCTTGCATGTACATTCGTGTATCTACACATTTCTCATGTAGGTACACTGTAAAAAAAAAATCTCAGTAAATCAAACATAAATAATTCTTACTGATTGTTCGTTCTACATCTGGCTTCAGTTCTGGATGACCTTCATAGAGGTCACGGCCAGTGTCCTTGACCTTTTCAATGTCACGGCCATGGTTGACAACCTCTTCATAGAACATCTGCAATTTATTAAAAAGAATGGATAAAATATCATTTTAAATGTTGCAATCTAATAGAATTTTAAAGCAGTCATAAATACATGTATTTAGACTATCAGTCGATACCTGACGCAAATTTCTCCAACCAAAAGAAAAGAAAATTAACAAACAAAATCATAAAAAAGGAACATGCAATCCACTCCTCCATTAAAATATACAAATTCAAATTATCATGAATGACTTCTGTGTAATGATGTCATATCTTTTTCTAATATTGATATATGCTATTCCATTTTTGTTAATGTAAAAAGTATTGTACATAAATACATGTACATTCTATACCGAGACATGCAAAAAATTCATTGCAACACATACATGTATGTGTACATGTACATGTTATTCATACATGTACACCTTAAATAAGGGTGCAGGTTTTTAGCAGCAAATAAACTGACAAACATGAACAAAAATAAAATTCTTTTAATATTAACTCTGGTTTATGGCACAATCCGATCATCGCTCATACCTGAACTCGATCGATCTGTTTCTTGATGAACTCTGGCTCGGCTCCTACTGGTTCCTTCATTAGGCGTCCCTGGGTGTCATACGCCTCCTGCAGCCACGTCACCACACCATCCACAGAACCCTTGTAGCGCGTCAACCGCTCAAGCAGGTCACTCAGGGTGTTGTACTGGCCATCACATGACTTGAAGAGCTGCTCATATCGCTGGTTCAGGTCGGTCAGCTTGCTGTTGATGATGTTCTGGTCAGGGTTCTCGCGGAACTGACGGTTGAACTGTGGAGGCATGACATTGTTGCGGTAGTCGGTCAAGGCACGCTTGTAGGTGTCGGCGCCTTTCATGAACTTCTGACCAGAGATGTTGTTGACTCTGAGGTCACCCTTGTGGGCCAGGATGTCATTGTTGAAGTTCTTCAGATCCTGGACCTGCAATGTTGTAATAAGAAGTTCAGAATTATGCATAACTAGGACTCTCATCAGTTCATAACACACTTGGTGGTCATACCAAGTGTGAGGAAATTCAGAAGAAAAAAAAACTCTCCCCAGAATAGGGTGTCAACATGGGTAATGAATATGTTAATGCATACTTTCAATCTGCAAAAATAGTTAAGTTCATTCAAACCAATTCACCTCAGATACCACATGGCCACTTCACTAACTTGGGATCAAGGGGAAATCTTATCTATTGACACATGTTTAAGCACCAGGATAGGGTTAATATACTACCTAAACTTCCTGCCTATTCAAATCCATTATTCCCCTATCATTCACTACAGGGACTTTCCTCTCTGATCTACCCTATTGTGTGGTGACAATGATCTTGTGGTTTGGCCAACACAAAAGGATTACAAGCACTTCAGACACAATAGACTAATAGTAATCCATTTTCCCTCCAAATCCTTTGCCAAGCTGACAATGGCCTGGGGGGTGTAATTAAGATGTTACTGTTGACAGTTAGGAGATTATATTTGTTGTACAATGTATGTATGGAATCTAACAACTATTGACATCCAGTGCAAGTACTGTACATGTAGTACTGTACATGTACATATATGTGTAGTTTCACGATGATACAGTAAAGAGGCCGCAGTGCAGTGTACAAATGACAGCAGAAAGGATAATCATCAAGAGTTTTGTTCCTCAATATATTGCTTTCGATAGATTAATCACTTGATAACAGCCAAAGATTACATATACAGTCAAAACCTGTTTTGGTGATCACCTCTAAAATGTATAAATATAAAGGCCACTTAACTAGAGTGGTCACCTATAGTCATGGATTGTATTCCCGAACAGCATTGTATTACCGAACGCGTACAGTTAAGCGCCTAAAATGGCTTTCATACACGTGTATGTTCTCCACACTATTTGACACACAGAACACAGGGCAGAAGATCATAAAATGAAGCAAAAAACATGAGTAATATCTTATAACCTTCTTTCTCGTCACCCCCCAGTCTTCATCTTTTTGTACTTTGTATTTTGTACTTTGTAAATCATATTGTTTTGTATTTGGAAAAAAAAAATGAAATGAAATATATCTTGCATCTTGCATCATTCATCCCGTTGACCCGAAATCGGGGTAGGTTGTGTTTTTTTCCATAGGTTTCACACATTCGGTAATACAATACCCTTTTTAAGGGACCAAAACGCCGCATCGTTGGGAAGGTGTTCGCTCGGAAGGGAATATCGTATTAAAGCTACGTTGTCTTTTTCAAATTCCACCAACTTCTTTTTCTGTAGGACTTTAAGCATTCATTATGTAAGTTTGACAGATATTCGTTTGATATTTTATTTGCTATCGTTGATTTTCTGAAAAGTGTTTGGTAATAGGATCCACTACCATACATGTATATTATCTCCTTCTCATAGGTATCAAGTATTGTAGAACCTGTCTAGAAAGGACACCTGTCTGAAGTGGCCACCTTTCTGTATTATTGGGTGGCTTGTATTTACATGTATACAGACAGGTTTGGCTTACAGTTATTTCGAGAGTATACAAAGGTGTATCAGAGTTTGATGACATACATCTACTGTACATGTAGCTCAAGAAAGAACTTTGCCTTGACTCCCAATGTTTGAGATTGTGCACACAACTGCATCAGAATGATTGTGCATAGAATCTCAAACACTGGGAGTTACTTTAACGGGAAATTTTCATGCGATTAGTTTTTCACGCTTGGCCAAGTAAGGTGAATTTCACATGTTTTTTAATTTCGTTATGTGCTAGACTCATGGGCAAAAGAATACATAAACAAAAATATTTGCGTTTTTATTTTCGCGCAAAATTCATGCCGCGCAAAATGTGTGAAAATTTCCACACCGCAAAATATATTCCACATTTATAGTACTTGGACATCAATAATTCTTTCTTTAGAAATCTCTCTCATGAAGCTTCCAAACATTTACATCTGTACATGTAGTACGAACCTGTTTCTGCAGTGACTGTGTGTCCGAACCAAAGCTTTCAAAGAACTGCCTGGCGTCCCTCTCTGCCGTCTGGAGCCACTTCTCAAACTCAGCCATGTCTGGCTCCAGGTGCTCCAGCTCGTCCTCCTCCACGTTGAGCTGCTTGGCTCTGGACTCCGCCTCCCTCTGGACCACCTCATAGCGGCTCCTCAGGGAGTTCTGGCCCTCCTGGAGCTTGTTGCGAATCTCCGGGCTGAGCTGGGAGCCCCTGCGCTCCAGGAAAGATTCGGTGTTGTGGACAGCCAGGAGAACAGGTTGCTGGTGGGCCAGGATGTCCTCGTAGATGGCCTGAAGGATGATTGACAAAAGATAATAAGATTTGAATTAGAATGTTTGCACTGTAGACATTACTATCCATTTGGAGATGTTTCAATCTGTAATATACTTGAAACAAGAATTTCCATGCAGGACTCAGAAATCTTTCTTAAAACAGCTTATAGACATCATATCATACATACATACATGTACAAATACATGTATGTTATTGGCATGCAAGCTCCTTTCTTGAATTAAGAAATCACGTTGTAGTCACCTAGCTTTTGGGACAAAAGAAACGTGTATTAAAAGAAATGATATGAAATGCTGTGCATACTTGATGCAATGGAGAGCAAAATAACAGCATACATTTAGTTTCATCCTTATTTTAAGCAGAATGAAACACCATTATTTAATGTCTTACAATGCTTGAAAGCTGCATACTCATCTACAAATTTAGGCAATATGCATACATGTAGATGATGGATATTCTCTACAGCGTTTAAAAAAAGCAATAGTCAAAATAATCTACAAGAATGACAGCTGAAATGGTCCCACATATGACATACCTTATGGTTCTGTATCTGCTGGCCAAGAGGCTTGCATTGTTCCATGATTGGCTGCTCATTGCCAAGGTTTCGCTCAGCGACTGTGACCCAATCCAGGAGCTCAACCAGCGTGTCAACACGACGCTTGGTCTCTTGCTCTAGATTGGCCTATGGGAAAGCGAAAGAGAAATAATACAAATATAAATAATTATAGTGCAGTAGGAAAAGGGCAACAAAAAAAGAGAGAGCGAGAATTTCTTTCAGTGTTGTAAAGTGAAAGCTAACGTTGTGCAGGTAGAAAAGGTTGAATGATTCCTGACAAATATGTAGCATTGTAAAAAGAATTTAGAGATTTTTCTCTCGTATAAGTGGATCCAAGGACTCTCGGCAAAAACATAGAAGTTATAATAAAGTATCAGTTTACCATAATTTTCAACTGAGTTTCCTTTGTCGATAGTTTTCCAGGATTTTACATGTCTACAAAGATGGGCGATAAAACTTTGCAGGGATATTGTTCATGGAGTATTCCCACAATAGATCTTCAACCCTTGGAGCAGATCCTAAATTGGTTACCTTGTCACGGTTGTCAAGCTCCAGCTGACCAAGCATATCCCTGAGTTTGGCAAGCTTCTCATGGGATAGGCCGGTCAGGGTGTCGTAGTACTCCCTCAGCTCCTCAATGCGCTTCTGCATCTCTTCCACCTGTGGCTTAGTGAGCTTCGTACGGTGGTCATGCAGGAAGTGTTCAGCATTCTGGATGACCTCAACGGTGTGGGAACGTCTGTTCATGAGCTCCTCGTGGAGACGCTGTACACAGAAAGGAAGTGGAAACAATTAATAAATGTAGTTTATCAAAGATCTCATGAATGTGATAAATTCTCCAGCAAATACTACATGAATCAATTATCTACCTAAAAACTAAAATAATCATATTATGAAAATGTAAATGCAATAAATATGTAGATCACTTATAATAGCCAGCATCAGAAGCATCTGTGAATGATCACTAAAGAAATCTGCATTTCTCTCAGTTTCAGTCCTTAACAGATAAATACAAAAAAACAAATTTTTTCCATTTTTTTTTTTTTTTTGAAGGAAAGGTAACCAAAAATTCTTTTCAGAACTCAACCAAAAGAATATTGTAGATCCTTGAACTACATGTACTTGATCTTCAGTTCTTTTTACAACTGGTTCCTTTCCATGAAAGAATGACCAACAATGGTTTTATGGTATAATTCTTTTACTAGAAGAATGACTGCAGGGATCTCACCTTGTGCTCAGCGATAAGGTTCTGAAGAGACGCCACGTCCCTGATGTTAGGAATAGGCTCCTTGAGACGAGCCTTGATTGGTCGGCTCCAGTCCAGGAGACCTTGAAGATCCTTGTTGCGCTCCTCGTACTGACGGATGATCTCATACATGTCAGTGATAGCATCCTCGCGGAGCTGCACATTCTTGCTAAGAGATTCATAGCGGTTGCGCAGGCTGCGAACCTCTCGCATCACCTCCGTATCTGAAGATCAAAAACGTAGCAACAGGATGGTAGTCATGTAGTTACGTTGATTTTTTGCTAGTTACACAGCTACAGTGTATTATACATTCTCACCAAATTCATAAGGCAGATCTCATTTTTTAGTTTAAATATGTGAACTGTTATTTTCCATCATCACCTCAACTCAAGACGACATTCAAAAACATTATGAGTTGATGAAAATTATTTCTTTACTGTACCTTCAGAGACTTGGAAGTTCTGCTGGATTTCTACAACGCGACGTTCTGTGCGTGCCACCTGACCCCCGGCAACCTGAGTAGAGCGCCTCCTGTTGGTCACCACTGTCTCAGCAGCCTGGATGAGAGCATCCAGGGTCTTGCCTAGCTCATAGGTCTGGTCTACCTTAGGCTTGAAGCCTGTCACCTCTCGGTTCAGAGGCTGTGGATCAATAGTTTACAAATATTGAATGGTAATGAGTGAAATGGTGAAACTATTTCATGAAGATTAATACATGTCTAGATGGTAAAATGATGATGAAATACATGTAGGTTGTCAAAGAACTCATATGTCTCATACTATTGCATTTCACAAACAGTACATCACTCAACATCATTAACCAATTCAATACATGTTTTTGTTACAACGCACCTCTACAGGTCATTGCCTGGGTCAAAGGGTCAATTAAAGGCAACATGCTGTTGTTAACAATGTAGTCCTTCTGGCATACTGCCTTAAATTTTCTGCATGTCCAAAAAGTTGCCATAACGAAGACATGAGAATGAAGTCAACTACAGTGTGAACAATAACTGATTTTCTTTTACTGATTCTGATTGCAATACATGTTCCAGAAGTTTAGAGAAGACGAAAACGAATACTGGAAGACGAATTGCTTATGGGAAACCATTTGATTCAAGTATTAGGCCAAAGGGAAAGAAAGAATTTAGTAGTCAGCAGGTTAAGACGGGTTTCACAGAGAGATACAGAGAAAAAAGATAAGCAGGCTATATAGACACATGGCAGTTTTGACTACTTTACCTTCATTTGTTCCAGTTGATTCTTCAGTTCATTGAGGGACCTGGCAATGTCCGGTAGCTGTTCAAACTTGTGTTCGGTAGAGTCTAGCCACATCATGACCACCTTGACGGCATTACGGTACTTGTCATTGACATCCTTCCTCTCCTTCAGGTAGGTGTTCCTGAGGTGGGAAGAAAGGTGGAGGGTAACGGAAGTTGTCTTTAACCCATAAAATAAACGAGGTGATCAAATCAGTCCAGACTAATAAATGATCAAGGATTATCCTGAGAGTAACCACAATACATGTACAGAATATCTCTTCAAGAAATGAACTCTGTAGAAAGCACATGTAGGCATGGGGGAATTAAGTATCTCAGAAACAGCCCCATGATCTTTCTACTACTTTACATGTATCTATAAAAAACTAGAGCATGATCTGATACACATTACATATTAAATAAGAATAATTCTTCAGCAATTAATGATATACAGGTAACATACATGTACATGTACCATGTGCCTGGACCATGTACGTACAATACATCGGGTATTATTGGTAAAGTTAAAAAGAGTGGGGTTTAACCTAACATTTCTTGATGATCCTTTTGACCACACCGATATTAACAATCCAAAAATAGAGTAATATTCTGAATTCATAATCAAACTTTAGCATAAATAAACATGTCTTACAGCCTTGTGAGGGCCTCCTCCATGGTTTGCCAGTTACGGTCAAAACTGCGCATGAGGTCAGTGACAAAGGTCGCATCACGAGTGCGCTTGTGTCGTATCAGCTCGTCAGCGACTCGCTTGATGCGCTTGTACTCTGGTGTATGATCCTCTACCTCACGGGCAATCTTCTGCAATGAAGAAAAAATATTCACAGAAACTTTTAAGTATGATTACATTTAACTCCTTCAGGACATTTACTCACATTTTGTGAAATTCATTAATAGAATGCCTATTACAGGAGACCTGTCAGTAATAAAAGTGAAGTCTACTTTCACTAATGTATAACATCTATTATCATGTCAACACCTGAACAGGGTCAAATTACCTATAAAACCCCAAATTATCTGTCCTTATGTAAACAAACTGAATTCTTTACCTTAGTGACATTCTCAATATCTGGTATCTCCTGCTTCTTGAGCTCTCTGGACTCTAGGACATCCAAAGTCGGGAATACCCAATCCTCTAGATTGTCCACATCCTCACAGAGCTTGCCAAGGGTATCCAGCATGCCATGGAGATCATCGTTGTACTGGGCAGACGTTGTGACCAGGGCGTCATAGCGTCTGTTGAGGTTGTCGATGTTGTTGCGCATCTGGCGGGCTGTGGCTGGATTGCCCGACTGAGACAACTTGTTGGCTTTGTCCTGGAGGGCCTCCATGGTGGGGCGTCGGCTCTGGAGCTCCTGGTCGATCAGCTGGACATAGTAGAAGGAATTGGAAGACAAGGCATGTTACAATTCCTCTAATCTAGAGGTGTTGGGGTCTTGTGGATAAGTCAACATATGTATGGTGGATCACAAGTTAAGGGGTTCCAATTCCTGCCACAGAACTTACGTATTTTGACGAAGCAGTAATCTCTATCTACATGTATCTCTCTCTCTCTTCCTCATTCTTTATCAGAGAGATTTGCATCTCTTCTTCATCTATCTCCCTCTCTCTTCCGCTATCACCGGTAGATACATTTTCATCTCTTTCTGTATCTCTTTGTCTTCCTGTCTGTCTCACCTTGACATTCTGCATCTCTTCTAGGATAGGTTCCTTCTTGACTGTGACCTTTGCCCCATCCAGTCGTCCAACCCTTCTCTCAAGATCATCCAGCCAGCTAAGGGTGGTATCCATCCCATCTTGAAGACCCTGCATGTCAGCCAGGGCATTTTGGAGATCAGAGTCCTTCCTGGCCAGGTTGGTGTTGAGGGTGTCGTACTTGGTCATGATCTCGTCTGGAAAAGAGTTGGGAGAAGGAATTTAAGATTGGCATCTTCATCTTCATGGTCACCAATGTCATCATCAAAATCCTCATCATCACCCTCGTCATCATTATCTTCATAGTCACTGTCATCATCAATGTCATCATTGTTATCATCATCATCAACATCATCACCTTCTTCTTTTTCTTCTTCCTCCTCATCCTCCTCCTCCATCATCATCATTATAATCATTATCATGGTCAATATCATCATCATGTTCATCACTATCTTCTTCTTCATGGTCATCATCATCACCATCACCATCATCATCATCACCATCATCATCATCATCATCATCACCACTGCCATCTTCATTATCATCCTAATCACCCACATCCTTAGTCGTCATAATGTTCTCCATCATTATCATTTTCATCAGTATCATCATGCACATACATGTATCCAGTTATGCTCTTTGACTTACTGACAGTCTTGTCGATGTTTGGTTTGAGGTCTTGTTGTGCATCCGCTAGCTCATTACCAGCTGCCTTCACTTTTTCTACGTCTTTCAGATGACGAGCGACATCATCATGCACAACCTAAACAACAAAGTATTTAGATGCATATGAATTACAACACGACAATTTCACTGGAAATTGTACAAATCTACAATAAATTCTTATATATTACATGCAAATGAATCACTTTTTCCTTCAGGTTGCATATACCTATAAATGAATTCCTTTACCATCTCTGAGAAAATTCCTCTTTCTGTCTCTTCCTTCTTGTTCTTTACTTCTTCATCTCTTCTTTTTTTACCAGTTTCTAGATTTCCATAATGGTTTTTCTTATATATTTTCTTGTTCTTTTCTCTATATTTTTTCTTTCTCTATCTCTCGATATCTTCCTTTATCAATTCATTTATATCCTCTTTCTGTTTCAACCTTTTCCCAACTCTTTCTCTCTCTCTCTTTCTCTTTCTTGATCTCTCTTTTCTTGTCCAGTCTCACCTTGACTTGATCAATCTGCTCCTGCACCTTGGTCCTATCCTCAGCTACAGGTTCTCTCTTCATATCCTGGATGGTCACATGGATGTCTTCAATCCATGTGGTCACCGCCTCTGTAGAGAAGCGCCACTTCTCATGCAGCCCCAGGAGGTTGAGGATCCGCTGGGTGTGCTCGTTGCAGCGCATCTTGAGCCGGGCGTAGCGGTCGTTGATGTCGTTGAGTTTGTCTGAGATGATGTGGGAGTCGGGTTCCTCCCGGAAGTTGCGCAGGTACTGCTTGGCTGTTTGCGTGATGTCACGGAAGTCTGCTAGCCTTTGCTTGAAGACCTGTCATGAAATGGAGCAGAAACGATGTACATGTATTTAATTGTCATGATAAAAAAAAAATAATCTTTTGTTCATGAACTTCATGCTAGTTGAATTTCATTCCTGAAATATTCTGAAAATATTATCTATAATCAATTTAAGTGTATCCTACCACATCACATTATTTTCATCAGTCAAGGATGAAAGTATGAATGAATTAAAGAATACAAAACGTTAACAGTGTATTCTTTCACATGTACATGTATATATGTTTACAGCTTTCATATTTTCTTAATACAAAAGTACACAAATACACATGTTTATCCAAACATCATCCCCACATCTTTATGCTGAAAGAAAACTTAAAGGAGAAAAAAAATTCACAATGAACAAAATGGAAGTGACTTTATCAATATCTATTTAACCCATTGCCTACAGGAATCCATCAGTTCCTGCCTTACGCCTAGGGGATAGAGAGATTTACAATGTATGTAATCAACAGGTTAAATGAATTAACTTCTACGACACATACGTACTTATCTCATCTTCTCTAGACCTACCTGGTTTTCACCAAGGAACTTCTGCCCTGACATGTTGATGAAACGCAGATCAGCAGAATGTGCTACGACCTCCTCGTTGAACGGCTGGATCTTGTTGACCTGCTTGCGAAGGCCGTCCCTGTCACGAGCCACGTCCATCAGGTAGGCATCAAGGGTACGCTCTGCAGAGCACAGCCATGTGTCGAAGGAGGAGAACTCCCGGTCAAACTTCTGGACCTCGTTCAGGCCAGAGTTGACTTGCTGGGAGCGGGAGTCAGATTCTGAGCCGACGTTCTCGTAGCGGTTCTGTGGATGAAAAAGCATTGTGAAGGTTAAACATACAAGCTCAATTTTGTTATGATTGTCATTGTTATCAAAAACTACAAACCAATTTTTTTTCTGGACATGTCTCATCACATCCAACAATATGCACTTGGACAGAGGTTACATCTATGAAAATCATCATCAGGAGCAGCAGCATGAACACCACCACCACCACCCCATCATCATCATCATCATCACAACTACTATCAATAACACTGTCATCATCAACATCATTGTAATCAATATCATAATCATTACCATAATCATTATCATCATCATCACAACTACCATCAATAACACTGTCATCATCAACATCACTATAATCATCATCATAATCATTATCATCATCATAACTAGCATCATCATCACCACCATCATCACCATCACCATCACCACCACTACCATAACTATCATTATAAAGTCATTATCACCATCACAATTACCATAATCACCATCATCATCACCATCGTCATCGCTATCATCCTCATCACCATCATCATCGCTATCATCATCATCATCATCATCAACTTACCTTAAGGTCACCAGAGTACTCTCTCAGAGCTGACTTGCTGCTATCACTTAGTCTCTCTGGCTGGCTCTCCAGTAAGAACTGACCATTGTGAACAGCCAGCATGACCAGTTCATGGTGCTGTCGGACATCCTCATGAATCACCTAATGAGATAAGAGACAAACAAGAACACCACAGCTATAAATAAGAAGATTCTGTAGTACATACACGTACCTGAGTATCCATTTGAATGATTGCTTACATGTAAGTGAATAGGCACAAAACAGAGTGAGTATACGCAACAATACATGTACTTCAAAAGATATTTTTACATTACAATAGCAAAGTAAATGTATTATTAATCTCATGAATTCCTATTGGTATGTACATGTATCAGACAGAAAGACTTTTGGAGATAATTTCTGACATTACAAAAAAAATCCTTGTATATTTGCTTCTCTCATTCAAATTGATGGGTTTGGAAGGGAACATTACCATGAATTTCCATGGATAAATTCAACAACAAATCAGCATGGACAAATTTAGCAAGACCATGACTATGTTTTGAAGGATACAATGCATGATTGCACAGCTACTTTTGCAATTGAATTCTTGAAAATGTCTCAAATCATAAAAATCCATGTTTTGTTTTGTTTTCTTTTCTACTAACCTTCTGTTGCCTGTGCTGTTCACTGAGTGGTCTGATCTCTTCATTCATTGGCTGCTGGAGGACAAGCTGACGCTCAATGTCGCCCACCCAGTCTGTCAGGTTCTGGAGTGAGTGGATCTTCTCATCAGTCTCTTTCAAGAAGTTCAACTGCAAATGGTGAAAAGAATATAAAAACAATAAAAAATTTGCTTGTGCAGCATACATGTACATCACTTAAACATAAAGAAAGTCCCTTCATGTTTAAGAAAAAGTTAAGAGATAGGTCAAATACAGAAAATGAATATAACCTCAAAAACTTTAGTAAAAAAATACATGTACCAAAGCAGAAAAGTTACTGGAATAAAATGAACACAACCCCTCGGCTACAGTCAGAGTCTACTCAAATTACACTGTTTCCTGTAATCACAACAATGTCAAATACATGTACGTGTCTCCCCCTTAGACTGTAGTGCACTCTCAACTCAACTATCAACTTCTGTACACATGGTATCAAAGGGACTAGTAATGACGATTTTGGCCTCCTTCCTGCGATCTGAGAGCCTACCTGATCTTGCATCTTGCGCACAGAATCTGAAGCCTTGTAATTGGCCTGGTCAAAGTGGGTGCGGAGGTCATAAACCCGCCTCTGGAGGGCGTCCTGCTGGTCGGGGCTCAGACGATCCTTGTGATCCCTGAGGAAGGTCTCGATGGCCATGATGATCTCCTCAATAGAGCGCTTGTTGTCACTCAGCTCACTCTGTACACCCTGTGTCAAATGATTGAAAGATTGCAGAGTTTATACCCGACATATTATTCACAGATAATCATAGATGCTACTGTACATACATGTATATGTACAGCATCTACATGTACATGTATATGAGTAATAGTAATACATTGGTGTATCTGCATCAAAAATTATTTCACCCTATTGTAACCTGGAATTTGATTTAAATCATGCAATATACACGTACATGAGGAGGAAGATCTGCAAACCGTGGTTAGCATGTAAAATTTCTACAATGTAGGCTGTTTTACTCAACAGGTATAGACTATCATTTTCTTTTTGAGAAACAATTATTGTAATAATACTTTTGGAAAGGAAATTAGAGCTGCTCTCCCCTGAAATCAGTAGGTACATGTACATGTGTAAGTCTTAGACTGGAAGAAAATGGAATGATCTTTCTTTTCCCAATTTTAATCATCATCCTGCATGTACCTTCATGTTTCTGAGCTGTTGCTCCAGCTGGTTGATATCGCTGCTGAGAGGACCTTGAGAGTCTAGCTGAGCCTCCAGGTTGGACAGCCAGTCCTGCTGTGAGGTCACAGAGCGCAGCTTGTCGTTAAAGAGCTTGGAAAGGTTGAGGAAAGCATCCAGCTCCTCCCGACGGAATGTCAGCTTGTTGCCGAGGGCATCGTAGCGATCAACAGTGCGGTTAGTGACGCGCTGGGCCTCTGAGGTTTCTATTAGTGCCAGAAAAAGGTTTAGAGTTTATAAAAGAAAGAATAAACATCACACAAGGAAGAATGAGATCTAGCAATGAAAATAAATGTATCTGTGACACCAGTTTACTACGGGTGCTAAGGTATAGTCTTTAGTCCCCATCAAATTGTACATTAATTACACGACAGAAAGCGTAAGAATAAGCAACGTTTCCAAAATGCATACCAAACACTGTAGAATAATTCAAGTTCAATTTATGCAAACCAATCAATCATAAAAAATAATAACATAATACAGTGATATACATGTAGTAATACAATAGCTTGAATGAGAGGTTTGGTGCCGTAAGTTTATACCATCGTACAATATGATATCAGCTACACAAGAACAGATTTCATATCCAATCGCAATTGGCTTAACTTTCTGGAATTAAGTTTCTAAAAGCAACTCTAGAAACCTGTACCTTCGTAGAGGAATGAGGTGCGAGAGCGTTCCTTCTCCTTTGGTGCTGCAGTCACATTCCTCTGGTAGTGACTAGAACGGTCCCTTGGGGTAACAGCCAGGCTAGACCGTCGTGGAGCAATGGCCAATGGGAGAGAGGCATCCCTAGTGATGGTGTCAAGACTACGACAGAGCTTGCGCATGTCTTCAATGTTGGGTTTGTAGGCTACATACTCGTGCTGAAGAGGCTGTGCATGGGAAAAATTGGTAAATTCTTCAATATCTTTTGAAAGATTCAAAGACAGATATGTATGATTTCGAATGTCATTTATTTAAAGAGCTGTCAAAACCACATACACCTAATGTAGTCTACTTTTACTGACCATTGTCAAATGGTTCCAATTATTTTTAACAATTAATGTAAGGACACGTCAGGTTCATAAGACCTTTCATATGAACACAACCTACCTCCAGCTGGCGTATCTGGATGTTGATGGTCTCGCTATCCCTGGCAATGGGTTGCAGGTGCTGTACCTTATCCTCCATGCCGTCCAACCAGCGGTTCCCCTCCCGTATCTTGCCATCAAACTTTTGGAAAGCCTCGCTGCGTTGCTCCCACTGGGACAGTCTCCGCTGCAGGGCTAGATCCATGCACTTCCAGTTCTGGCCCACGTTGTCCAGGATGTCTGACACGTAGGTGGTGTCGTTCATACGGGCCTCCTGCAACAGCTCCTTGCAGAGGGTCTGGATGTGCTCGTACTGTGGCTTGCGATTTTCAACCTGCTGCTTGATGTCCTGATATAGTGATAATATAAGAGTATGAACAAGTACTTTTTTTATACTATTTTCTTGCAGAAGCTATTAGTCAATAAGATGCATGTGTTCATAATGCAGTTTTCAGTTTTCAACCTAGCACTTGATGTCCTGATGAAGTGATTAAAGTAGAGTGTGATTGTGGGTTTGGGGAATTTCAAATACATGCTTCAAAGCTGTTTGCTGATCTTTCTACAGACATTGACCATGTGATACAGTATTTTTGTTAATGTGTGAATGTGAAACCAGTCTTCATGGATAAAGTAAGTTTCATCTCTCAAAGTATGCAATTGTAGAGATTAAAGTCTGACAAGCTGAAGAGGAAAATGCCAACTTAAACTCAGCATTCACATTTAAAGTCGATGAACCTTTTGCCTTGTGGAACAATATGGACGAACGGACAATGCAAGTTCAATGCAAGTGTACCGGTAACCTATCTTTCATGCGCTGTAATTACCCAAAGTGACACCTACTCTTTGCCTCAAACCTAAATTCTCGACTTGGAAATAACATTACAAAGGAGTCAAAGAGAGATGTCTGCGGATTCAGACTTACCTCCAGTCTACTTCCAAGCTCAGGGAGCTCCATCCTGGAGATGTCCCTGGACTCCAGAGAATCCACCAACGGCAGGAGCCAGTCCTCCAGGTCACCGACCTCCTGAAGGAGCATGTTCAGCTTGTCCAGGAGAGAGCCCAGGAGATCCTTGCGGGTGCGAGCACGGACGATGACCCGCTCGAAGCGGGTGTTGAGGTCATCCAGACGACCCTGGATGTTGCGTGCCATCTTGGGGTCACACTCCCGGATGAGTTCGGATGAGGATTCATTGACTGACTCAACACTTGGTTTGTGACTGTCGATGTCTGTTTGGAGAAGCTGTAAAAGTAGAATATTTTTCAATATAAAAGTTTACTCAAGTGATAACAGAGATTTTAAAAACTAAATCACATTGTTCTTTGAACTTCATCTACAAATTGTACTTTAAAATACAGAATCTAAAATTTTAGCTCTTATAATTGTCCATGCATATGTTCTTTCAATAAAACTGTATCAAAAATTTTTGAATGAAGTACAAGATATTGAAAGTACATGTGTACGATATTGTGTTATGTTTCCCATCATATTTACACAATTAGGGAAGGACAGGAGAAAGACTACATGTATCTAACAGTTCCGTACCTGTAGCATCTTCTACAGTTGCAATTGCTTCATTCTTTTAACACTTTTTAATGACTTGTATACCTTTAAATGAATTGACTCAAATGACATGCACAAAGATTTAAGGATGTTTAATTTGAAATGAAATGCAATGACATTCCATGATTCAAGAATTCAGACAAATCAGAAAATAAACTCATCATACCTTGTGCTGTTGCAACTGCTCCATGAGAGCATTGCGTTTGATCATCATGCGAGTCCCCTTCTCCAGCTTGTCAAAGGTGTTCTCCTTTTCCTCCAGCCAGATGAGAAGGCTATGGAGAGAGTCCTGGAGACTAAGGCACTGCATGCGGGTCATCTGGAGCAAGTTGCTACGTTCAGCCACCTGTCGCTCCATGCGGTTGTACCTCTCCTGGACGTCAGCTGGAAAGAGGAAGAATGCATTCATGTGTTTTAGTTTTTATAACCTTATTCATCATCATAATAATCACCATCATCCTCATCATCATTTGTTGTTGCCTTTGACATCATTGTCATACCATACAGATGTACATAAATGTAATCATCATCATCATCGTCATCGTCATCTCATCATCATTACAAGTCATGTAGCTATAGACTTTGTCATCATTATCGTATATATCACTGTCACTGTCATCATCATCATTACAGCCATCATCATCAACTCTTCCATCTAAATCTTCAATACCAACATGACTATGGTTTTTTTAGTGAAGTATCAGCGACACTTTCATGGTGGAGAAACTGAATGGTAGGTTTAGTTTTTCATGACTATGGTTATTCATTTCATACATGTATCTTTGTGTAACATTATTTGCAGTAATTATACAGAATGTGCAGCTACAATGTAGAAGGACCCTCCTCTCGATATAGGAAAAGCTCTATACAACCCAGGATTACATGAAGGGCATGCTTCTATTGAGGTCATTTTTAATGGGTTCACTTCTCAACAATGTCACAAACATATACCAGTACTTGACTAGGTACATGTAAGTAGTAAATCAGACTGAGTTCTTACTGATTGATTTTTGGACATCATTCTTGACTTCATCTTGAACGTCCGCAAGTTCCTTTCCAGCTTCCTTGCAGCGATCGATGTCACTGGAATGGGCAATGATGTCATCATTGAAGGTCTAAGGAATAAGAGTTGGTTAAAGCATTAACATAACTGATAGGGCAAAGGACACGTAGTATTCACTAGAACAACCATACATTGTTTGATCAATGGTCTAAGTGTAGATAGCAATGCACTGGACCTTAAATGTTTCTGTTGATATCAGGATTTTGGGGGCAGAGTGGAAGCTATTTGTAGAGCAAACAGAGCAGCGGAATTATAAACGAATGTGCTCCAATGGACCCCCTAGTGGATACAGTGGACCTCAACATCATCAACAACCAAACTAAGAGTGTGCCTGCAACAACTACTTGTAGATGGAATTGCTTGACTCTCTTGCTGCCTCAAAGAAGAAGATATTTGTATAAGAAAATATCTGCACATTTAAACAGTAAAGCCATCAGGCGATGACAAAGACAAAGAGGTTTCGTATCTGAAGTTCAGCTACAAATCAATCATTTTCTTCTCACCCTGAGTTTATCAATCTGTTGTTGTACAGCTACAGGTTCTGCTGCCACAGGTTCCTGAAGAAGCTTGGAGAGAGTCTGCTCTGAGTTCTGTGTCCAAGTGCGAGTACTGGTCAAGGATTCATTGTATTGCTGTACAATAAAAAAAGATAGAAGATAAAGAAACCAACATTGGTGTGTTTTTTTGTTTTTTTGTAGACTTATTCAGATACATGTATGAGAATGTGAACTACTTAATTTAATTCAATTTTATTCCTTTTCCCAATTATAAAAAATAACAAGGACAATGGATATTTACAATGTACAATGTACATATGTATTCATATAAGATTTAAGAAAAAAAGGAAACTACAAGCAAGTTAAAAAAAGACCTTGTTGTCAAATTAAATGTTCTTCACTGTTGCATGGCATCTACATATACATGTACGTCTTTTTTAAAAGGGGAAAAAAATGGATGTATATCCCTGGTGAAGAAAATAAAGTTTGAATGTTTAAAATTGGATGCATACGGTAACTTCTTTCTGGAAACGCACATTTCAAATTCTTTGAATACATCTATACACATTAGTCTGTCCAGATGTTGCACTTTTATAACGGCTCTGTATTACAGTGTATTTATCCTTTTATGAAGAAAATGAAAATTTAAAAGCTAGACCAAAATTTGTGATCTGCTGGGCCAAAATAATACACACTTCCACAATTCTTTCACTAAAAGAAGCCCATTACCTGGTGCTTGGAGATGAGTTCCTGCCACTTTCTATTGGTGATATCACAGTTGGCCATGAGCCTTTCAAAGTAGTCATTGAGGCGCACCAAGCGATCCTGGATGATGTTAGAATCGGGAGCCTCTGTGAAAGTCTTGTTGAACTGACGTGGTAGGGCGTTGGTCCTGAATTCATTCAGTGTCTGTTTGTATCCCTGTGAATCAGATTGTTTGCATGGTTAAACTTTTCTGGCACTAAACTCCACAAAAACATACTCTCTCAATGTTTATGACATGCATGTGTAACAGATCCACAACATTTACGGTTGATTGTATTTTTTCAATGCTGGTGATGAAGTCAGGTTAAAAAGCTAATAAAACATTGCAATTAAACCAGAAATCTAGTGTATAGAGTATATACATGTACATGTACATGTATGTGAATACCAGAACTTCCAAGGCTTAAAATCTGACAAATCTAAATGGAGTTGTTTTTTGGTTTTAAGTTAACCTGACTACACTATTTGTAACTTGATATTATTACGGTGTGCATTGTGTCAACAAAACACAAAGAACAATATATAGTTTAATTTACAACATCAAAACCGCACTTCATAATTCTTCCGTGTCTGGTGTCAAAAAGCCAACACCAGAAACAACTTACAAATAGACTAACATGAGTAACACCTGACAAGGTATGCCCCTATATCTAGTGTAAAACATCAATGCATGCTTACCTTGGCGTTGTTGAGGAATCCCTGTCCAGACACATTGATCTTGTTAAGATCATCCCGATGAGATTGGATATCAGCGTTAAGCGCCTGCAGCTGTCCACTCTGCTTCTTCAAGACATTGATGTCACGTCCTGCATCACGGCTGAACCCTTCAACGGTCATCATCCTCTCCTTGACCCAGTGCTCGAAGCCGGCCATGTCCCGGTCAAACCCTCGCAGGTAGTCAAACGCCTCACCAAGCTGGGTCACGCGCGAGTTGGCCTGTTCAACAAGGCGCTCGTAGCGCATCCGCAGCTCGGAGATGCTCTGCTGGAGGTTGTCCCGTTCCTCACGGCCAAGACGGTCACCCTGGCTCTGGAGGAAGTGGAGCACGTTCTCGGTGCACTCACGGACCGGACGCTCGTGGCTGACAACATCATCCCTCAATGCCTATGAGAAAATATAGACACAAGTGCATCAGTCAACCATCTCTCAACAGCTACAGTTGGTAAAAAACATGTTATTTAACTACTATCAGTGCATGAAATGACTTCAGTAAAAAGTTTGTATGTTTCATAAGAGGGACTACATGGAGTAAGTGCATGGCTATCCAAACTTTATCACAAAAATAAGATAACCAGACTCCAAACCAACTCCTGATTGACTGATAACTTGGCCATTTAGGTTAATGTCATTTTTTTGAGGTAAGTTGTCAGTCTTTAGCCAGGTTTATCTTATCTTCAGGTGATCATACCTTCATCTTGTTGAGTTGTTCATTGAGGGGTTGTACTTGTTCACTCTGAGGCTGGGCCGATCCCATGGCATGCTCAGTCTCTGACAACCAGCGAAGCAGGTCCTGAAGATTGGTGACCTCTTCTCTGTATCGCCTCTCAAGGACAGTCTACGTATAAAGATTTAAAGAAAGGATTAGTACATGTACATGTATCTATATATGGCTCAAGCACCTATATGTACACGTACATCTGTAAAGTGCCCTTGTCTGTGAACAAGTGTAAGATGGCTATTCAGTTATCACAAGATACACATCAAAATCAACATTCATTCTATTCTATAGTGATACATGTACATATTGTTGCAGTAATTGAATGTAAATAATGAGAAAAGGTTTCTACATGTATTTCAGCAAATTCCCTTTACAAGTCTTCAAATGCCATCTTTCATGTAAAAAATCTATGACTGGGGTAATAATGTCGGTCAAAAATCTGTGACCATGGTAACAATGTTGGAAGGCCAGGAGCGTTGTGTTCGTAAAGGACATGAGTGCTATACAAGAAACCACCACCATCATCATCATCATTACTATCAAAATCCTGAACTGTATGTAAAATAAACAAGTAAATGAAACTTTAAAGAGGAGTGGAAGAAAGAAGAAAGAGAAGAAAAGAAAAAAAATTGGCTTCCTTACCATCTCCTCCTTCTCCTTGCGGCGATGACCGAGTGAGGACTGTAGCTCTCTCAGACGAGCCTCAGCCAGGGCGACGATGTCATCATAACCCCTGCGGAGGTCACCCATCTTGGTGTTGAGCTCCTTTTGCTGTTCCTGCTTGAGGTACTTGTCTTTATTCTGGTAGATGAAGCGGTCAGCCTTGGTGAGCGCTTCACCGATGGGTTCCTTCTGGTGGACAATCTCTTCAGTGAAGTTCTGAAATTGCCATATAACAAGTGCGAATGAAAATTTGGAAAATTGCTTCATATTTTTATAACATTGTAAAATTGGTTGACATTATGGATACATGAACTTTAGGTACATGTACCTGTACATGTATATGTTTTTAAGTTCAGCTCAGAAAACTGGACAAGAAAGACAAACATGTAGACTGCTGGCCAACTTCTAACTTACATGTAAATTCATTAATTGTATTCTCTGTCATGAAGGTACATGTATGAGCAAATTGGAAGCACAATCGTTTGGTTACCAAATGAACATGAGCCATTCAGTTTCCTGAATTATTACCAAAATAATCTGATATCTTTCAACAGATCCGAAAAATGACAATACGGAATCCTGCAAAATATTCACTGACCTTTTCCTCCTCTAAAAACACAAGAAATTATACTTCGAAAAGAAAGACATGAAGATTTTTAAGATCCTCATGACTAACCTTGTGCTTTTCAAGCTGGAAGGTCAGTGTTGGAATGTCCTTGCTGACCGGCTCAAGGTTGGTCAGCTTCTGATTGGTGATGTTGGTCCAGTAGCAGAGGTCACTGACTGCCTGGAAGATGTTGCGGTACTCCTTGTCCAAATCGGCCTGTGGGTGTCCAAGGTGATCAGAGATGGTGCAAGATGATCCAAGAAGAGTGCAAGGTGGTCAGAGGTTGCAAGATGGTCCATGTACAGGTCGAAGGTGTTCGAAAGACGGGTCCAAGGTAGTCAGAGAAGGATACCAAAAAGCCACAGGCGGATTAAAGGTGAAGGGGGCAGGACAGAGGTACAAGAAACAAAAGAGAAGGTCATAGAAAAGTGAAGAAAGAAGACAATACATCAGAAAGTGGAAAAAGAAAGATAAGCAAGGGAATATTTCGAATGAGCAAGCAACATGGGTAACAGGAAGGGATTAGGCAATTTGAGAAGAAAAAGAAATTGCAAAAATGCAATTAGCATCGGATATCACACAAAATAAAAGGAATCAAATTCTCAAGGTAGATTCTTTTCATACTTACAATCTGCTGCATATGGCTGTGTGACAAAGAAAGTTGCTAGCATTAAACTAACAAATGAGTCTGTGTCATGGAAAATAAAATACTTACAATTAAGATATGTAAAATATCTTCTTTGTGTACAAGTGCATATATTGCGATGTTTCTTTTTAGAAGTGTTGATTGACATGTAACTCGAATTGGAGAGAGTTTGGTGTAAATGTATTTAGGATTGTCTTCCTTGTCCTTTACATGTATGTCAAGATTTGCAGTCTTTTCAAAACACTCATACACACAGTCACAATCAAGCATGGTCACTAAGACACAGACAGTCACATAAACAGTACACCAGGGAAAAAAACAACAAATTGATGACCAATAAAACAAATAAATACATGTAACTGTACAAACGTTAACTATAGAACAACAAAAAACCTGGAAACCTGAAATACATTTTCAATATAGAAATAACATGGTACTGTGCATCCTGTTAGCATTCTTTTATCTATCAATAAAATATTTTGAAATGAATACAAACTACAGGTACAGGTACATATACATGTACAAATGTTTTCTTTCAACAGTACTTTGCATTACATATAGTTTAAAATTATGGACTTGCACTGAAATTAGGAGTGTAGAATTAAACATGACTATTTTTTTTATTATATTCATTATACAAGTATTATAATGGAACAAAGAACTAAATGTGAATGTGTGAGAGAAAAAAAATGATTATTTTGTACCTGTACATTTATGACTACGAGACAATGAAACAAACAAATCTTTTTTTTACAAAACTACAAATAAAGCAAAACAATTACAATGACTTCACATAGTTTTTCAAAATAGTCACATAAAGAAAACAAACGCAGATTTTATCCCCAAAAATCAGATGAGGATGATTTTATTCATATTTTGTGTTGTCATAAGATACAAGTAAAATTCATGTTTAAAGAAAAAGCTAGAATACACCCTATCTGCATTGTTCACTATCAGACCCTTATTACATCTGAAAAAATATACACGTATGGGCGAGTTCATGGAATTTGGTCATTTGCTGTCCCATATGTGACCAAGAATCGCAAATGCCATTTTCCTTGTTACTTTGTCAGACTGATCCAGTAGGGCTGTCAACCTTATAGACTAATTAGGTATACTAAAAACTTTGATTATGTTGGTAATGTACACAAGCACATGTAGAAGTATGGGACAAAATACCTTGGACTTGTTCAGTTATAAATATAGTACTGTACATGTACAGTGTACATGTATCCTTCCATTAACTAATTTCTGATTTTAGTATAAAAAACTACCATAAAATAGCTATAAAGTTACAGGACAGTGTTAGAAATATTTTGGCTAAAGGTTACAAGGGCTTGAAATGCTTTCTCAAAATTCTACGCAAGATATTCAAGGCGTGTTAGATCTATAAAAAAAAATTGCAAAGGCAATAAGAGAAAAAAAAAATAGATTCAAATTTATAATTCACCCTAAAAGAAGCCGTGTTAGTATATATTTACAAATTACAACATTTTCAAATATTTGGGTATTTTTATGTTGAAATAAAAAGAGACAGAAAAATGTAGGAGCACGTACATGTAGTAGAGGGGGGAAATCAACTGTTCTATGAACCAGTTTAGAAGAGAGGCAACAGATATGAAAATAAAGGGGGAGGGCATTCAACTGGTTTATGAACTACTTATCATAAAGAATTCAGATAAGAATATAAAGAGGGAGGAAGGAGGAAGCATTTAACTGTTCTATAAACCAGTTGAGATAAAGAACTGTATGGATATAGATATTATTATTGAGTAGGATGGGGCAACCAATGGTTCCAGAGACCAGCTGTGATTATGAGTAGCAGATATAAATGTTGAAGTGAAAAGGGCCATTCAACTGTTCTATGCACCAGTTGTGAAAAAGTGTAGCACATATGAATATTGAGAGGGGGTGGTATTCAACTGTTCTATGAACCAGTTGTGATAAAGATTATCACATATGAATACTGAGAGGGAGGTGGCATTCAACTGTTCTTCAAAAAGTTGTGATAAAGAGTAGCACATGGGAATATTGAGAGGGAGGTGGCATTCAAATGTTCTATGAACCAGTTGTGATAAAGAGTAGCACATATTAATATTGAGGAGGAGGTGGCATTCAACTGTTCTATGCACCAGTTGCGATAAAGAGTAGCACAAATGAATATTGGGAGGGAGGTGGCATTCAACTGTTCTATGAACCAGTTGCGATAAAGAGTATCACATACAGAATATTGAGAGGGAGGTGGCATTCAACTATTCTATGAACCAGTTGTGAAAATGTGTAGCACATATGAATATTGAGAGGGAGGTGGCATTCAACTGTTCTACATGTACGGACCAGTTGTGATAAAGACTAACACATATGAATATTGGGAGGGAGGTGGCATTCAAATGTTCTACATGTATGGACCAGTTGTGATAAAGAGTAACACATATGAATATTGGGAGGGAGGTGGCATTCAAATGTTCTATGAACCAGTTGCGATAAAGAGTATCACATATGAATATTGAGAGGGAAGTGGCATTCAACTGTTCTATGAACCAGTTGTGACAAAGAGTAGCACATATCAATACTGAGAAAGGAGGTGGCATTCAAATGTTTTATGAACCAGTTGTGACAAAGAGTAGCACATATGAATACTGAGAGGGAGATGGCATGCAACTATTCTATGAACCAGTTGTGAAAATGTGTAGCACACATGAATATTGAGAGGGAGGTGGCATTCAACTGTTCTACATGTACAGACCAGTTGTGATAAAGAGTAGCACATATGAATATTGGGAGGGAGGTGGCATTCAAATGTTCTATGAACCAGTTGCGCTAAAGAGTATCACATATAAATATTGAGAAAGGAGGTGGCATTCAACTGTTCTATGAACCATTTGCAATAAAGAGTAGCACAGATCAATATTGAGAGGGAGGTGGTATTCAACTGTTCTCTAAACCAGTTGTGGTAAAGAGAAGCATATATAAATTGAGAAGGAGGTGGCATTCAACTGTTCTACACATATACATGTACGGGCAAGTTGTGATAAAGAGTAGCACATATGAATACTGAGAGGGACGTGGCCTTCAACTGTTCTATGCACCAGTTGTGTTAAAGGGGAGAATATAAATATGGATATTGAGAGGAGGGTGGCATTCAACTGTTCTCTGGACCAGTTGTGATAAAAAGTAGAACATATGAATACTCAGAGGGAGGTGGCATTCAACTGTTCTATGAACCAGTTGTGATAAAGAGTAGCACATATGAATATTGAGAGGGAGGTGGCATTCAACTGTTCTATGAACCAGTTGTGAAAAAGGGTAGCACATATGAATATTGAGAGGGAGGTGGCATTCAACTGTTCTAGATGTGTGAACCAGTTGTGATAAAGAGAAGTACATGTGAATAAATAGAGGGGGTGGCATTCAACTGTTCTATGCACCAGTTGTGTTAAAGAGTAGCACATATGAATATTGGGAGGGAGGTGGCATTCAACTGTTCTATGAACCAGTTGCGATAAGGAGCATCACATATGAATATTGAGAGGGAGGTGGCATTCAACTGTTCTATGAACCAGTTGCGATAAGGAGCATCACATATGAATATTGAGAGGGAGGTGGCATTCAACTGTTCTATGAACCAGTTGTGAAAAAGGGTAGCACATAGGAATATTGAGAGGGAGGTGGCATTCAACTGTTCTAGATGTGTGAACCAGTTGTGATAAAGAGTAGCACATATGAATATTGGGAGGGAGGTGGCATTCAAATGTTCTATGAACCAGTTGCGCTAAAGAGTATCACATATAAATATTGAGAAAGGAGGTGGCATTCAACTGTTCTATGAACCATTTGCAATAAAGAGTAGCACAGATCAATATTGAGAGGGAGGTGGTATTCAACTGTTCTCTAAACCAGTTGTGGTAAAGAGAAGCACATATAAATTGAGAAGGAGGTGGCATTCAACTGTTCTACACATATACATGTACGGGCAAGTTGTGATAAAGAGTAGCACATATGAATACTGAGAGGGACGTGGCCTTCAACTGTTCTATGCACCAGTTGTGTTAAAGGGGAGAATATAAATATGGATATTGAGAGGAGGGTGGCATTCAACTGTTCTCTGGACCAGTTGTGATAAAAAGTAGAACATATGAATACTGAGAGGGAAATGGCATTCAACTGTTCTATGAACCAGTTGTGATAAAGAGTAGCACATATGAATATTGAGAGGGAGGTGGCATTCAACTGTTCTATGAACCAGTTGTGAAAAAGGGTAGCACATATGAATATTGAGAGGGAGGTGGCATTCAACTGTTCTAGATGTGTGAACCAGTTGTGATAAAGAGAAGTACATGTGAATAAATAGAGGGGGTGGCATTCAACTGTTCTATGCACCAGTTGTGTTAAAGAGTAGCACATATGAATATTGGGAGGGAGGTGGCATTCAACTGTTCTATGAACCAGTTGCGATAAGGAGCATCACATATGAATATTGAGAGGGAGGTGGCATTCAACTGTTCTATGAACCAGTTGTGAAAAAGGGTAGCACATATGAATATTGAGAGGGAGGTGGCATTCAACTGTTCTAGATGTGTGAACCAGTTGTGATAAAGAGTAGTACATGTGAATAAATAGAGGGGGTGGCATTCAACTGTTCCATGAACCAGTTGTGATAAAGAGTAGAACATATGAATATTGAGAGGGAGGTGGCATTCAACTGTTCTATGAACCAGTTGTGATAAAGAGTAGAACATATGAATATTGAGAAGGAGGTGGCATTCAACTGTTCTATGAACAGTTGTGATAAAGATAAGCACATATGAATATTGAGAGGGAGGTGGCATTCAACTGTTCTAGATGTGTGAACCAGTTGTGATAAAGAGTAGTACATGTGAATAAATAGAGGTGGTGGCATTCAACTGTTCTATGCACCAGTTGTGTTAAAGAGGAGAACATAAATATGGATACTGAGAAGGGGTGGCATTCAACTGTTCTATGAACCAGTTGTGATAAAGAGTAACACATATGAATATTGAGAGGGATGTGGCATTCAACTATTCTATGAACCAGTTGTGAAAATGTGTAGCACACATGAATATTGAGAGGGAGGTGGCATTCAACTATTCTATATGTACGGACCAGTTGTGATAAAGAGTAGCACATATGAATATTGGGAGGGAGGTGGCATTCAACTGTTCTATGAACCAGTTGCGATAAAGAGTAGCACATATCAATATTGAGAGGGATGTGGTATTCAACTGTTCTCTGAACCAGTTGTGGTAAAGAGAAGCATACTGTATATAAATATTGAGAAGGAGGTGGCATTCAACTGTTCTACAGGTACAGGCAAGTTGTGATAAAGAGTAGCACATATGAATACTGAGAGGGAGGTGGCCTTCAACTGTTCTATGCACCACTTGTGTTAAAGGGGAGAATATAAATATGGATATTGAGAAGGAGGTGGCATTCAACTGTTCTATGAACCAGCTGTGACAAAGAGTAGCACATATGAATACTGAGAGGGAGATGGCATTCAACTGTTCTATGAACCAGTTGTGATAAAGAGTAGCCCATCTGAATATTGAGAGGGAGATGGCATTTGACTGTTCTATGAACCTGTTATGATAAAGAGGGAGTATCATGGGATGTGGTAGCATCATGCTGTAGTGGTTCATTCACTGGACTCTCAATCAGAAGTTTGAGGGTTCAAATGTCTTCCCATTGTGTATGTTCTTATACACACTATTAACTGTTTCTCTCCACACACACTAATAACAACTGCCAGAGCTAGAGCTAGGGTAATAATATCCAAACAGTTTGGAAGCACAGAATGGTGTTGTATCACAATGTGATAGATGCTATACAAGAAGGTTAATTATTTTTATCAGTATTAAGAAAGGTACATGTAGACATGAATAGCGAGAGGAATGGGAGAATCAACTGTTTTATAAACTAGGAGTGATTTAAAGAGTAGCATGTGTGAATATTTAGAAAAAAGGTGCATTCAACTGTTCTATGAACCAGTTGAGATAAAGCAAAACATATATGAATATCAGGTGGGTGGGGAAGGGGACAAATGTGAATACTGAGTTGAGTTGGAGGGGGATCCCACTGTCTTTATGAACCGTTGTGATAAAGAGTGGCAGATATGAATATTGAACAGGAGGGGACAATCAACTGCTCTTCATGTACATGTATGAACTTGTTGTGATAACAGAGGCAGAAATATTTTTGAGGAAAAGGGCTTTTAAATCAGCATCAAGTACATTTGTATATGTACAACTGTACCAGATTCATACTACATGTACATGTAAATGTTTTTGGTGAGATTCGCTACCAATACTGAACTCTGTTGGTGATCTAGATTCATTGATTTCTTAGTGTTCCATTTTTAAAGAGACACCAATTGAAGGATACATGTGAACTGTGGAGAATGATCTTCATCCGTAATTTCATGTACAATGTACTTTAATAAATATGCACTAATACAAAGTATATTGTACATGTAGTTATGCCATGGAATGAAAGATACGTATGTACATTACTATAAACAGGGTTTACAGCATACAATACTTCATGAACATGTATTTCTACATTAGATATTAGATATAAAGGAGTTATTAACTTTTCTCTCCAACACCTGTGAGCTTACCCAGAATACACCAACAGGGGAAGTAGGAGAAGTAGTTGTGTTAGGAGGGCTAGAACTAGTAAATGCCGCAGAGGAAGTAGAAGTAGTAAATGTAGCAGTGGTATTGATGAAGGTTACAGGGCCTGTATGGGGGACAGTTGAGCTTGCCTGGTCACCGCCAACAGCAGGTGGTTCCCTCAGTAACATCTCCACCCTTCTCATTACAACCTCAGGGGCATTGATCGGGGAACTCCTGGCACTCAGATAGTATGGTTCCTCATCTTGTGGAATGGACGATGTTGGCGTTTCAAATGTACGCAGTGTACGCACAGTATGGACTTTACGGATATGAAATGTACGGTCGCCGCTTCCGTCCGCTTCACCGGCTTTCACGTCAGGACTTGCCTGATCCGCACTTTGCCGTGTTTCGGCTATTAAGGTTTCCACATATGGATCAATCATTTGGGGTTTCCCAGACGAAACCTCCATCCCGTATCTCGGGTCATGGTCCCCTGTACTGGCCGTAGGCTGTACAGGGATTGACCTGCTTTCAAAGGTCAGGAAGGCCTGGCTTCGTTGTTTAGGCGATCCCTCAAAGACTTTCTTGGTCACAATGTTTCGGCGGGTGGGCGAATATTTACCGTACATCTCAGGTGTAACATGAAGTTCAATCTGTGAAGAATAAAGTGAACAGAGAAACACTGTTGAACATCCTTATTAGTATAAACAGGAATATTGTTATTTATTATTTTCATTTATTACTCGCTCTCATATTCACTGTCTTTCACGATTTCTTTTAGATGGGGGGGGGCTATTTCATGCCTGATTTAACTGACAGAATTTCTTTTGAGTAAACGGATATTCATGTTCAATAATTGATAAATTAACAATTTATAAGCCACAGTGAGATTACTGCAATTGGAATTTCTATCAATAAATGCATGTACATGTTCAATGTATGACAACCAAAAAAAGTACACAAAATTTGCACAGACTATGTAATTTCTGATTATACAAGTAAATGGAAACTTTTAAGCCAAAACACAAGACCAAATTCAACATTTGGACTTATTTTAGCCTTTTATCAAAGTAAGCACATACATTGTACATGTACAAATATTACGTACTACAGTGCTTCGAACAAATAGCTACATGTATATGTACATGTACTAACTAAATTCAATTTTTTTTTAACCAAGTGTTTTTACATCCAAGGAAGATAGTCAGTAACATACATACACATGTACAGTATGATCACCACTATGTACAAATACCATGACAGATTCACAACAAAATAATGTGAAAATTAGGCACTTCATTTTCAGTAGGGCAAATGAAATATGTTGTGCTGCAAGACTTTTGATATGATAATGATAAAACTCAAGACAATGATAATGTACATTCATAAACAACCATACAGTGTACATGTATCTCTAGTCCTTGTTTGACATTGAACACAGATTAAGAAACCATACTGACCAGAACACATGCAATTTATTATAGATGAAAAATTATTGTTCGAATTATAGGTAAAACAGGTAAATTATGTGTAAACCTTCTTTTTCTGCCCTCTTTCATCTTTGAATACATGTAAATGTACATGTATGTAATCCATATTTAAGTACCAGTATTACTATGATGAACGCAAGATGTAGGTAAATGTAATTCACAAAACATAAAGGAATACAGAGACAAGTGAAGAATAATTTCAAACTTAGAATTTTCAGGGATTTCAGGGATCATTGCTTTCACTTAAAATAAATCAGTATCCCTGTTATAAAAAGCAATTACATGTAGCTGTAGAGTCTACAAATATACATGTATCTAAACTTTCTAAAGTTCTTGATATTATATTTTCCAAATCCCATCAATGCTCACATCACCCCTTAGGGTACCAACAAGTTTACAAACATAAATAAACCTACATGTAACAGTTTCTAATTTTTGTAATGGTCATCTTGTTTAATACAAAAATGTGTTCTATTGGAATTTGTGGACCCCTTTGAAAACCAACTGTACTTGAAAGGGTAATCGACCCCACATGTGGAAACAAAGTTTTTTTTTAAATCAAAAATTAACTTCACAAACAATGTACTTGATTTTAAATCTTTAAAATGAGATAAGCTTTTCTTTTTCCAAAAATATCAAATATCCTGATTAAATTTTTGGCAGTGTGAACCATCTACAGTAATGAAAGCAACAATAACACCATCAGCACTCAGGTTAAGTCTATGGGAACCTGCTACAAAGTTATCCCGTGAAAGTATGATTGCTTTATCACGTGCATGTATGCTCATCTGAAAGCTGTGGTACATGTAGGCCTTACACTTTGTAGCCTCAGGCAAAACCTGTCTTATAGATCCTACTACTATTACCATCATCACAACCCATGGTCTTTAAACATGCACTGTTTCACATGCATCATGCATTCTTTTATTATTATTTTTTTAATAATGTCATCATGCCATTTTAAACAAACTGTAGTGACAAATACATGCATGTTGTATTACAGACAATGAGGAGTTAGAAAGTATTTTTAGAAAGGCATGCAATTACCATTTGGGTAATCAGAGGAACTAAATTAATTTAGCATTAAATTGGTTTGAAAGAAATGCAAAGGCATTTAATTATATCTCCCATTTTCTTGGACTTAATCTTCAACTTTACACATGAAAAATAAATATGTAGTACATGTACAGGTTCACATGCTTTATATCTCATAATGTAGATGTCTCATCCTAAATAAATGTACATTTGAGTCATCATTTCTTTAATCCATGCATGTTCGTAAACTTGTTCCCCAAAATAACATTATCAAGAATTTACTCATTACTTAGCATGCTCAAGAAAACTTGGGCTTTGTGTTTAAAATGGCGATCCCTCTTCCTCATTACATTTCAGAACTGAAATTACAGCATTCCACATGACAAAAAAGAAATAAATAAATCACATGCTTAACTTACAGTTGCCTTTTTCTGACGCAACAATGGCATTGAAATATTAACAAATAAAAGCAAAAATAATCAATAAAACCATGTTGCTTTGCAACAACTTATATTTTTGTAACACAAGCATGAAAAGGTTATGACGGCAAAAGTGGCAATGACTGTGGTAGTAGTGGCAGTGGTAATGGTAGTGGTAGTGGTAGTGGTAGTGGCAGCAATGACAATGATGGAATTGCAGCAAATGACAAGTTAGAGGTAAAAGGTTGTAACTCACCTTCATGAATTTGAAGCAGAAGGTCATAGATGACTTAGCACAGAAATGTTTATAGAGCTTGTAATATAGAACTTTTTTTAATGTACATGATAAATCTGTTATTTCTAATTTTCTGTGAAAACAGAATTTCACACATGAAACAAAACAGAGGGACACAGCACAGTACACTTAACAAGGCAACAATGTTCCTGGATTTTCTTTTGGATGACATACAATAAAAATATAAATATAAAAAGGTGATACAGTTACGCACATGTACAGTGTATTTTGTCCACACATACATGTACACGAGCATACATTTACATATCGATGTGTATATTGTAAAATTTAGAAGCGTTGTATATAAAACTTTTAATGAATGTCTTTGTCTCCTTCCCTTTAAAAATTACTGCATATTTGTATTGAAGCATTATATTTCCACAAATGCATTCGCACACACATAGCTTTTGTTTCATAAGTACATTCACATGTACACATACCGGGAGATACAAATACCAAAATTTGAAAAAATACATGTACAGGTACATATATCACATACATGTACATGAACACTGCAAAATGTATTACGATGCAAGTCTGTAAAGCCCAGCTCACACAAGTCGTCATTTTGACTACATCATTACCTGCGCTAATCGAGCTGGTGAAGACAATTAACCCATACACCAGTTATTAAAAGTAATGTTGCACTGTTCATTTTGCAATCACTTTTTAATCGAAATCACTCTTACATAAGACCGTACAAGTCGCTGACGTGGTCCTTACATCACCAAATGATGCTTTGTGTGAGCCAAACTTAAGATAGACATGTTGTATTGACTTTGCTCTGGTTGAAAACAATGTTTGCATGACTTGGCAAAAGATGGCAGGATCCCATTACCAAAGAAAGTACATGTATGACACCCATGTACATGTATTTCACTGAAGTGATGTTGTGGGAGGGGGAGAAATATATTATCTCTTTCTTGTCTAGCATTTATTCTAATGACAGTTTTTCTATCAATTCCTTGTTCCTTCAAATGTGTGATTTAAATAAATGTAGATGGATATCCCTGAAGATGAGATGTTTTAAAAATGAAATTATCTTTTGTGTGGTACATATATGCATTTTAACTCTTCTCATAATGTCATGTCAATCAATAGTCTTTCATCCTTTCTATAAAAAGAAAGTATTCATGCAAAAATGTTTGTTATTACTTCTTTAAAACCATGCATAAATATTGCTTTTCAATTTCTGGGCGGAAAACATGAAATTAGATATTTTCAATCGTTTGAGTAATGAGTAATAATAATAATAATAATACATAACATTTATTAGGCACATAATAATGTTGTTTCTAAGCACAAATACAAGTGGATACATTTATAGGATATGAAGATTAAGATATACCTGTGTAGCCTCATTTTTTTTTAATTATTCAGTTAAACATATGTACATGTAGTACAAAAGATCATATGGAATAAGTCATAATAATATTAAAAGGAAACGCTTTTCTCTACCTTGCATTTTATTAGCATGACTGAAAGAAGTTAAAGGTCAAAATGTCTGCACACATGAAAGCATAGAAAGCATTGAATCGCTGTATCACAAAGATTTTCAATCAATCGTACATCCATTAAGACAATTGTATCTTAATTGTAGCTTTACTACAGGACTCACAACCAGCCATTTTGCAGCTACAATGCACATGTACATTTGTACATGTAGCAAATTTTTTATCTAGATGGACAAAAATGACAAGGGCATGAGTGCTAGTTAAAAAAGTGAGTACCACAAATGTTTGATACATGTAGAAATTACCTTTATCTGCATGTCAGCAAGTGTCAGCCAACAATGGCTGAACAATAATAACATGCTTTTTATTTAGAACTGAAATTCCATTCAATGCATAATTCTCTCTATGAAACTAAAAATAGTCCTTTCATTTTAAATGTTGTGTTTTCATGCTTTGATCAAAAATGTCCATATATTCATGTGCTGAATGTTTTTATTCACACTACCATGACTATACTATCAAGAACTTTTGATTGTTTGTTCCATTTATGATACAGGGAATTCTTAACCCAGCTCTTAATGAAGCTGCACTTATGTTACAATGCAAGAGGAATAGATGAAGGAAAAAGAAGAATAAAGGACAAAATTTCTACTCACATTCTCCTCTTTACCAACGGCACTGATGTTATCCACCCTCTCCATCACCGTGGCAACCAATGCCTTGTATCGCTTGTTGAGGGCATCCAGCTCTTGGCGGGCTACCTCCGCACCCCGTTGCATTCTGGGACGCTTGAGAGGGGTGGGGCCATGAAGGCTGTCCATGGTGGCCCTGAACTTTTCCAGTACTGCATCATAGGACTGTATGATGAAGAGGACAATGCAATTACTTTATAATCCTACACATTTATATGGGTTATTTGAATCTTTCTAAATGTGATTTTGAAATAATTGTTGGTACCAAAATAATATGATTACAATCAATTTAGATACATGTACATGTGTATTTTTGTGTAGCAACATTATTTAACATATACATGAATACTGATAAATTAAAACATTCAAATGAAAATTGAGATTTATATCCAAAGGATGACTTATACAGATGGAAATGTGATTGAAATTAAGATTTATATGCTTTATCTTCATACTCAAACAGGTCTTTGCTCTGTTATTAATGATTTCTCACAAATATATGAAGCATTCTCTCTCTGAATTGACTGATTTACTAATTGATTTATTGACTGACTATTAATTGACTGACTTACTGATTGATTGACTGATTGACTCATCAACTGATTGATTGATTGATTGACTGACTTACTGATTGACTGACTGATTGACTCATCAATTGACTGATTGATTGACTGACTGACTTACTGATTGATTGACTGACTTACTGATTGACTGATTGATTGATTGATACACTGACTTACTGCTTGACTGATTGACTCATCAACTGACTGATTGATTGATTGACTGACTGACTTACTGATTGATTGACTGATTGACTCATCAACTGACTGATTGATTGACTGACTTACTGACTGATTGACTGATTGACTCATCAACTGACTGATTGATTGATTGACTGACTTACTGATTGATTGACTGATTGACTCATCAACTGACTGATTGATTGATTGACTGACTTACTGATTGACTGATTGACTCATCAACTGACTGATCGATTGACTGACTTACTGATTGACTGATTGACTCATCAACTGACTGATTGACTGATTGATTGACTGACTGACTGACTGACAAACTGACTAATTGCTTGACTGACTAACCTCAGCTTGTGTAATGAACTTCTCCCCAGCCTCGTTCACATTGAGTATCCTGGGTTCATGCATGGCGACCTCCTGGTTAAACTCCCTAGCAGCAACAAACTGCTGCTGAAGGGTCAACTGGTCACGCGCGATATGGGCAAACTCCATGAGAGTGACCTCAGCCGCAGTGATCCAGTTGCTCTCACTGGTCATCAAGTCATTGAACTGGTGGAGGGTGTCACCAGACTGGTCCAGCTTTTGTAATCTATCACGAGGAACAAACACACAAGGAAATTTTAAGAATATCATTTTTTATCTTTCATATTCACACTTTATTGGGAATAAATTTATGAACAAACACCTTCCCAAATAGGTCTGTGTCCAAGATGAACTGGACATTGCCTCTTCCAACTTCTTCCTATCCCTCAAACCAACCTTCCAGCTCTAACTCGACCGCTTCTCTCTATTCATCCTTCTGTAAATCCTTCCATTCGTCAATCCTACTTATTCCTACATTCACATGTACTTTCAGTATGACTCAGAACATTCCTCCCATCTTCAACAAATATAATCCACATGTTTCTTCTTCTACATGTATCTATCCCTCAATCAAAACTTCCTTTTCTTATCACTTGATCTCTTCTCTCTCTATTCATCCATCCTTCCATCCCTCAATCCTACTTATTCCTAATTTTGGTGGGACTGGGAGCAGACCTCTTCCCATCTCTTGTTGAACAATTATACCTGTTTCTTCTCATTATATTTCAAAGTAATCTTTGGAATCTTTCACTCTCTCTTTTCCTCTCTCCATTCATTCATCCTTTCATCCATCTTTTTATCCCGCCATCCATCCGAGTTCTCCCTACCTTTGGTGTGACTGGGAGCAGACCTCCTCCCATCTGTTGTTGACCGATTGGACCTTCTGTTGGAGCTGGTCAGCATCCATTCTGACCACGCCCTCCATGGTCTCTCGGACGTGTCTGAGGTCAGAGTTCAACTGATCGATCACAGGCTGGAATGGTGGCAATGTTCGTTGTAATTCCTTCATGGGTAAAAGCATAAAAGTTTCATTATCAATCACACAAAAGTAAACCATGGATGATGTACATGTAGATAAAAGTAATTAGTATCCTGAGAAAAGTACTTGCAAAATGACACTACATGTCCATTTCTAATTCATTGTGTCTGTGCCAGAGACAAGAAATAGACCTGGTGGTATAGTCATTGCCCAGAGAGCAGAAGATGTTACAAGTTCAAATCCCTCCTGGTACATGTACACGTACAGGTATAAAGACTTTTTCTGACTTGCTTTTCATTCATATGCATGCCATGCAGACGATCTCAAACGGGGAGTAATACAAAATCCTTCTGAAAAAATCTCTCCAATGAGGCTTTTTAACATTTATAACTAGATGCGCATTGTATGTAAATTACTTTGGATGCATTTTAATAACCGTAAAAACAGATAATTTGACAACATGAAACTTTTGCAAATCTCCATCAAACACAAAATTCATGTAAAACGCAAAGTTTCTGTTTTTTTACATTAATTTTCGTAATTTTTACCAAAAACAGCACTTATCTTTTATCATCTACCCTGATCCACCAGACATGAAGAAGACATAAGAGGTGTTGTGGTCTGGTGGATACGTCACCGGACAGTAGATCACAAGGTACAGGGTTCGAATCCCAGCCCGGCACTAACGTCCTTTGACAAGACATTTATCTACATTTGCCACTCTCCACCCAGGTGTAAATGGGTACCTGATATGCTTGAGCGATGGTTACTTTGGCAGCTCGGCTATCAACAGGGTAATAATGTCTAGGAACCACGAGAGTCACAGCGTGACGGATATAAGGGGTACATTGTATATAAATGGCCATTATAATTATTATTATTATTATTATTATTATCATACATGTACATGTACCTGTAACTGGTCAGAGATGGCCTGATGTCTGTCCAGGTCACATGACATGGGGTCGTGACCCCTGAGAATGTTCTCACAGCTGGAGAGGAACTCTTCGACTCTTGTCATGTTTGGTAGGAGATCAGCCATGAGCGACATTCTAAAAATAGAATAGGGAGAGGGGATAAAGACACAGAGATATCAAATTTTCTACATGTACATTGAATATTAATAGCCAAAGGTAAATATTCATATCGATCGAATAATTGTTTTGACAAAGCTCTTAATTTCTATCATGTTGTCTGAGCCCACAACAGTGAGTAATAAGCTTCCAAGAATAATAAATTTTGTTAGATGCATCCCCCTGTATCCATATGAAAAAATGCTCTATGGGAAGAGTATAAAAAGGTTTGCAGAAGCAATGAGTTTAAGCATGGTTTACCAAGTATTTTTTCTGATTTTTTTTGTGCATTATATTTATGGATTTGTATATTCTAGCTTTTAATCAGACTAGAAAATAAAGGAATGGACAAAATTAAAACTTAGCTTTGATTAAAGGAGACCAATCCCATAATCTCTTACATGTATATGTATCTCCTATCAAATTCCGTAAACATTTACGCATAGAATGCCTGGTAAACATTTTGTTACTTAATTCTACACATACACTAGCTATACTAAAACTATTTTGTTTATTACTAGCAGTCCCCAGAAAAAAACTTTGTCCTACCTTTGAGTTGAAGTATACGAATGTGAAGATGTTTTCTCCCAAGCTTCTTCTAGTTTCTCTTTCTTCTTCCTCACATCTGGTAGTTCCTTAGGCCCCCTGCCAGCCAGTAGCTGGTCACAGGCTACGATGAGGCTGTTGTACTGTGGTTGGTCACTGGTCAACATGGCATGAGATTTCTATGGGAAGATGAAGGTAAAGAGAGTGATGATTATATTTTGTATTTCATTCTTATTGCACTTAAGGCTAAAAAGAAGGGGGAAGGTGAAGTTGGATGACCTCATCCATCCCCTTCCGTCTTACTTTCACTAACTTCTTTTCCATCTTCTTTCTTCCATCTTCTCTCTTCAATCTGCTTCCTTTCTTCCCAATGCTATATGTTATTTGTTACATTGTTTAATTTGTATTTCCTACAAGTACATTTACATCTTTTTGTATCCATATACTGTATCAATATCTTTAATTTCTATTCACAAGATGAACTAATTATCTTATTTTTAAAATAGCAACCAGCTTTGAAAGTTAATCATACGCTAATGCAAAGACTACATATACTGTACATGTAAATTATATACATGTACATGTTACAAGAACACAAGCAAACGCTGAATGTGCTTAAGAAAGTGTTTGTCCTACCATTAGTACATATACATATAGGAGGAGGCTCTCATACCTTGTGTTCTTGGAATGTAATATCTGCTTGGGTAGTAGTTCTTGGAAGAGGGTCCTTATCTCTGGAACTCATGGTGGAATCTTCCTTCTCCAGTTTGGCTATCATTGCATCAATATCACCAAGTAAGCTCTCAGATTCTACATCACTTGTAGCACCTGAATGAAGATGGAATCAAAGTTATAAGGGGTTACGTCAAATGCCCTATGCATCAAACCATGCAACAAGAGAGATCATCAACTTAATTTTGAAATGAATCTTTCTATTGAAGAATTAGAAACATTAAAAAATCACCATGGCTACTACATAAAAAGCCTTAATTATTCACTTATTGACATACTGAATATATTTCAAAATCATTTGAATGATCCTTTAAGTTTTAGAATTCCAATCAAATGAGAATGTACAACCCTGTACTTTGGGAAATACCTTTCTGAGCCCTTGTTGACATCGCATCAATGAGCTGGTTACAGCTCTCCACCTCCCTGATGAGATCCTGGCTCAAGAAGTCCTCATGGACCTCCTGTTGACCTACGACCTCAGGCTGACGACCCCTGGCACCTGCGTCAACCTCGACCTGGGGTTGCCGACTGACGTCCTCAGGTCGAACTTGCACACGTTCTCTCTGAGTTGTGGCTGCTGCGACTTCTTCCAGCTGTTGCTTGCTCTGGTTGAGTTTCTGAATGGTAGCTTGACGTTGGGCTGGCTCCATGTCTTCAAACTAACAATAATGAAACCCAAAAATAAAGCTCAAGGTGTTATTTGTTCTTTTTCTGTTTCTTTGTTAAAAAAAACACTTCAATTCTCGTGAAACTCAGCTTTGCTTTGTGATTGAATAGTTCAAAATTCAGCTCAGCTTAGCACATTTAGTAAAAGCTAAACTTTCATTTCACTTATTGTGAGTCAGCTCATTAAGATGAATTGAATTCACCTAGCATTTAGTTCAATGCAATCAAGTTTAGTCGAATGCAATTCAGTTTGTTACAGCTAAATTCAACTAAATTCAACTAAATTCAACTAAATTCAAACTACATGTATTTCAATCAGGTCATTTTGGTTTAATTCAGATCTGTTCTGTTCAGCCAAGTTGAGCGAAGTTCAGTAAAGCTCATTTCAGGTTAAGATGGATCATGTCAGTCAGTCTACTTTGTTCAACTTAATTTAATTCAATTCAGTTCAGTTCAGTTCAGTTCAGTTCAGTTCAGTTCAGTTCAGTTCAGTTCAGTTCAGTTCAGTTCAGTTCAGTTCAGTTCAGTTCAGTTCAGTTCAGTTCAGCTCAGTCTACTTCAGTTCAGTTCAGTTCAATTCAATTTAGTCTCCTTTAGTCTCCTCCAGTTTAGTCTAGATCAGTTCACTGAAACATGTTCCTTGAAATATAGACCAGTTCAGTCAAGTTCACTCCAGTCTATTCTAGTCCAATTCAGTGTTCAGTCTAGTTCAGTTCACAACCTACCTGTTCCAATGTCCATTGCCTGACTGTCTCCACACCCTGTGATATTTGTTGTTGACTCATCCGTGTTCTCAGTTTGGTTTGCTTAGAGCGACACAATGCCAGTAACCTATTCAGCTGATCCTCCAATCTGAAAGAAATTAGTTTTCACATATTCATAATGACAATGACAATTCCATATACAAGTTACAGCAAAACATTATTTTGTGGTACATGTACATTTTGCAATTGATACATAGAAAACCTGAATTCTACGATGAAAGAGGCGGAAAAATACAAAGAAAGTTGAATTTCATATGAAGTACAAGAAAAATGTCCATTTTCATAATAAACACAGATATTCCAATTTTTAGGTGGGAAAGACCGGAGTGACTTACTTGTTTGCCAGATCTACTGCTTCATTGTTCGGTGGGGGAATGAGGAAACATACTCCTGGAGCAAAACCTTCTAGCCCAAGGCTGTTGACCACCCTCCATTTCATACGGTGGGAATTGTCTGTCAGGGTACATCGCTCTCCTTTCTGAATGTGAATCTGTGTGCAAAAGTATAATTACAAAATATACATATTTCACAAATTCAATCTGTTGATTATAGAGTAATTGAACATTTTTTAACATGCAATTCATTCGGTTAGAACCTGAAATATTCTCAAGCTAAGTATTTAATGGATCGAAATCCATTCAATCATTTCTTTCAACAACCAACAGCTAAGATACACTTGATCTAATTTAAAGTACAAAGGAATAATGAAAGATGTTCTTTCAATACCACTGATCTAATGTGGGAAAACTAAGGCTCTAAAATCTTAAAAATCTGAGTCTAAAATCAATCAAAAACCTGAAAATTAGCATCCCTGACTTTCAATACTAAAACTCTTCCAAAATAACAAATAACAGGTAAACGGGTGACAAGAATTTGCGATAATGCTACTCACGTCTATGCCTGCATAATCACACACTGCTGTAACCGGGATGCTGGAATGTATCTTTTGTCTTCTCCTCTTGAGAGGTACTATCGTACCACTCCTCCCCACCAGGTCTCTCACAATCACCCTGTACTCGGAAAGACTTGTCTCAAGCTCCTGAGTGGAGAAAATTAATTAATATAAGAATAACATAAACAAAACTGTTTTTAAAAATCTGGAGTGCATACAAACTATGACGTTGTCTTGAAAAGAAGGGAATCACAACTGTAAAGCAATAGCATAAAACGGGAAACAGCCAGCATGTATTTTCTTTATCTAATACATACATGTATACCCAAAAATCAATTGGATATCTATAATTCAGTGGCAAAGCCCAAAAGGGGTCTCACAAATAATGTCTTCAATAACATTAACAGGGGAAATAGCATATATTTTCTTTAACTAGTAAAACAGCAATCACCTAAAAGATAACTACAGTACATGTATAAAAAAAGAATCATCTAAAGACAGGAACTGAACATAAGGACTTCAGTGGAGAAAGCTTGTGGATTGATGTCCAAGTGCGGACAGAACAACCTAAGGCAACAATCAAACTGGTATTTTTGCACAATTATCTATGATATGCTGTAATACAATATTTCTACTTGAACGATGCTCTCTGATATCTCCATGACAGTAACTGCTATAAGAGAGTCATCATTTTATTCAGCTCTCAAACTTATCTTACATTACTCATCATTCCTGTAATTAAAATTGCCTTAATTGATGATTATAAACATATTGCATACCTTCAACTCTTGTAATAACTTATCCGCCTCCTCCAGCTTGAGATCAGGGTGATCGTATCTGACGTTGAGGTGATCTGCCTGTCGACCCATCCAGTGATCAGACTCACGAGTGTCTCGGAAGAACTATAAAACAAGAACAATCATGTTAATCGATATTCTAAAACTGAAATCACAAAATATATCAAAATAGTTAAAGAATTTTGGCACTCTGCTCTATATTAGTGGATCTAGACCGTTGATGCTTTGCTGTGAGTACATATGTAATGGCATGAAAGAACTAACGTAATTATTGCTGTAAATTTGTTTTTTATTTCCAAAATAAATCACTGCAAATGTGAGCACTTCTGACTCAATTAAGAAAAATATTTTTCAATATTAAAAGGCCTACAACGCATTTATGTTTCAACTGTATTTATTCACCTTTGACCACTAAAAAAATTGACAACCATTTGAACTATAGCAATATATCTACATATGCATGATAAAGGCAGCGCATGCAAACACATGTACATGCATTTTAAATCTGTGGTGTACTTCCACATAAAGCAAGTCATTCAAGATATGACAATCCTTGTTCCTCTCTGATCTATTTTTATAATTCAAAGCCATGCAAAATGGATGCAAAACACATCTACATTCTAAAACAAATTTCCCAGTACAACCATCTAGCCTACAATTCTACCTACATCGAGAAAAATTCAGAGGATTCAGAGGATTCAAAATTGAACAATAGAGACTGGTTTTTCAACTGGACCAATCAATCTTCCACAAAGCTACATTGCACCTTATTCTTGAATCTACATACATGTACATAGCAGCCCTTGCGAATTAGAAAGTAATTACCTTATTTATTCACTATTCAACTTTAATGCAAATATTATAAAATATATTTTTCAATTTTGAGAAAAATATACAACCATGTCTTAATATTGTTAGATTTATAGTAGAAGTAATGAATTATCATTCCTGTTGATAGAAATATCACATAAAATGGTAAAATTGATGATTTTAAAAAAAAATTTAGTTCCAATCAACTGATCTCAGGCTATAGTATATGTACATGCAAATCCATGAATGAAAATGAATTGAAATGATTAATATGAAATTTGGGTTGTAACTGTGTTATGTACATGTACTTGTATATTTCACTCAATCATCTCTACATCTGAAACATCTAAAATATTTCCCTGAATGCTAAATTTCATATCTTTACACATTGCTTATCTGAATGTATTTAGTTTAGAGTATTTGAATATACTGTATGATACATGTACAGTGAATTCTTACATGCATTTACATGAAGGTGCACATGCATACATTTTCTGTTACAACTTGTTTTTTAGAAATTAAAAACAATGATTCAATTATTATAAGTTAGTGATTTCAGACTACGCCAGTGCTCCACATTCGATAAAATCTTTTCACTTCTTCCAATTCTGTCATTTACATGCATATACAGAACATGTAGACTCATATTTTCTTTCAAGTTTATTTGAATTCTAATAATTCATTATTTCTCCATGTAAAACATTACATTGTAAAAAATCATTTAATGAATTCACATTACTGCATAAAAGAGCAGATATCACAGAAATTAATTATCCACAAAACCAATGAAAGTGTGTACATTTCTTGAAAATGTCATGAAAATATGGTGAATATACATTATATATAAATGACTTGATTGTGTGAAAAGATGATATGATATAGAAAAGGGATTAGACAATAGAGTAGAAGTACATGTACTACATTTAAATACAAATATTAGAGTTATTAAAGTCAGACTCTAACAGCATAAGAAAAATCAAAGTTTGAATGATGATAGAATGCTAAAGGTTAAAAATATGTACTATACTTGGAGACAAGTACACATGTGCACATTGAACATGTACATGTATACTGTACTGTATGTAATGTATCAACCTAAATTTATTCTTTTTCTCAACATGGGTGATTACAGGACAGTTCAAATGAAGTTAAATTTGATTCAATTCTTTTTTCTTTCATTTTATACCTTTGATTTTTCAAACACTGTTAGAGTTTCCCTTTAAAGTGATATGACTACATAACACACAGTACCACTACAACTTACCAATCAAAAACAACAACAAAAACCATGCAGGGATGTAGATCACCGTGGAAACGCATGCAGACGGGAACGTGAAATGGGATGTTGCGAGATGGAGAATGGACGAAGGTAACATTCACCAGCCACAGGAGTAGGGGACGGGGGAAAAACCCTTCTGTATTTTGCCCCCATGTGTCCTTTCATCATGAATATTTTTCCCCTACGTGTAAGTATATATTTCTTCCGTATTTTCCCATGTATCCATTTTCCTTTCTTTAAAACTCTAGTTCAAATGCATTGCAAAGTATAGATTACAAGGGTACATGTATGTTGTTTGCTGAAAGCCATAAGAGCATTAAATCAAGTACTTTAACACAGAGTTAATGCCCTTTCAGCTCTCAACAGGGATGTGATTTTTATTTCTTTTTTACAAATGTAGTGCTAAATGCTAAATATAGTGATTTTGCATAAAGGAATGTGATGTTTGGTTTTCAAGTGGTTTGATGATTGATCAGTGGCTTTGTTTCTTGTAACTCTCACAAGGATTTCATTTCCTTTTATTTTCATCCATCATAGCAAAACAAGCACACTTCACACCAAGGCAAGTCAAATCAAATCAAATCAAATCACACCATATCATATCAAATTCAGCAAATGACACCTACCAAGGCATGCAACAAATTCACAACACAAACATGCAACATGCAACGCAGAGTACACATTTGTAAGTGCAACACAAAAACATGCTAAAGCACTTTGTTATATCTGTTCATGTCCTCATACATTTGTTGGTGACTGAATCTTGAAAGTTTTGTAAATGTTTCAATATTTTTACTGTAAGTGCAGAAAGACTGTAACTGACTAAATTATCTTGAATCACTTACAGCCTTCCTGCTCTCATCTACTATATGAACTCTCTGTTTCATGGAAGTTTTTTTTTTTGTCTTTACTATTTGTTTTTTATAAAATTACAATGTAATAAATGGTAATGAGTATGAAAGATGATATGAAAATGTGACCTACTGAGACAAAGAACGGCATAAGCTCATTTTTAAGTTTAAGGATGAAATAATTAATGCCCTCTTGCATCTCAGTATTATAATGTATACATGATCATGAACCAATTTGATGACCAATGTGAATGATTTGGCAAACAATGTAATGAACAATGATGCTCATAGAAATGGAGATGGCAGTGGTCATACGGAATTGTATAAATGTACAAAATAATTGTAGCTGTGCATGCAAACAAAAGAGCATGCATTTGAAGAACAGTATCAAAATAACTGATGCAAAATTAACAAATGGTACAAATGCAATCTGATATGACAATAAAAAATAAAACATGGTAAAAACATTTCAAATATTAAAACAAACTGAGAACCTGTCACATCAAAAAAATAAGTTAGAAGGAAACGAACTATAAAATCTCTTGATCAAATACATAAATTTAAATCATTTCATATTTGCAGTGCAAGGATTTTGGTAGTGAAACATACATGAAGGACTTGGATGAATTTGGGGAAGCAAATACATTTAAGGTGTGGTACATGTATTTGATGCAAGAGGAGGTACATTGCACATACATGTATGGTAGGAATGACAGAAGGGGAAAAAACAACTGAGAGAATAAGACAAAATGAAGTTTTTGGACATTTTAGAGAAGACAAAATAAGGAAGTTTTGGACATTTTAGAGAAGACAAAATGAGGAAGTCTTTGGACATTTTAGAGAAGCAAAACACATAGTCAACCACATAATACAAGATTCAAAGAGTAAGTGCATAAAAGGTCTTTTGAAAGGAGCACAATAATTATGAGTAACCATAGCAACAATTAAACAGAAGAGGAGCATAAAGCCCAGACATATCGAGGAGTGAGGAGGGTAAGATAACTATACAAAGTGACGAATACAACACTTTGACATGGAGTGTTTAACAGAAATTTGGAGAAAAGGGTGCAGACATGGGTAATACATGTTTGAAGGGTGCATGTGGGAGTGGTGGAAGGGGGGTAAAGCAGGGAGGGCGTGGCTCACCTGGTGGTACTCGGCAGCATACTTCAGATGGGTTTCTAATGAGACCAGGAGCTGCTGGAGCCAGTTCCATTGACTCTGCATAGTAGATAGGTAAGCCTGCACACAAACATGAACAAAAAGAATAATCATAATTTGTTTTGTTTTTCCATAAGAATTTGATTTTTGTTAACACTTTGACTATGGAATTCTCTTATTCAGAATAGGTTAATACAGTAACCACCCAGTTTCATTTAGAAATTAATTACGGTAACTTGGACAGATGTAAAATCAGGTGCTAAATATACATGTACATGTACATGTATGTATGAGATCAGGGCCCCGTTGCATAAAACTTACCATTAATGGTAACTCTGCAATCAATGGTACATGTAACTACCATGGTAACATCACTCAACAGCCAATCAAAATCAAGCTTTCCACGGGAGTTACCATTGATGGCAAAGTTACCGTTAATGGTAAGTTTTATGCAACAGGGCCCTGAACATGAAATCAGGGATTCCAATCACTTTTACAAAAAAAAACCCACTTGATTATACCAGTACCAGAGAAAAGCTTGCCTTATCCCTATCCTTTTCCTTTATCTTCTACTTTCCTTTATCTATTCTGTCCCCCATCCCTACTCTCACATTACATTCTTTCTTCCTGTCCCACCATGTCTCACTTTCTCTAGCTTTCTCCCTCTCTCTAACTTTTTTTACATTAATTTATTTCTGGATGAAAACTAACAAATGATAATGGATGATAATAAAAATAGGAATGATAATTGATGTACCTTGTAAACTTTCAAATGTAAACAACAAAACATAATCTTTTACATCACACTTTCTTATCAATGTTTAAAAAGATACATTGTCTCATCATGTCTAGTCAATACTTCATCAGGTAACCACAGAATACAGAACCACCCTACATGTATTTCCACAAGCAAAGGCTTAAACTCTGTTTTGAATAACTTATACTCTCTCATCATCCAATTACCCAAAGCTTGTAAACTCTCTCATTCTATAAGACTTACTAGAGAACCACCTGTCCCGTAACCAATGGGTTAAACTCTGTTTTGAATAACTTACACTGACTGTCTCTGTAGCGGGATGTCTATCCATGACCATCTTCTCTCCTCGCTGCTGGACGCTGGTAAACTGACGCTTACGCATCTCCACTTCTTTGACCAAGCTCTGAACACAAGTCAAATAACAGACAAACCTTTAGTTCATAAAACAATAATAATAATAACAAAAAAGTGCAGCTTCTAATGCCTGAATTCCACAAAGGAAGCCTATCTCAACACATGATTTAACCTCCATAACCATTGTATGCACATGTCATCATTTCCAATGAACAGGCAACAGATACTTGTATACCCGTACTTACTCTTATAATTTAGTCCAAGGTGTACATGTAAGTTAAAAAACCATGTTTAGACTATATGATTTAAATCTAAACCCTCTTCATGAATACGGGCCTAAGGCTCAAGCTCAAGGAGCTATTACTAAAGGAGTATCTTGATAAGGTCTTGACACTTACTGTGCCCTGGTGCCATTTGGAACAAACTCTACACACAAATCCCATAGAAGAGTATTTATGTGGAAAACAAAGAGTTAACTTGATACAAGAAATCCATTCGCTATATCTTGTATACATTGTACATAAAATAATAACATGTCTATACATGTATGTATAAACACTTATATAGGAAATGGACCCATGACCTTTTGAGGAAAGACTACATCTTGTAAGAACAACTGTATAAGGTTGATCAGATCTAATTTACTTTTGTTTTATGAATTTTGATCTTAACAAACACACAACTCTAAATAAAATCGAAAGAATATGCAGAGAAAAGGTCCTGGAAAAGGAGAACCACACCTGCATACAACATCATCCACTCACCTTGTAGTACTTTTCAAGTTCGGAGATATCCATATTCTTGGCGCTCCAGTCCCTCGACTCCTCAATCTCCTCCTTCTCATCCAGCCACATCAGTTCTTTGGTAGCGGCTTGAACAAAGTCTAACAGGGCTTCCATATCACCAACACGGTTTGCAGATTGGTCCTAGATAGGACAAGGACATGATGGATTTTTTTCAAACATACATTGCACAAGCAACTTAATGGTAGGGACATGAACAAAGTCTGAAAAAGCTTCCATGTCATCAACCCAGTTCACATATTAGCGTAAGATGAAATGGATATCAAATGGATTTTTTAATGTAAATGACATACGATTATCAAACAGGAATCCCCCCCCCCCCACCTCCCATATATTAAAATTGACTGGATAATATCATGCCTCATATGATTTGTAAATATAAAAATCAACTATCTAAATTCATAACTGGAAAAATTCAAAAGTTTGACAGCAATAATGGTTATCTTCTTACCAACAGTTGTCTATAGTCTTCATCCAATTTGTTCATCTGCTCAGTGTAGCGCTGCAAATCATCTCCTGTCAGATTTTTCTGTTAAAATTGAAATCATTTTTGATTAGGAAAATATGGAATAGATAAACCTCTCAATATGGGAATCATGAAGTAAATGTTAATAACAAAATACAAGATTATCTCATTGAGTTCTTACATCCATCGGACAGTCCAACTCATGGCACTACACACAGAATACAATTATGCACATGTTTGACCCATTCTGTGCTGTGGGCGGCAAATCCCGTCCAAGTATATGAATTGTGAGTTTGGGCTAAGAATGGTAATCTTTTTCCTGACACAGAAATGGCTACCTTCATGGTGAAGTTTATTCCAATGGAAAGTATTTCATGCTTCACTGAAAAACAAAAAAAGCATCACAAGTCACAATTTTACTCTTAATAATTCATATCTGTCATTTGCTCGAAACATTGAGAAGAGGTAGAATCCATAAACTAAGAACATTAACAATGATACAGTGTAATTTAATAGAAATACCACATGGGACTATACAAAAAATTACAATTACAAAACTACATATACGTATCAGTAATTTACCTGGACAGCTCTGCAGCGTTCAATGTTGACCCCAAACTCCTTGACGACCTGAAGGTCAGCCTTACTCTGGGCGAGGGCTGTCTGGACAGAGTTCAGATCCTGACCAGATTGGGCAGTACGGAGAGAAACCTAAAACAAGAGAAAGCAAAGTGAAATAAGTGACCGATGATGTTAATTTTGAATTTTTGTTCAACTCTGATCAATTTGATCTGCTGCATTATCTATTTGATTGTTGTTTATTATATCTTAATATTTGTATAAAATATTTGAATTATGTTAATAAATGTATGAACAGCAATGTTTTTAACTTTATACACTGTATATATATCACGGATGTAAAATAAACTTGAACTTGAAATCAAATTTCAATATATTTTCACTGTTTAAGATACACATAAAGTGTATGTACATGGAATAGAACTTAAAAAATAAGAAAAACATTCACTATAGTACATGTATGCTTTAGCATATTTCTAATGGGAGCTCCTACATGTATATGTAAGATCAAAGTCATCCTGGGTGACTAAAATGAATAAATCACATAAAATAAATTAACAGGATTCGAAGAATAAATCATAAAGGAAGCTCACAGATTTGGTCTGCACCCAGTTGGAGCATTCACTGAGGTAGCCATAGATCTTGGGGTCTACGATGCGGCGTTCGGTGTGCAGCTGCACACGACGCTCCACACGGATCTGTTCACCTTTCACCGTCGTGCGGGTTGTGACGCTCTGGGTCTTGCCTGCGATCTGGTAGTTGCGCACTGCCAGAAGTTTGTTCTGGAGCTCATCAGCTCTACAAGGATTTTTAAAAAATCAAAAATAAAGTTTTTATCCCAACTTTTTTATTCCCTTCTATCATTGCCTGTTTATGTCTTTGTGTACAGGTGTATATCTAACATGTACATGTACATGCATACATGTACATGTATACTAGGCAGCTGAATAATCTCGGGGAAATTACGTCTCTTTTTATCTCTGCATGAATCTGTAGGCCTACATGCATCTTTCTCTCACTCCCTTTCTTTCTATTTTCCTCATCAAATTTCCTTCTTGTTCTTTTTTTTTTTCCTCTTTTCTATCTCTCTCATTCTCCTAGCCTTACTCTGGTTTTTTTTTCTCTCTCTATCTCTTTAATTCTTCCATCTTTTCCAGACATACATGTAACTATTGGCTAGGGATGGGGCCAAGCATGTGTGGCAATTTCTTGTCATGGCCAGTGGGGATGCGACTAGCCTTTACCATTAGTTGCTGTACAATCTTAAAAAATGAGGCCAAGTGATGTTGAATATCTCTGCCCTCCCCCCTCTCTCTATCTCTTTCTATCATACTCTCTCTCTCTCGCTCTCTATCTCTCTTCCATTCTTCCGTCTTTTCCAATTCTCCTCTTGGCTAGGGACAGGGCCAAGTGATGCTGACCATCTTTCAGTTGTCGGATCTCTCAATCTCTATTTCTCTCTCTTTCTCTCACTCTCTTCCTCTGCCTCTTCCTCCCCCTCCCTCTCTCTCTCTCTCTCTCTCTCTCTCTCTCTCTCGCTCTCTCTCTTCCCATTCTTCCATCTTTTCCAGACATACCTCTTGGATAGGGACGGGGCCAAGTGATGCTGACCATCTCTCAGTTGTAGGATCTCTCTGTCAAGGATCCGTATGTTGTTCTCACAAGTCTGAAAAAACAAGTTATAAGCATTTAATAAATTATTTCTTAAAACAGGGTAATATCACAATGGCAAATTCATAAATAAATGAAGACAAAAATATTCAGAACAGCTTTGAATACACACAAACTGAAGCATTTCGTCTTGCACTATCACAATGCTAATTCAATCCCTATTTAATCTCTCTCCATAACTGCAATTACAAGTATCATGATGAAGTACAAAGTAAATATAGGTGTACCTTAGTTGCGTTCTCAATATCATCGATCAGGAGACGGACATCGGTAGCCGACATCTTGTCTGCCTTTCCGTCAGATTCCTGGATGCGCTGCTCGATGGTGTCCAGATCGCTGGAGACTTGGACGATCTGGCGAGTCACATGATCAGCAAGGGAATCCAAACCGTCTTGCCTGTAGAGAAGCAAAATCATTTTTTTAGAGATGAAAAAAAATATTTAATCTGATTAATTGATTGTAGGAGAGCAGAATGTTAATGGAAGCTCAAAGTAGGACAAAAAAAAAGGTACATGTAAGAGTTGAAACTGCATTTCCATTATTACAAGCCTCATTTTAAATTGGAACATTCCAAACTTTCATGATTATGCCTCCCAGTAGATGAACTTTTAAGTTTAGGTCATCGACTAAAACTACACTTGGTCTTAGACCAAACCTTCAACTGGACTTTGACATGACTCTAATCTAACAATAAGAACTGCACCAGGCCTTTCATTAGAACCAAACTGACTTATTGCTGGGTCAAGGAAAAACTCCATTTTCAGATCAGATCTACTGGTCCACAAAAGTTGTGTCTTAGACTAGACCCAACCATACACCTACATGTACATGTACATGTACATGTATATCAAAAGCTGCATTGGGTCTCTGAACTAGGCATGTATTTAGACCTGGACTTACTTGTGGACCTCTGATTGGAGCATGTTCTCTCTCTGTTGCTGGGCCAACGAGAGACGACTCCACGCATCCTCAATGTCATTGACGTGCAGGCCAACTGGGGGACGGAAGTGGCCTGTCGCCTTCATTGAGCGCTACAGAAAAGGAGAAATAAAGATGGCTGGGCGATTAGTCTTTTCTAACATGCAAACCAATCTTGGAATATGACTTGTGTGAAAAAGAAATCAACCCTGTTGTAATGATTTATTTATCTCAAAGACAAGTTGAAATAAATGCGAGAGTAGAAAAATCTGAGAAAAAGGTTAGTGAAAAATTGAAAGAAATCAGATAAACAACAAGAATGTATTGAATGTTCTTTAAGTTGAGATCACCAAAATGTATGTGAATCTTAAACTGGCAATTTGGTCATTCGACTGTGACAAAATTGGGGACAAGTCTTCTACTTCTTGTACACTAAAATATCACTTATTTCTAATCATCTCCTAAGTAACTATTTTGTCAGGCCTGTACTACTGAATTCTCTGTACTCTACTGAATATATTACTAATGACATCTTGTTATACAGACTCTTGTGAAAAGAGATCCTACACAGCACTTTAACCCTTTCAGGACAGGAATTATGTAAGGGCTAAATTGATCACATTTTGTTCTTCAAATTGGCAATAATAATATTTTTCTTTTAGTGCTACATGGTTCTAATAAGGTGTGATGTTTTTTAAAACAATATTCATGGTTAAAAATTTTGTTGAAAAGTTGAAAAATTGCCGATTTTGATGAAAAACAATGATTTTGAACCTCTCAATGTGTTGCCAATTTAAGGATTTTAAAGCTTATTCTTGTTTTAAAAATTCCTGGCATCAAACGCAATATGGTCATGAAACAAAAATACATTAGTGTGTGCAGAAATTTTTGCTCTTTCTACTCATGCATCAGGTATATTTTCTAGAGCTCTGAATCAAGTTATTGAGCCAAACCACAAAATGTGGTCAATTGTCTCGAAAGGGTTAAAATTATATTTGCAAAAGAATTTGTTACAGTGATGAGGATGAGCCCAATGTCGGTCTCAAATTTTGGGTGTCTTAGTCTTGGTTTCAACCCAAAGACCTAATATGAAATTAATGTTATCTTAAGTTTCCCTCCTGGTGTTGGTGTTGGGACCCCTGGGCCCTGTTTCATAAAACTTGTTATCAATAACAAGTTACAGTAACTGTTATAAGCTACTGAAATCCTTGCATCTGATTGGTAAGAGCAAATTTGTCATAGAAATGAGGAAGTTGTTATTCATAACAAGTCTTATGAAACAGGGCCCTGGTCTTCACTACAATATCGGTTTGTAAATTCAGTGTCTTTATAATCATACACGTAATTATATTTCTTTTACCTCTTGAGCTCTGAAGTCTGCAATGAGACGGTTCTTTTCCTGAAGCTTAGCGGGGACCTCATCAGTCTGGAACCGTTGCAAATCACGACGCAGGTTCTACAAAACACAGAGAAAAATATCAATAAGGTATTCAATAATTACATGTAATACACCAGCAGCCCTTGAACCAATATTTGGGGATCTGACTTTTTCTGTTACCACTCCTAAGACCTGGAACTCATTAACCCTTGATTGCCAAACTCTCTCAATTATTAAACTTCTGAAAATACATCTTTTCTGTGAAAACGTTCTTCGTTTGTACTCAAAGTGATTTTATTTCTGCAGCACTATGTATTTTATGTTTCCTCTGTTAAATGTGTTTTTATCTCTTCCAAAAATGCTTTTAAGAATGAAATGTGTTACTATCAATATCAACTCGTATATTAGCTCAAGAAACTTGAATACTGCTGAAGGTCTGAAAGGCATGTTCTTACCTTCATGGCAGCCGCATCTCTGGGGAAGTTGCGGTCTTCCATGAGGAGGGTAGCGTGTTTGACCCATTCAAGGTGACGCTGGGCCGACGCCTTGTATGGCTCCCACTCTGAATCTTGTGAGGATGCCTGATGGAGGCGGGGGAGACAGAAAGAGAGAGATTTATGTCAAAACATTGTGCAGAAATGAGCTACATCAGGCCCATCCTCACTTGAAAACATCGTGATGAAAATACTCGCAACATTTCACCTCACATTTCACACTGACTTTCAAACTAAGTGGAGTAAGAAATTCCGCGAAGACGGGGATCGTAATGTGCTTACACACATTTAGTTCCCAGCTTGCTGTGCGATGTGCGTACAAAATGACAGCAGATAAAGGTCAATTGTAAGCGGTACAAATGACCTTTATCTGCACACGCGCAAATTGTAATTACAAACTGGCTTATTCACTCGCAAAGATCGCTAGTTCACTTGCGAGTGTTTGCTCACGAGTTTTCATGCGGTTTTTCTGTCCACACTGGAAAAAAATCGTACAGGTGTACTTAACTTCGCGGAATTAGAAACTCTGCAAAGCTTCGCTGCAAGTGAGAATGTCCCTATTGTACATGTACATGTGTTTCCTGTATACAATGTACATGTACATGTACATGTACATGTATCTGACAAAGACACCTTGGCCTGTATTCGATTCAATACTCTAGTAAAAAATGTAACTATTCAACAGACAGTTTGGGGCTTAGATGAAAGACTTAGCCCATGTTTGTATTCAGTTGTGTCTGCATTTGCAAGTGAGATGAATTTACATTTCAGTGGTTGTTATTGGTGACTGTATTATTCTCCTTGTAGTTCAGAACAATAGTCCTCATGTACTTGGATTCCTTCTCCCCTCTTCACACATCCCACTTCACCCACTCTCTGCATCCCCCCCCCCCCCTCAATCTCTCCTCTTCTTCTCTCTTTCTCTCCCCTCCCCTCTCTTAATATTTTTTATTTCTCCTCCTCTCTCTGTCTCTTCTCTCTTCTCCTCTCCATCTCTTTCCTTTACCTCTTTTCCTTTATTTTTTTTCTCTCTCTCTCTCTCTTCCTCTCTCCCCTCATCTCTTTCCTTCATCTCTTTCCCTTTATGCCCTCTCCCTCTCTGTCTCTCTCTCTCTCTTTCCTTTATCTCATTCATGTTATGCCCCCCTCGCTCTCTCCCTCCCCCCCCTCTCTCTCCCTCCCCCCCCCCCCTCTCTCTCTCTCTTTTCCCCAACCTTCTTTCCCTCTCTCGTCCTTATCCACTCCTCAACTCTGTCTACATGCATGTAGCTCTCATACCACATTTACTTCAAATTCAGAATCTCTCTCCCTTCTTTCACCTCATTGCTCCTCATCCAATCTACCACGCTGTCCAGCTCTCATACCACAATTAATTTGAAATCAGAATCTACTACTCACTGAGTTGTTAACACCACCACTGCTTGAGGACGTAGCATAGGTGCGTTGCTATAGAAATGAAAGGGGATTAAGGTGGTGGAGAAGAAAACAAAACAGAACAAAAAACTTTATTCATCATGTCTAATGATCAAAACGTGAATGTTGATAGCAATTTAACTGACAATAACCATTTTAACATTGAGATACTCGCTGAAAAAAGAATTCTTTTAGAAATCTTGTTCTTTTTACTCCATTAAATCAAAGACATAGTCTAACTTCACACCTAGTTGCATCGTAACCATTAAAATTGTGTATTTGAGGGGTAAACTACATGTATTTCTTCATCATGAATAAACAAATATTGATCTCCAAAACATTATTTGCACCTCCAAAGATAATTTCACGAACTGTATCAAACTGAATGTTTACATGTATATGTACCTAATACATGTAAGTAATATAAATTTCAAATTATATGATCTGTTTCACATCGAAATGAAATAGTGCCAATTTACGACCAGAAAATACATGTATGTCAGCTTGAGAAAATACAATAGTCCAAAGTCAAGATGTCAACAATACAACATTTTGTCTGCTCAGAGACAGAAGGGCATTAATGAATTTAGAGTTGACCCTTTGGAAACTAAGCCGGAGATAACTCAGGCAGGAGTGTACGGAAAATGTATGTTTTACAAAAATCAAATCATATCCAATGGGTTAATGCCCTTCTGGCTCTCAGCAAAAAATTTGGTCTCATTCTCCTACTCTACAACACAGGTAACAAAGTCAAGTCCACCACCATGTGAGTAAACATACAAATTATTGATAGATAAGAGCCAGAAGGATGTAAGTCCAAATTTTGTACATGTTCAACATCCTTCTGGTACTTAAACAATGATAGGTGTTAAGTCAATGTACAAATACAAGTGGAATCTAATGTGGGACAAAACAGATGAAAGTGCATTTGTATTAAAGTTGAAAACAAAACAGAATGACGGAATAAACCACATCACCTCATATGCAATAAACAAAAATGCATTAACTCGTAATGCATCATCATGGATACACATTATGTTCTGATTTATGTCATTTTTTACTCAACATGACAATTTGCAGAGTAGAAGATAATGGAGGATTTTCCACTGTCTGTTTATATTACTAGGGGCGTGTGAGTGGGCAAAACACATACATGTTGAATTCTGAATATATGGTTTTTCTTTTCACTAGGCTTTGAAGGAAAACTGTATTGCTACATAGATTTGTCAAAGTTATGTGAAAACTGATCATTTTATGTCCCCTTAGGTGACAATGCTTAAATTTATTTTAAAATAAATGGAGAATATAGTATTAATTCAATATATATTTAACATCTATTGAAAAACGAAACATTAGTAATCATCAATCTGTTGAGGTACATATACGATATTAAGCTCTAAAAAGGATTTCTATGTTTCATCTTCCTTTGCTTCCTATCACTAAAAAAAAAAAAATGTATAGCATTTCAGCACAACATTATTTAATACATGGAATGGAATACACATGAATGGGAAAAAGAAAATGTCCAAAAATGTAATGTAGCTTCCTTTAGTCACCGTCATCCCCTACAAATAAAAATTGATCATTAAACCAAAGGTTGAACTAACCGTTCATTACCATTAAAACAATACACAAGCTGAAAATGAAATGAAAGTATATAAGATGAGCTAAGCAGTAATAAAATTAAATTCAAAAAGACCCAGCACCAAAACAATAAATATGACGATACAAGGAACACATCCAAATACCACATGAAATACATGTATGAGTGATTACACGAATTAGTCAGTTCATCACATGAACATCAACATAGACAAATTAGCAATGATATGATCATCCAAAACAATAAATAATATTAAATGTTCATACACATTCCATTATCTAACAAAAAATGAAAAGAGAGAAAAAAAAAAGTATCCTTAATCATATTCTACATGAAGTGGCAGAGCATGGACCGGGCCATTGAGGGGGCACTGGCATCATGGGAGGGGGTGGCACCAGTCTTTCAAGGTATGTGTAGATGTGATGTGCATTTAAAAGGCCACTGGTTAGGGGGAGGGTGTGGGACAGGGTCCTACCATCTGCTTTTCACTGTCCTTACCCTTTCTCTCTCTTTCTCTCTCTCTCTCTCTCTCCTTTGCTCCTTATTTCCAGTCATTTGACTGTGAGAGGTCACATACCCCCCCCCCCCCCCTATTTTCTTCAGTACTGCCTATTTGTATAGCTGTGTCTCGGAACTGCTTCTCTCAATGTCAGATTAAATGCATATGAAATGGGTAGATCAATGTCTTGGATATAAATGAAGATGGGGGAGTGCCTTTAGCATTATTATGGGAAGAAAAAATGAGGGGAGCACACAACTTCTGTGCCACTCTGGCCAAGCTAATAATATATATGTACATGTAGCTCAAATTAAACAGGTGCTATTATATTCTACCAAATTCTTTTTATATTTCCTTTAAAATAAATTCTATTAAATTAAACCTATATGGAGTACTGATTTATCTTATTCCCAATAGGATTAATACAGCCACCATCCAGTCCCAGTATAGACAAAGGGTTAAAACAATCCTCCCATGGAATAAGAAGGGGAAAAAGTATACCGGAAATAAAAAAAGACAAGATGATGAGTCTACTAAGATGAAAGAATACATGTAACTCTAGCCTGATTTATATGAATGAAACTAAAATGGACCATATGTATATTTATCATCTGTTGAGGGTCAGAAGGGCATTAACTCTGTTATATATGAGTTAAGGCCTTTCTCGCTCTCAGCAGAGGATAGAATATTCATGCAGAACCCCATACAGATCTTATGCCAAGCAAATATATAAGTTTAATATTTAAAAAATAAAATATTTAAAAAACATACTTGGAAATACCCTTGGCTTGGTTTGAACATAATCTTTTGATTCCTTTGCAGTGTCTTGTCCACACAAATAAAATAAACAAGCGCAAATTAAACAAAACAAGAAAAAACAAATAATAAAATATGTAAAGGATGATCGTTGGCAAGGATTTGTTCAAAACAAAACATAACAGATTGCACACATGAAGGAACATATATGAAACTATGAATGTAAAAGGTATTGAACTTATTCTACAAACACTGACCCTTTTTTCTCTCTCTTCTTTTCATTAATAAAAGTATTAAGTTTTCCATAAAAGAAGCATCAAGTTTTGACACTTAATTTGGATGGGCAGATAATGATATTTACACCTTTCACATAATAGTTCTTTGTTAATGCCATTTCTTCATCGATAATACACAAAGAGCAACAAAAATACAGTAAATTTATACATTTACATACATGTAGCCCAAAACACAAACAAAAAAAACATACTTCAATAAATCATATACAGGATGTTGGTCAATATTAAAGCATGTATTGATAAAAATGATTTCATTAATACAACATACTGAGAAAGAAATATATGATGCACACAAGAAAATTCATTAGTTCACACTTGTTCATAGGGGAGCAAAAAAAGACAAGATGGCTAATTTCTCACATTATAAAAGCAAGTTTTTTAATATATAGCTTTTTTTTCTTAAAGCTGGGGAAAATAAGGCATTCAAGAAAACAATTTTTTTGAAACTAGAACTTACTTTTCCAGCATCTGCTGCAGTTACTCCACCAAAGTTGATGGAAGTATGCACTGGTTTCTACTCGGTTTGAATTTTGAGGTGGAAAAAATGCAAGTTTGAAAGTTTGGGTGGCATTGGTGAGAAAAGAAAGAGAAAGAGATATTAAAGGCATTCATTTAGTTAATTTCATTTTAAGATGTTGAAGGAAGATTGAATGAGAGAAAAAGATTAGAGTAGCAAGAATGGGAGAAAGATAGAAACAGATAAAGAAAGACATAAATAAAGAAAGGAAAGAAAGAAAGAAAGAAAGAAAGAAAGGAAGGAAGAAAGAAAGGAAGGAAGGAAGGAAGGAAGGAAAGAAAGAAAAAAAGAAAGAAAGAAAGAAAAGAAAGGAAAGAAAAAAAAGAAAGAAAAGAAAAGAAAGAAAGAAAGGGAAAAAAGAAAGAAAGGAAAAAAAGGAAGAAAGAAAGGACAGAAGAAAGAGGAGGATGTACATGTCAGAAGGTTAGAACATTTGCAATTCTACATTATTGTTTAGGTCTGTAGTAAATATATTTTCTAGCAAGAGCAACTTCCAAGGCCACATTTGTTTCTTTTAGCTTTTGCATTAAGAAAAGTAGTAAACATAATCAAATAATGTTTCATTCATTATCCTGTACTATCAGTGCAGGGATCAAAATACTTTGACACAATCTTTCACCTACAAATTTACATTACACAGACAAAATCTGATACTACAGTGAAAGACAAATGAAAACATGAGTGTTTCTTCCAATCATGCTGAAATACAGAATAAGTACACTGTACACTGTACTACTGGTGACTTTAAATAAAATGATAAAATGCATATAATCAAAATAAATAGTAATGAAATCATGCTCAAGTATGGTGCCTTAATCAGGTAGGAAATAGACTGCTTCGGTAATGTATGCAAATTTTATGCATACCTTTCAAACAAAGGTTGTTCTTGACAACCTGAAAGCTTGCTGGAAGCTTGCCGGACATAGCAACAAATAATGTATGCAAACTGGATTCCAAGCATTGAGGCTCATTTATGAAAAGCAGGTTTATGGAATAGCTCGTCACTAGGTGTTCAGAGAATATATGTGCATAAATCGGTATACATTACAGAAGCGGTCTATTATAGATACATGCTAACTATGTCATCAAGTTGCTGGACACCAGATGATAAATGAAAACCTATCCTTTTTGACATTTCTTTCATGAACCACAGTAGGAAGTATGCCCACAGTGAGAAATCAGTGGACTCTTTTTCATCTAACTTCAGAACTTTCTCTCTATTCTTATCTTTTATGTCTTTTTGTTATTTCCAATGACAGATAAATGATGTAGCCCAAAACAACAGGTTAATCCTCAATTTTTTTAATAATTAATCTCTATAATCAAAGAGGCCTTTTTTTTATTCAAAACCATGACTCACTTTTATTTCCACCCTAATTGGTGGCTCAGACTGTCTGTTACCATACCCGCCTGGCTTGCTGTACTGTTGTGCAGACTGTAACACATAGGCATGCACAGGACATACAGGTGGAAATGGGAACAAGAATGGTGCAGGCAAAATGAAATTTGGAAATGATATGATAGCAAATGTAACCAAAAAAAATATGCAACTAAAAATAGAAGTAGAATTAACTTATATACTTGTGCGCTTTAATTGATCAATCTGGACTACAAGTGAAAATAACTAATGATTTGGTTCCTTAATTAGTGAAGCTACATGTAGTTCTTCCCTGATTCAGCTTATAACATGTACTACGATGTGATATACTGCACATTTAACCATATCAATTAATCGTTTACATGTGTAAGGATCATTTCATAAGCAATACACAGGCACATGTGCTAAGACACTGTGTCAAAAACATTAATCATGAAATTTGTTACAGTTTCCGTTTATTATCAAAACTAAGATAAATCGTAATTGCTCTAATTTTCTCAAAAGGGATATCAACACACTTGCATATTCATTATTACAAATAAACGTATGGTACAAAAAGGGATTCATGTATGTGTATCCATATTCAATGATCCCAAACTGCAGCTGAGACAATGTGCACTTTATCATTATTTTCATCTCAGTCTAAATGTTCCTAAATTTGTGAGGGGAAACAATTCTGTAAACTCACATGGGCCCGCTGTGATTGTATAGGCTCTTCTACAGAGGCTGATGGAATGGACTGAACCATTTGCTACAAATAGGGATGCAAAGTATGAGCATAGGGAGGGTCACATACAAGAAAATTAAACACATTCAATAAAAGAAATAGGCAATAACTTTTTTTAAAGAAATAGGCCATAACTTTTCAAAAGAAATATGCTATGACTTTTTAAAAGAAATAGGCAATAACTATTTAAGAGAAAGTATTCTATAACCTGGAGAGAGGCAGAAAGTGTTTACTTTCATCATTTTTTACATTTTACACCCTTCTGCATCTCAGCTGATCATATGAGCTTAAGCTGTTAACAAAAAACTTTTGTTTCCAATCCTCAGACTCAACAAAAATATATAATTCCAAATTTTATGCATGAAATTACAGATAATGAAAAATAAAATCTAAGAATGATCATAAACTAAATGTATATGAAAAATGACTTTTTAAAATGAATTTTAAAAACTGTTATCTGTGAAAATAATAGACACCTACTTGAAGAAAACCAACTTACATCAATAGTATAGCTGTCAAGGCGGCGTTCGTTTGGCCTTCTTTGCGGTGAGCTTTGCGTTTTAGACTGAGCAGGAGTTTAAAAATTATAGAATTTGAGGGATTGGGGTGGAAGTAAAAAAAAAATCAGATGATAATTGATAATTTCTTCTACTTTTTTTCTTTATCACTTTCTTGATTCTCATTTGTTCTCACTATTTTCCTTCAAAGAAAAGTCAGCTTTTGATGTAGTATTACATTATAAATGGATTCCACATCCACCTTTTTCATGAGCACAATTTTTTTTTTTTTTTAATATCTTATTATAGCTGTTTTAAACTTATCCATCATATTCTTGGCAGCAAATTCAGGATTTTGTTTTCTATGAGCAAGGAAAAGACATTTCTAGCTAAAATTTTGTGATAAACAATATGGTGAAAAAAGTTTTGAAAATGTATATGTATAACGACCATGCATCTCTTTGAATGCAAAATCATGTAATTGTGCAAATGGAAAGCTTTTTACACAGGAATTAACAAAACAGCTAACATACAAAAGTGCGCTTGGGATATTTTTCAAAATATTATTCTTTCAATATATATTTTTTCATTATTTACATGTATATGGTCTTTCAATATATTTTAGTCTAAAGGGTGAAATTTACATTTTCATTACTTCTTTACCTTCAGTATCTCACCCAATTGCATACTAAAATACTCATTTCATTAATTCACTGCTCTGAAGAAAAGAAATAATATTCATTGAAAATGTAAATGTATGTCAAAGGAAAATGAAATCATCTCCAACATGTTAACATAAATTGTTTTTTATAACTGTTCATCTTAGGCTTTGGTCTCCAATGGGTTAAGCCCTACTAGGTCTTGGGTGTTGTATCATTACCTTGACTTGGGCTGTGATTGGGGACTCAACTCGAGATGATGATGACACTGAAGACGTGGGTCTAGACTCCACTTTGGGCTGTTGGTGATGGTGGAAGAACAGGGGCATGAGAAAGGGGGCAAGATTAGGAGAAAATGCTGGCAGGTGAGTTGCGCAAGACTACATACTTATTATTGTACTCTGTATTGTATCTACATGTACCTTTGGAGTGTTAGCAGCAGTGAATTCGTAAGAGGTAAAAGGTTAGGTTTATGTCAAGTTATGGGAAAGAGATAAGTTTGAGTGTGAAATTGATATACTGGTATAACATGATGGATGCTGAGGAAGAAAGGGAAAGCAGGACAAGTCAGGTGGTGGAGGGTGGTGGTGGAGGATGTTGATAGTGGTGGTGGTGGTGGTGGTGGCAGTAATACATGTAGTAAGGATGGTATTATGACAAAGACGATATCAATGCTGATGACGACGATGATGATGATGGGTAATTCCGTCTAATGTGTCCCGTATGATATATGTCTTTTTTCCACATATTTCATCCAAAAATGAAGAATCTCAGGATATGACCACTGAATAATGGCACTTTCTGGTATTAACACATAATGACATTGTCATATCAAGAAATTTTTTTGTTTATAGATGAAATATACTGATAAAAGTCATATGTCGTACGGGACACTCTGCAAGGAATCACCCTGATGATGATGATGATGACAAAAATGATAAACATCAAAATGATGATAATGGTAGTAGCGGTAATGATGATAATGATGGTGATGGTGATGATGATGATGATGATGATGATAACTACCATCATGATGATGGTGGTGGTGGTGATGATGATGATGATGATTATGAATAGAAAATTAATGTAACTGGAAGAAACACTGGAGGAGAATGACATATTGCATACGTGTGTATTGACAGTGACCTTTGTGATAGTAAGAGTGATGACAGTAATGAAGGATTGACTAGAATATGCCAAAGAATTAGTACAGAAATATTATCACGGCCACATCAACTAACAATTTGTTCATCTATCCATCTATTTTTTAATGTTAGAAATTTACAAATCTTTACAGAAAAAAGGTTTCCTTTACATTTATATCAAGCTACATGTATTCCTCTAAAGTTCTTCTTTGAAGGAAAGAGAATTCCCAGGCAAAGCAAAAGAAGTTAATGCTACGTTTATGGTTTCCTACATAAAAAAAAAACAATCTGAGGACATATATCGATTCTGAGAAAACATTGATAATAATGCTATAAAAACTAAAAATTTAGGGTTTTGAACCATCAATTTCAAATTCATGCAGGGTGAAAAATACATCTGAAATATCGAAACCTGTACATCATGTGCATAAAACACATTGTAGATGTACAGAGTTTTAAGAATGTCTTATTTCTTTCAGCATTACTTCAAACATTATTTGTTATATGCCTTCGTCAACTTTTATCTGCCTCAAAAGTCACGGGGTAATAAAAAAAGTGTTCCTCATACCACCTAAGAATAATTCTTATACCTGTGAAAAAAAATATGTTTTAAATAAACTCCTTCAGTTTTAACAAACCAAGCAATATCTGCTAATTCAATTATCAAAAAGCAACAATGGATTTCATAAACTTTCATAGCCATATGAGATTTCAGATTTCATAATTCATTTTTTCAGTATCAACATCAATCTGATCAACAGAAGATCACAATTTTCTGAAACAAACCTTAACACGTTTTGTTTGTTTAGTAACTCTAACTATGGACTTACGGAAGGAGCAGACTTAACAGTTCTTTCAGTTCGAGTAGTTCTGGTGGTGGTGGTGGGGGTGGTTTTGCCAGGTTTTCTCTATTTGCATCAACGATAGGTTACCATGACAACCAAGAAATATTAAAATTGATATGAAAGATGTTCGTTTACAGTGTAGGTTTGTAATCAAAACAGAGATGATAGCGTTCCCAACGTTGTCATGCCGCATTCAATTCCAAACAGATGAATGAACGCAAGAAATAACATGACATTGGGAAGATTTAATGGTAATTGCAGAGGTGCCGTGGCAAGAAGTGGCATATATTTAGATATACATGTATGTGGTACAACCATTACCATACAAAATATGCATTTGCATTCAATGAAGGTGTGATGCATATACCATGTGAAGAGGCATCAGGAAGAAGTATGTAAACATACAATGTAATATACATGTAACAGCCAAGAAATGCATGATTTGAGTAGAGATGTGACAGAGATAATATGAAGGAGGGGTGTGATGAGCAGTTCATTTATATCAGAGATGAAGTGTAAGAGAGGAGTAAATATGTGACAGGTGCCACATGAAGGTGAATGGATGTTTTGGAAGGGGATAGGTGAATATTACCAGGGATGAAACGCATGAAGAATTCCATGATGTGGATATGCAGTAAAGAAAATGTAAACCAAGAAGGATAAACATGATGATTGGAATGGATGTATGAAGCATAGGATCATTTCAGGAAGGGATCAAAGTGATAAGTGGAGGATAAAGATAAAAACAGAACAGAAACAGAATGTTCAAATCAATCTCACATGAAGGATAAAATCAATATGACAATTTGGGATGGTTTTTGTTTTTAAGAAATGTTTTATGGAAAAACTTGAGTGAAGGACAAATGAATATGACAACTCTTTCTTCTTCTTCTTCTTCTTTTTTTCAATCCAAAAAGTAGAACTTTTGCAATGAGGAATAAATGGATTGTGAGTCTTACTGCAACAAACACACGTTTGCATGAAATTGCAATGTATATTGTTTGAATATGTTTAACTAGAGGAAAAGTGAATTTTGCAGTCTGTTATCGTTTATTTAGCAATGTGGAACAATTATATCAATTTATTAATGCTTATCCAAATGTTTTCCTTATTGCAACTGAAAGTGATTTAAGAATCCACTGTTTGCACTCTCTCTTTTGTTATTTTCTTTATTTAGTGACTGCTTGCTCGCTTGTTTTTATATGCAACATGTAAATATATATATAACTCTTTTTTCTAATTAGCTGGTCCAAACAAACCATCCGCAAGTTTCTCTACAAATGCAGTTTCATTCATTAACACAACTTAGGGTTAGCATTACATAACAAAAATACAAGGTACAAAAGCAATCTTGTGTACATGTTATCCAGTCTCCTTTATTCTAATTATTAGTTGTATTGTGACATTATTAGCACAAAAACCAATCAGCTGCTTCCATTCATGGCTGTAGATACTTTCCTCCAATCAGATCTCTTGATTTACATAATCACATTGCACATTGACATACATGTACCTCCTACTATTCAGGGAAAAATCATCTTTCCCACATCAGGTCATCAAGATGTCATGCTGAGGTCAAAGGTCATAGAATTTTAAAGTGTTAGAAGGCATGGAAATAAAGGTATAAGTATGAATATTGCTTTGTGGTACATGTAGGTTTACTACTGTGGTCAAAGGTCAAGGGTCACAGACCCTGGTCAGAACTGGTCATAGGTCAACGTTCAAAGGTCATCTCACCTCTGAGGAAGAGAAAGAAGTACTGCCCTCAGTGACTTTGGGGAAGACATTGTAGAGCGAGGACACATAGGTCATGATGGACTTGTCATCTGGTCTGGCGACATCCACATCTAAAGAAACCAAAAAAAAAGTGAGTAAATGAAATTGGCAATGAAATTGTTTGACAGTCATGATTTATCTGTGTTAATTCTGTCCAATACAACTACACTGTACAGTTTCAGGTAATTCAGAGTGTACCATTCACATGTATATGGGGATTCTTTAAAATAAAATAAACAAATATGTACATGTACATTTTTACCTACTGTACTGTGACCAACCCTATCCATAAATGGAATACCCAATTTGCTTCCTATTGCATTAGGAAGCTTGGGCCATACCATGCCATAGTGGGTAATACACTTTCACTTATGTAACCCACTTGTAAATTAACGGTTCATTCCTTTATCCTCATAGGGCTACTATAAGCATGGATCATACCATTTTCTGGTTTAGGGGTATTTTTACCTTCTGGATCGAGGAGACGAGTAACTCCAAGGTGTTTCTCTGCAGTACTGAAGGCACATTCCAAGTTGGCCCGGTGTTCGGATGGCTTCAGGGACTTAAAGTCAACCAAATCAGGCCTGTGCAAAAAAAAAAAACAAGATTAAAGAATCAATAAAATGGTTGCATGATATCAGAAAGCAATGGATTATTTAAAATTTCTCATCATGTGATTCTTACTGTAATGCTAGCTTTTTTAAAGTCTTACTTTACTGTTATCAAAAGTGTCCTTGTATGATTGGATTGTCCCTAATCTACTTCAAAATATTGAAAAATTGATTTACAGAAATAAACGATTTAGAAAGTTCCAGCAAAATGATCATCATTGATGCAACAGTACAACCAGAGGCAGATCAGGGATTTTGTGAGGAGGGCATATTTTTTTCGAAAATAAATTTTTTAAAAAATTAATAGGTCTGTTAGAATAACTGTTACAGTTTTTACCTGTTCTTGTGAATGATGGCATTGAAAGCCAATCCATCTCTCCAACTCCTGCCAAAGTCTACCACTCGAACACCGGGGTAGTCCTTGACATTGCGCTGAGCCCAGGTCAAGAGGGCCTCCTTCGCCTGTAGGGGCTGGCCGCCTCGAGCTCCATCTGAATCGACCACAACCTCAGAAATCTGTAGTTTGAGAAGAAAGTAAAAAATAAACCATCATTTACAGGATATTCAATGCATATGTTGGTACATGTATAATGATCTGATAAATTTTAGGTCCAATAGACTAATTGTTTCTCAAATTTACAAATTTTCTTCCCTTGAGATTGAATTCACAAGTTAGATTAAGTCCAACTACATGTACATGTAGCTTGTTGTTTTGAATGTGGGCAAAGTGAAGATTAGTTTTCAGGCAGTCAAGAACAATTCTATTGAAAAGGACGTAATGATAATATCATACGTTCATAAAGTTCACTACCTTAAATCCTTTTGAATTTGAAAGTGCTGTTGCTACGTGTATTGTCTCAAATTACAAAATTTTGCATAATGGATAATTTAAACACCTTCTTATGAGTGTAAAGAAATTGTAACATTGAAAAACTAATTGATAAGCTTGAACAACCATCAAATAATGAGCCAATCACACATCAGAATCCATTCAGGTAATCATACTGATCACATATCTACCAGCCACACATATTTTCCAACCAATTCCAATTCACATGAGTGCAGTCACACAGATGACATCATAAATACAACATGTGAACAATTTCATAGAGAATTTTTCCTTTTATAAGTCATCTGTCTAGAGATTTGAGGATGAAAAAGTGTAACTTGGATCAAGCAAACATGTAACTCTTCCCAATAATTTCTTGGAATAAGAACTTTCACATGCTAGAAAATGTTGATCAAATTAACGCAAATTGATCACATATGGCTAAACTGAGAAAACCTGTTAATATGACTTTCACACAACATGAGTAATAACAGTCAGGCGCATTGCACCTCCACATCTATGGTGTAGCAGAGGAGAAAAACAATGAGGATAACTAGTTCAGCCATGCTAGCACTTTCACAAGAAAGATGAAACTCGATAAGACTGATAAAATGGCAAGGAATCAAGAGATAAACATTAAAGAGCAACCAATCATTAAAGAAATAATTTGCATAGTATCAGGAGACCAATTTAAACAAAGAAAATGTCCTAGGTCCAATTACTAAAAAGTATGAATGGAAAAATTAAAAACTATAAAGGCATGATTGCATGAAAGTTAACAGAAAAGTTAACTCCTGTGCACGCCAAATTTCATGCTCTCGAGTCCATGAGCGCAAATCCAGGGGGGACAGAGGGACATGTCCTCCCCCCCCCACTAGTTTGAAGATAGGCCAATTCCCCCCCCCCCCCCCACAAAATGTTATAATCTTTTTTCTTTCTTTCTTTTTTTTTTTTTGCTTGTCAGAGAATTTTGGAGGAAAACTAGACCCCAAAAATGTGATAACCCTTTTTTGTTGTTGTTGTCAGAAAATTTTCGGACAGGTAAAAAAGTTAAATCATGTGGTGACCCCCCCCCCCCCCCCCCAATATTTTCAAAATGGATTTGTGCCACTGCTCGAGTCACTTACGCACGAGCTGGTTTTACCTTCAGCATTTATTTCAAAATGATAAAGACCTTTAAGGAAGGTATAATTAAAACTGATAATGAAATTAGGATACCTGAATAAAACTACTAGAGGCAAAGCAAATAATTTGGGGGGATTGGTACCATTTCAGCTGGCGAAACAATGGTTCTGAGTAGAAGAAAGACCTTGAATCTAAGCTATCCTAAGTTTATTCCTATAAACAATGCCTTTGGTGGGACTGGAATATAACTGCTATCTCTCTAGCCATTACAAGGAGCGAGCCATTATCTCATGTAATTACACGGCAGCTTCAACCAATTAGACGATGAGTGATTGAATTCAATTATGCCCAGGCAAGTCTTAACTAATTCTTGAGCTTTTAAAGACATAGAGTAAAGAATCAGTATAAACATAATCAAAGTGAGATTTGTTATTTGCAGAGTAGGCCTTATGAAGAAAAACTTCCTCTCTTTTTAAATCAAACGTAGTCATAATAAATTTGCATGAAATTATCTTTAATTCAATATAATGCATGCTCAGGTATAGTTTTTTTATTCTATCAATAAGAGTATTGGTGTTTGTGTGGTTATCGATCCCAGCTTAACTCAAATTTTCATAGTTTACATGTATTTGTTACATTGTAAAAAAAAAGAAAAAAATTAAATCCGACAGTGGCATTATAGGAAGGATTTCATCTCTCTCACAAACTGTGACTACATGTAGCTCTCGCTTTAACGTGACATTAAGTACACGTATGTGACTGGATCATGATGTCTGGCACTAGAGGATTTAGGGAGGGGGCACAGTGGCCCATGAATCCCCTCCTTCCCCCCCCCCCTTCCTCTGTCTCTCCTTAAAAGCAAATGTGGCAAGAGATGTACACTGTACCTTGTGTGATTGTCCTCTTGTGCCCTTTCATATTTTCAATTATTTTTGTGTGTGTATCCCCCCTCTCCTTAAAACATTTCAGATATGCTCCCCCCCCCCCCCCCCCCCCCTCCCCCCCCCCCCCCCCGTCTCTGGAATATCACATGCCAGCATGCATCTTCACTACATTACATTATACCGAGTTGTATTGTAATACATAATCAATCATCACCAGAAGCACATTTCACAATGGAATGACTTTTCAACGGTGGCCTTCCATTCACTTCTACAATGGATGGAAGATTGGATTCACATCTTGACTACAGAGGTATCTTTCCATTCTAACCCTACTGCTTTCATTTAGTCACTTCATCCTTCTTTTTTTTCATCCTTTTTTCCAACTCTTCCTTTTATTCATCTCTCAATAAACACAATGCATCTCTCCTTCTTAATCTCCTTTTTCAACATTTTTTTTGAATTGCCTCCTTCGCTTTAATACTATTCATCGCTGTCTTCTTCTTCTTCTTCTTCTGCAAAAGTATATATATTGGGCCTATTCCCTAACATGCTTCCATCTGACTATCCACCTGCTTCTTATTATTTTCATTTTGCTGATTACATCTCCCTCCATGTGAACCACCCCTCCCCCCTCCCCCCCCCCCCCCCCCCCCCATTTCCCAGTACCCACAAATCCCACAGCTCTTGCTAATCTACAGGATTCACATGACTATACTCTCAAGATTGAGAACAAAACAAAATTAAAAATCTTCTCCACCGCACATCTGACCAAAGATCAATCACAACCTGGCACGACTGATTATCCTCAAATAAGCAAAACCCATCTCGATGCTGACGTCTCCTTCCCAAAATACCATTCTCCAGCTCGAAACGATGAGGAAAGGATGAGGGAAGGATGACGTAGGAGTATGAGTCATCCATCTCTCTCCTTCTTCGGTGTCTTCAGACATTAACAGCACAGAGGTAACGACTTCATTATCATACCAAGGAGATGTTGCATGCTTTCCAGGAGCACTATACACACTGTATACAATCTAACACCTGATGCATTAGCCTCAGAATATTACATGTTTTTGTAAGCATGTAGGATGACAGCGAAGTGAGATTGAAATCAAATAAAATGCATCATGGGAAATTTACTATATACCACTTCTAGTTCTAGGTCTATTTCAAAATATCAATTAAAAATGTTTGAAACAACACCGTAAGCACCTCCCCTCCCCATGAAAATATTATTTTTCAACACAGACTTCCAAAGAGACATTATTTCAATTTCAAACCAGTTCTAGAGCCCTTTATTGTCATCTTTTCATATGCTATCTCTAATCCTTATTAAATTCAGAATCAAATTATATTTAAGCTTGGATTATTAGAATTTCATTCTATATACAGTACACACCCTTTCAAATGGCTTGGCAGTACTGTGTAGAAAAGTATATCAACTGAAGTTGAAGTGATGAGTGATGTAATGCTGCCTTTAAACTGACATTTTCCAAAGATCATACATTTCATACCAACGTGTTTTAGCCTTTGTTGGATGTTCAATTCATACCAGACAAAACAAATAAACTGAAGAAACATCTGAAGGACAAAATAACCATTAATAAATGTAACTCATAGACTGTAATGTCAAGTTGTAATCAATCAAAAATGTTTTATGAGGTATGACCGGTTTCATTTACTTATGTGTAATAAGTGGATATTATTACTAGCTTTGTAATGGCTGCAGAGACATAATACTTTAAAAGAAACAAACAAGTATTCCACTATTAAAAACACACCCTAAAAATGGATAGACATACTTATATGACTCGTAAATCAACAGGGACAGCCAGGTCTGCTCTGTTTACACTCATTTATCGCCATGGTAACAAATGACCCAACTCTACATCTGACATACCTATGCATTGCTCATAAAAATAGCTCTGATGAATGCAGGTTGACACAGGGAGGACATCACACCACTCAATAATATCACAGACATAACAGGGGTGACTTCACATGAGCTGCCATGTACAGTCAGACACCACTGTAAATAACGCACTGTCACTGACAGAGGTAGATTTATCTATTTATGACATGTCTGGCATCTGCATTAGCCACGAATGACATCCATTATTTTTTAATAAACAGGAGTGGTTTCATGTGTGGCTTTATATTCCTGTCATCCATTCATGCTTTTCCAATTTACGAGTACATATTTAGCCTAGTCTCTTTCCAAATTTAACATTGCCTCTCACTAGTTGATTTTCATGACAATGTTGTCTAATAATTTCTAATATAATTTAGCTCCTGGCTGAAGATGATACTGCACGTGTCTTTTACATCCACATTAAAATATATGATATGATATTAAGATATGATACTTTAACATCTTTCACACTGTAAATGAATAGAATAACGTCAATAATAGTCTTAATATTGGGTCAAGAAAAGAATGTTAAAAGAGTTTGAATTTTCTCAAATGATAAATGTATTAGCATCATCTCCTACCTCTCTTTAAACAGAAAAGGTAAATACGTGTATCAATACATAGTACTTTTTCCTCAAGTACATGTAGTAGTAGCCTATACAAACATACTTCATCACATCCATACCAGACACAGGAAAATGTCAGAAGTCAATTGGCTGTGACATCAGATGAACATTGAAGAGACAAATCACATGTATACATTACAACCATGCTGTAAGGAACGGTTGTAACTGCACATAAAATCATGTAAGATGTTCCCTGTTGCCCTGACACTCCAAAATGAGGTTGGAAGACATGCTTTGATTTGATCTTTTGTAAGAATAATGCTGAAATATCAAGAAGCAGTGAGTAAAGTTGAAGAATGAAAATGAATTAATATCACGATGTTATATCATCCACGCATATCTGATGATTATTCATAAAAAATTTTTTTTTTTTTTTCCATTTCAATAAGATAAAACAATGTTTTGCATATACAGTCTTGATTAAAAAGTCTCAGATGAACCTAAAAGAGAACGTGGAATTCTGGGAAAGGTCAAATATAATTTGCGAGCTTTCTCATTCCCTTTACGTCAGTTTGAAAGATTATCATAACAGAAATGTCCCTTGAAAAGGATTGCTCTTCAAATGCCCTCACATTCAAATTATGGCAAGAAACAGCTGAAATGTTTGGGCCAAACATGTGTGTGTAGTCCCATATACACATTTCTGTGTGCAGTGCATGTGTCTCTCAGCAGGATTGAGTCGATTTCTTCTCACTTTGGTGATTCCAAAACCATACAGCATACACCAATTCTTACATGCTACATTATCAACCTTTCCCAATTGCTTTGAGGCAGTTTCTTTCACAATTCAACCTCATGACCAGAACTCAACTTTATCTTTAAATATAGAAAGGGCATTATTCGATAGTATATACACAGAGTTAATGCCCTTCTGGCTCACAGCACATGAGAGTAAATATAGACCTTAATAATTGCTACATCTTCATCTTATCAGACACATCCTTAACAACATTTGTTCTATTAATAAAGAAACCCGTCAACCTTAGTCCTGGCCCCCAAAGCCCATCAACATTTCCAGTTCTTCTTCATCAATAGCTTCTTAGCCTTGGCATTTGTTCAACGTGAATTACTCGTGAACCTTACCATGGAATAAGAAAGACCGGGACATTATCAAGAAATGATTGAAGTTTAAAGTTAAAGTAGAGTTCTGGTCATTATTCACAATTATATTGTGAAAGAAACTGTCTCAGTTTGACCTGAAAGGTTGACCATGTCTACATAAGAATTGTTTTATACTGTGTTGTTTTGGAATCATCAAAATAGATAAGAAATTGACCCAATCTCACTGAAAAGCACATGTACTGCATACAGAAATGGGTATATGGGACTACACACACAAGTGGCATGAATGTTCGGCCCGAACATTTCAGCTATTTCTAGTCACATTTCAAATATAAGAGCATTTGAAGAGCAATCCTTTTCAGGGGATGTTTGATGTTTCTACTATGATGTTCTTCCAAACTGACATAAAAGGAATGAGAAAGCTCACAAATTATTTTTCACCTTTCCCAGAACTCAAGATTCCCTTTAAGGCCAGATATAAGGCGAATTTCTATGGGGAAAGCACAAAAACCATTGATTCCCACCCCCACCCCCCTCAATGACAAAATTATTCCTTGTAAGTTTTGGTATTACAGCTTTTAGACACGTTTTATGTAAGTAATTCTCATACCATCCAACCGATATAATTACCATGTGCAGCACAGGGTTTCAGGGTAGGAAACACATAACATTGAGCGGTCTCTCTTTATGTCAACTACAATTATCACAGAAATGCAAAAAATCCTCATACACAGTAATTTCCAATAGGATATCCAATGCAGTTTATCTGCATGAATAATGAATGGTTATGTGGCATCTTAAGCCTTTTAATTTGTCCCTGAACCAAATATTTCAAACCCTTCCACTCCCTTGGTCCCATCCACTCTAATAGAACAAGGACATCTGCAATTTGGTATGGTCTACTAGGTACTGTAGGTCTACTACATGTAGGTACTGTAGGTCTGAGAAAAAACCCCGTGAAATCAAGAAGATCCCAGCATGCTACCTCCAGAAATGATGTGAGCCCCACAGCCTCTAAGCCATTAGCATCATTCATGATAAAAGGGAAGGATGGATGGATGAACGGATGAAGGCACATTAATTTGAGCATTTCCTTGTTATCTCATACTTCATCTACTGTTAGATAATCATACACAGACAACATAGTAGCTCCCCTTTTATAACAATTTCTTTCAGTCTATGTGTTACAAAACCAGTGGTGGATCCAGGGGCATATGAAGCGTATACCCCCAGCAAAACTGCCTGCACATAATACACACATGTATGCACCCCTCCCATCCTCCTTCATTGACAAAGTATGCCTCCAAAAATTTGAATTTTTTAATTTTTTCTCTCTTTCTTCTTTTTTTTTCCTAGCCAGAATTTTGACACATATTCATTCCCCCTCTCACCCCTCCCCCACACTCCCAGGTCAAATAATCCTGGATCTGCCACAACATGCTAAATTCATAATACAGGAAGATAATGGCATGTAGTGTTTTTCACAAACTTATATGTATATGTAAATTGGTAAGACATTGCACACTGCAAGATCATAATGTGAACCTTAAACGAGGCCCTAAAATGCACATCAATAATTCTCATCCTTCACTTCTCTCCCTGCCAATAAGCACACACTCAGCCCAACAAAAAAACATGCATTCTAGACATAACATCATCATTAATAAACAGTCCCCACAACAACAAAATCTTCTCACAAACATTATTATCATTCATTAGTTATGAATTTTTCCAACAGGGCCTACAGGTTCTTCACCAAGTTCCTGGTGTGCATCACTTTCTTAATTTCCTATCCAACCAAAACAAATTTTATCACAGTGACTGGGGTTTTACACCATTACACCTGCTAAAAGTATACTATCCTTCTACTAATAGTGCAAGGCCCCTTGACATTAAAATGGAGAAGATAGCCTGAACTATTTTCACCTTCACTACATGCCCATGAAATGTGTTGATTGGTTATGATTAGTTAACATACGATGAATAAGATAAAGGAGAAAGGTCATGAGAACTTTCTTTTAAAGATTCAATGCTTCTTCCTTACTGTGCAACTAGGCTTATAAGATTTGAATTAAATGAATGAACTTCAAAATATTATTTTGAATATCTATCCTTATAACAAGAATGATATGGCAGGCTTTTTATGTACCTGTAATGAAATGCATACATGTACTCTCCTTAATGGGTATTTTAGAACACAGTGCCCTACCAAGGAAAGCGCATTTTAAAAAATAACAAAACAGCCCAATGGTTTGTATTTCTTACATGATAAAAACCAAGATGTACATACATCTCACTTAACATCAACCACAAGCCAAGAGACCTCAAACATGTTACAGAAAACACAATACAACACCAAGTCATATACTGTATATGGTGTATAGATATGGGTAAGTGCTACACTGACATCAAAAAAAAAAAAAAAAAAAGCACTGTGACATTTATTATTGGTTTCTATCAAAAGACTGCTACGTGCGGTCAAGTGCGTTTGGACATCAGCCTTATTCCCCTCGTTTGGGGAATTGACATGGGTACGACTTGTGTGATTCTCAATATTGAGGTTGCTATATTTAGTTCCAGCTGAATACATGTAGGCCTATATAGCAGAAGTGCAATGGCCGGTACTGCAGGACTACATATACAAGGCTAAATTATAAACACACCTAGCAAATTGAAAAGGGCAATGGTCAATGTTTGGTAGTGACTGCAATGGGAAGTAGTGACTGAATCAGAGATTATTCAATGTAAATTTTAAGTCCCCTTTATCGTATCAATAGCAAATTAGGGTTACAGCATTTCTCTAATTAAGCACTCTCCCGATGTTTGACCATGAGATCATTTTATTCTCCCATTATTATAATGAAAAAATACATAATGTAGCTCTGTTCTGCTCTCTCTGTCAGAGTTTCTGTATCTCTACCTGTACATGTACATGTATCTGGATCTCTCTCTCTCTCTCATCCTCCAACCCACTTTCGATTTCTCTATTTTCTCACTAAAACTATATACTACTATTGCTATTAGGGCATAATGAAGTGGCCAAGCCTAATGGTACAAATTAATTCTTTATTCCTAGCCAAAAACCTCTGTCATGTATACTATTACAAATAGTCCAAGAATCTGATTACTTATTTCAAAGGTTTATTTAACAACTTTTTTTTTTCTTTTTAAGAAAGAACACATCGTACATGTATTTTGCCTTCTATCTCAATTGCTATCAGTATTCCCTGTTATCACTTGCCACAAAACAACCTGTAAGCAATTTGTCAAACCTGTCAATAAAAATACCCAGATAACCATGGCAACTGAGCTTTACAAGAATTAGGTTACACATACATGTACATGTATACCACACACGATGTCAGTCACCTTTAAAGGGGATAATTTACAGACTTGAACCTCTCTCTCTCTCTCTCTCTCTCTTTCATGCTCTCCCTTTAACTGCTTCCCATCATATTCTAAAGAAGGAAAAGACCTTGTACTAGGGCTAGGCTTGAGATAATGTTTCAAATTTTGTCCAATATCTCTGAAGAAATCAGATAGCTAGCACGACAGATGTAATGATTCGTTACTGGTTTCTCAAAGAAACGCTCTACAAGAAGAGATCTTTATTTGAAAGAGAAAAAGTCTGTACATGTATATTCTAAAAATGAACAAATTGTTTAGCTTACAAGCATTTACTAGGCACCATTATGTACATGTACTTTATAACCCGATTTGGTAGGAGGCAGGGGTAAAATGAATGTGGAAAGATTTTCTGAAAACATATTCATCATATCTTGCAGAATTTGCTATTTCACAGTCATGATTTGTTACAGAGTTTCTTGCACTGAGATTCAAATTACCATACTCATCATGTAACTGGATATATTTTCTTACGACCGGCTCATTATCATGTTCCCGAAATGTATCATGATAAATGGAATTAATGTATTCTCAAGGGATCCTTTTTCATCCCAGCACTGAAATAACAAGACGGGATAGATAATACATGTAGGCCTTACATGTTTAAATGTGGCATTCATATTGAAGATCATTTCACCTGCTGAGGGCCAAAAGGGTGTTAACCTATATCATTTAATACACATTTAACACCATTCTGGCTCTCATCAGATGATTTCAAGACTTATATTCCTTAGAAGACAGGAGGTGATGATCACTGTTAACACCTCCCATGGGAGAGGAGAGGGAAGATAATATCACAGAAATGGGAGCAAGCTATTCACCATTAGGTTTCCATGTGTGCAAAGAAAACAAGGTTGAATGCTAGAAGAAGTTGTGTTACACCTAGAGAATGGTACATTGAGAGCCTCGCAGAAGGGCATTAGTATGGAGAATTCCTACAAACTTAGTGTATTGGTGAGTTCCCTTCTAATGCCACTCTGCCATGCATACAAAAAAATAAGGTAAAATATACTTATTTGAGCAAACCATGAAAGATTAGTCTAATTCTGGGGAAGTGCTCGATAGAAATCAATCATACATATATCTTCCAAATCAGAGGTACATGTAAGTGACAAATGAATAGGGAATAGACTTAACTTCCTTAATTCTCACATTTTAATCAACTTATAGCCAAACCAGGTTTAAACTTTGACAGGCTGTTACATATTCATATTCATTGATTCTTCTAGTTCCCTTTTGTGCTAATACTGCATCATTAGGCCTATACCTTGGTTCCTCCAACAGCATACTGACAATGCAGCCGAGAATATCATTGACTTATCAAATCAATAAAGTTTCCTGAAAATTCCCCTCCAAAGGACCGTATCGGTGGCCCCTAGGAATAATGGACAGATCATACTAATCACACTCCCCAGGGTAGCATCGTTAGTCCTGTTCACATTAATCACATAATTATGAAGTATAAACACAATCTTCAAAAACTAATGGTTTGAAGAAGAAAGGAAGTAGTGGCTACATGGGGCACTTGCTCCCCCCCCCCTTTCCCATCCCATGGCAAAAAGGGAAAAAAAGAAATAAGGAAAAGAGAGAGAGGAAAGGTGCATAACTTTGATAGATCCCCTTCCCTCGTCCTATCCCCCTATTCATTGGCCATATTTCATACACCTAGTATGATAGGTGCCCCTTTAAATACAATACCATACCATAGGGGAGCATTACAGCTCTGAAAAGCTCATAACAAGTTCTGGAAATCTCTGTAGGAGCTCCTTTAAAAAATTCAATTATGAAAATCGCTCATGAGAAGTAAAGACCTCATTTCATTTTATAAAGAAGAAAAGCTGAAAAGAGCTTACTTATTAAAACAAAAAGGGATTTCTACACTGGATTACGCAGCAAATTGCCTAATCACTGATAATTGCTTGCATTATTGTCCTATAAATATTACCAGATCACTTCTCCAGAGAATATCCCTACATCAAGAATAACTTCTCGAGATAATCACGAAGATCTAAAATCGTTAAGTGCGGAGCGTCCTTTCATCACAACAAGGAAAGGGGCCAAGCTGTGAGAAATAGGTGTGAAGTTATTAGTCGCACACGTCCAAGGGTTCGCCAAGTGAGAAACAGTTTACTATGACGAGGCAATGCTAACTCATGTGAGATAGCCGATAAACAAGTACCTGGGTATTTCAGGTGGATGCTACTTACTATTCAAAACATGATGCGATAAGAGAGGATGGTCATTCAGTACCCAAGCAAATCAATAACAATACTGAAGAAATTTTCCACATATTATCCATGGGGGGGTTGACTGTATTTCGAAACATGAATTGTTAAATTATCAAAAAGAAATCCATATTTTTTCTAAGTATGTTAATAGCAAAGAAGACATAAATGTATTTCCCTCAATTCAGATATTGACATTAATTTACTCTACCTCAATAAATAAACTAACCACAATGAAGCTATCATGGCAATGGCAGTTTATACAAGAAAGCCTCAACTCAAGTTAAATTTCATTTAAACCTAGAACATTCTTCGAATGATCCATAAGCTCGTCAACTGACTCCAACACTACCAGAAAGTCAACCCTAATGTACATGTACCTGAAGAGCTACAATAATAATAATCTATGGTTTCCGAGAAGCATTGTTCTCACATGATGTATCACCTGTGTTAATCCTACTGAGATATAGACAATTTCCTGTAGATTCAACAATACCGGTGTATGTTCTCATACATCTTATGCCTTCCATGTCATTCTAAATGACTGAAATCATTTTTTTAATGGTTAAATCCTTCATTATATTCTTGCATCTCCTAAAGGAATGAAATTATTTACCTAATATCTGCTTATATGAATTTAGCATCTTCAAATCCTTCAACTTGAGCAGCATGCTGTACTCACTTTTTTTCTCTCAAAAAAACTGAATCAATCATTTTTTTTTTAATTTGTAACTTCATCTTCTTAAAATCTTGTATTCAATGGTTGCTGTAACCAATGTTTTGGTATAAACATATAGATGGAGACAGATATTTCAAACATGTGAGTCCTTTAGATAAATCTTAGATTCTATAGTAAGTATTGAGTTTGCAGTTACATGGTAATTTCTAAGGCATCAATACAGTTTGTAAAAAGTGATAACCTAATTAATGTTAAATGAACAAACTACATATCATTCTTTATTCATTATCAACTAATTAGATGTTTGGTTTTACAAGATAAGTGGATTACTCTGTCTGTACTTATTATAAGATCTGTCTTTGTTGATATAAATCCTGTTGAGTAAATGTAAGACGGAACAACAGACATGATAAGATCTGCTAAATCACACGCTCAAGTTATGAATAATCACAGTTGCGTAACCAAGTCCATTATGTCTTCTATCTTCTGGCTAATAGACCTGTTTACTAATTTTATGCATACTTCTTAATGAACAAAAGGTTTTCTTGATGACTCAAAAGCTTGCCAGAGGCTTGCCCGACATAGCAACTAATGCATGCAAAATGGATTCCTTTATGCATAGCAGGTGCACTAAATAGTTGGTAACTAAGGATTCTGGAGAGAAACATGCAAAATTTGAAATACATAAGTAAACGGGTCTATTAAGGGATGAGTATGGATAATATTTATCTCTGTATCATGCTTATCATAAAGAAAATGGCGGTATGGCAGTTTACTGCAGTATAATCAGTACCTTGAAAATGAAATTGTTTAGAGCAAGAAGGACATTAACTCTATACTTTAAAACAGAGTAAACACCCTTCAGGCTCCAAACAGGCGATATGTAGCCCCTACATGTATCAATAATAAAGAGACTTTTTATTGGTTATTTTCCATTAATTATGAATATTAATTCAAATACTACTACATCTATTCCATAAAGAAGTGCATCTATATTTTAAATTTATGTGTATAAGCTGATCACCTCCCCGGAAAAAAAACCTAAATAATAAACCTACAAGTATGTGTAATAAGGTATATGTACAAGGTAGATCCTCCCATTATCTGTATTTGTGTAAACGATGAGGCTATGTGCTATGATTCATTTTCAAGGCTTTGAGGACCATTTCAGTACTACTCATGGTGTAATGAGATGTTCTATAATGAGATGCGCATGGATGCACGCATTAGAGACATTCAGATGAGACAAGCAGTAATGTTTAGTCTGAGCTGCATGCATGAAAAGTGTGTCATGGAACATGCTTAACCCAACAAGTACTAAATCTGAGATACATGTAACTCAAAGGCTGGGGTTCACAGAACATATGCGTCATACCAATATCGAAATTGTATCTAATGGATTACTTTAATACTGGCAAAATATGTGAAAATTCAACATTGATAATGGGGATGAATGTCGTTGTATGACGATGATGATCATGATAATAAAGGTGGTGAATGATGGTGGTGGTGATGTTGATGATGGATGATGATGGCGGTGAAGATGATGATAATGGTGGTGGTGGTGGTGGTGATGGTGATGGTGATGATGATGATGATGATGATGGTGGTGATGAATGATGATGGTGGTGGTGGTGGTGGTGGTGGTGGTGGTGGTGGTGGTGGTGGTGGTGGTGGTGGTGGTGGTGGTGGTGGTGATGATGATGGTGATGATGATAATGGTGGTGGTGATGATGATGATGATAATGGTGGTGGTGGTGGTAGTGGTGGTGGTGGTGGTGATGATGATGATAATGGTGGTGGTGGTGGTGGTGGTGGTGGTGGTGGTGGTGGTGATGATGATGGTGATGATGATAATGGTGGTGGTGATGATGATGATAATGGTGGTGGTGGTGGTGTTGTGGTGGTGGTGGTGGTGTTGGTGGTGATGATGATGATAATGGTGGTGGTGGTGGTGGTGGTGGTGGTGGTGGTGGTGGTGATGATGATGGTGATGATGATAATGGTGGTGGTGATGATGATGATGATAATGGTGGTGGTGGTGGTGGTGGTGGTGGTGGTGATGATGATTATGATGATGACGATGATGATGGTGGTGGTGGTGGTGGTGGTGGTGGTGGTGGTAATGATGATGACGATGATGATGATTATGACAATGATGACGATGAAGATGACAATCACTATAAAGAGAGTATTCATATCTTTTTTTTATTATTGATAACAGACAGTTTCTTGGGGTTCATACAGAAAATATTTTTTCAGGGAAGATATTCATATCCTTTATCTTTTCTAGAGTTCAGCTCTATGAAACTAAATCACTCTCATCTATCGAGGGTTTTTGTGTCCCCAGATGCTACTGACTCATAAAATAATGGAAAGCGCAGATCTGCCATCAAAAATGTTAATAACGAATACGCATTTTTAAGACCCAAGAGATTGATGATGGGGAAAGGATTTATTTCACTGACTGAACTGCGTGTCTGATCATGATGACTGATGATGATGCTTATCAACATAACAAAATATATAAACAGAGAAAAATCAAACCAAAGGAATTATTCTATTTGATTTGCGTATCATTTGCATAGATGACAATCCACCGGTATCTACAAAGATATTTTCCATATCATCATTCTATTCCATGTTGGATCATTTGAATATTATTTGCATAGATGACAATTCACCGCCACTATTATCTCCAAAGATCAAGACATGAATATTCCATTGAATATTGCACATAGAATCTATAAAACAATAACCAGACACCATTTGATGATTGCATCTTTGCTCATCTCTAATCAACCTCCGCATCAGGTGGTCCCGACGCTTTCTCAAGGGCGTATTCCCTGATGCAAAGCAAGCAGCAGATATTCCCTCTCCTAAAAACCACATGCATTTCAATCAGTCGACCGTGTCTGTGTGAAGCTCACAGTGTTTTGGGGGGAGCATGTTTTTGTCTCCGGCATCGGAAACTCTGCTGGGAATTCTTAATTAGAGGCACCTTGGGGTTTCAATGGCGGATTAGTCATAAAGGCAAAGAACATTGATTCATATTTACACAATGCACATGTGCATATTAAATAGTCTAATTTTCCTCATCTGGGTCAATACACAGCTACATGTACATTGAATGTACATATATATCAGGCAGCCTTATTCAAACAATATATGCAATATCAAAAACAACAAAGAACAAGGAAAATTCGCTTTAAAAGACAATGACATAAGCCTGTAGATGACTAGGTACCGTTTCATGTTTATGTATAGAATGAGATAAAGCTTTTTATAGATGTTCAATAGATGTTCAATATTATTTACTGAAATTTTTTTAATGATTTTCTAGGAGAATGGCAAACAGTGCAAGGCTTTGGATAAATCAGCAAGACATTAGATATAAATATGCATATCCAATGTTCAAAAGAAAGGAGAAATCTATAAAACCACAGAATTTTATCAAAGGGAAAAGTTTCTTAAACTAGAAAAGATTTAACCCTCCTGTCATAGACTGTAGTAGTAGCAGCAGCAGCTTATCTTCCAAAGACAACCCAACCTCCATAATGTATTTTAATCCAATGACCTCAAACTAGCCTCTGAAAACTGTTGACTTTTCATACTTTCTTCAAAATCAAAGCCGGGCTTCTGCAGGTCCCAAACCCATCACTTCCAATTACGTTGATATTCTACTTGGCTTTTACTGAAATGAGAAACGTACTTTGTAAAGTTAGCACCGTCCAAGGATGGGCCCGATGTATTAACTAACTCAATTAACCCCCCTTTCAGATGTTCGATTGATTTGTGCTAACAAATATCTGCTGGAAACATCCAAGCGTGTGGCTGGTTTGATCATAAGCACACATTGGTTGAAGATTCACATTATGTGAACCTATCTTGAACTTGAACCTGAAATTTATTTATCCACTAACAATTAAAAAACCACATAACAAAAGGTATACAAATTTAGATACAACAGAGTTAAGGATAAAAGGAACCAGAAAATAGCATGAATGCTAATCGAGTCTGGTACCTTTAAACATTGAAAAACATTGTTTGGTACGACATTTTTATTGTAAATTCAATTCAATTCAATAAACAACAAAAAATGTAATGGTAAATATGAAGAGGATTGTAAACAAAACTATAATACAAATATAAATGGATGAAAGGTCAATAAATATTGTTTGGTAGCATAAGAGGACAAGACCATTTTTGGTAAAACTGGTCTATAAATTATATATGAACTAGTAATATGACCATAGCATCATGAAATATATCTTAGGGAAATAACAGGGGACATATGACCTCTCTTAATCCTCTTTAGCATTTAAGAGGTGGCGGTAACTATCACTGGATATTTTTTTTAAAACTGGTAGAAATGAGAGGGACATAGCCCCCATTTTGACACTCCACATATTCTTTTAGGATGGAGATACATCTACAAAGAGAAAAGTAAACCAACAAGTGTATTGTCCTTAAACAAACATAAAAAATACTACAGGCGCTTTTTTTTTTTGCGACTAAGATGTTTTACATACGCTTTGGGGGTTTAAAAGATTAGGATTTTCAAGCAAAATATAGCAGCTCATACTGATCTTCTTTCCAAGTGACACTTCTTACTTTTTCAATGAGAATGGGCCCTTTAGTGAGGGGAAATAACCAAAGGAAGGGCATTCCTGTCCACAATACATTTTAGGATGCATGCAGGAATCCTACCTAGCCATCAGCTAAGGGAAGAACAAGAAGCTAGGGTGTCAGAGGTTTATAAATAGCACCCAGGCACCTTATGGCTTCCGAAGGCAGTCTACCATACCTCAAACCAAACTATGAAAGACAGGATAAAAATAGCCGGTCCCACCCTCTCCTGAAAGACATAAGTCACTGTTCTATGAGGGATTGAGTAAATGTATATTGACATTGACAGGGAAGTTACAAGTTGGTAGTTTCTCCATGTCACGTGTAATGCACTTGCTAAGAGAAATGGGAAGAGTTAAAGGCTCCTTTTAATATTTTTAGGTTAAGATAACTTGTCCCTCCTAGGAAAAAATTGTTTTAATGAAATGGCAAGAAGGTAAAGAAGATAAAATAGAGAAAAGAAAAAAAGGAAAGGAAAATGTAGAAAGGGATGAGTAGGGGAGATTATAGGAACCCTTCTTCATTCTTCATCCTCCCCTTAATCAAGGGCTTTTTTAATCCGCATATATCAGGTAGGACCGGTGCCCCCCCCCCCCCCATGATGCCAGTGCCCCCAAAGTACTGGACCCAAACCGAGACATTACATACAGTAGTGCCATAACCTTTAAAAATATGTTCAATAATGCCTCATCCTAAAAAAATATTAAATATTACCTTTTCTTTAGAAAAAAGTGCAATAGTTCCCTTGAACTCACATACCAGAGTCAGCCATCTTCACCTGACACATACATGCTACCCTGGAAGTCTTCATGCTGTCATATTAAAACCCTGGGATGTTCATTCTATATAGAAATTGGGACACAGTCACACATGGCTGTTCATGGATTTGAAAATTATGCCATATTTTGCAGAAAACAAGTTGACTTTCATGCCATTAAGCCCCCAACATGAAAACAGGATAGTCAAACGTCTCTATTTGTACCATTTCGAGGATGCTCCTTCGGAAAATACCCCTCTTTATGGCATTTCAAGGATTTCAGGATAAACTCTTTTCTCCAAATTACAAATTTTGTACCACAGAAACACTTCTTTTATTTTATTTTTGCAGATGTTTTTACCAAAAGACCCCCATCTTTAAAACTGTACCGGTTAATGGACATAACACAGAAAATAATGACCCCATTGCCCATAGGAATCAGATGTTCCCTGTATTAAGCCTATGGGAATGAAATCATTTAGTAGTCAATGGGTTAAAAGGCCGGCCCCTTCCATTGCCGAAGAGGAACAGTCCTGTGCAGGCTGGTCCTGTTCCCACATTTCGTTTCGATGCATGGTGAACGTCAGGGGACTTTTACCATCACAGTCTGGACAGAGCCTACATGCATTACATTGGTCTGCAAATGAGGTAGCAACCCAATAAGCATCTCTCAAATCAGAAAGAAATTGAGCCTATCAATGATTTCGGTGCTGCGACTGTTTGCTTGTGGCAATTTTCTTTTTTTCAATTTGGACGCCTAGCGGGGCAGCTGACACCGGTACTCATGAAAGATGATTGAATTTACCTGGATCTGCCTGTCAAATTGTTGTCAGGAGAAAGTGACAATGCTATGAATATTATATCAGCATCTTTATCCTTGTCCATGCTTTATCTGAAGAGATGAAATGCTTGAATTGAATTCCAAGCAATTTTTCTTTGTCTTGCACAGGAAAAGATGTTCTTCTATCGCCACCGAAAATTATGATATTAACAAGTACATGAAACTGTCTACTTAAAGTGTATAGGTGATGACTGAATGTTGAGGGATCCTTATAGCATTTAGCATACTAACAATCTTTAACAATAAAAACATGCCATTAAAGGAAAAAAAAAAGGTGGCCACAAAGTTACATTATAAGGATTATACATGAAGAAACCTGCAAGCACACATACATCTTAAATGTAGAGAGAGAAGAGCGTTAACTCTGTGTAAAGTAATATGAGCTAACGACCTTCTAGCTCCCAGCAGGCAATACAAAAAGGATGGAACATTGAAATATTTACCAGAGAGAAATCTTCTGAGTTAATATCCTCACTGTCACGATCGGGAATATGTGAATATTGCACTTGTCCGCTCGGCCTTCGGTTCCAAGAATCCCCTCTCTTTGTTTTCCCCTTCTTGTCCTTCTTTCCCAAGAGTCTCGTTCTCAAGCTAACTTTAGGTTTTTTAGACTTTTCTTTCGATTTGCGGTATTCTTCCTTATCCTTCTCCCTCTCCTTTGCCTCGGCTTTTGCCCTTCGCTTGGAGAGCGGGCGGGAGATCGGCGCGTTTGCGTCAATGAAATAAGGGATGTCATCGCGACTACCGAAGCATCCACAGCATTTACACGGTTTACATGGTTTACATCCCATGCTTGTTCACACGCAACTGGAACTACGTCTACTTTACAATTTGTCATCATATATTGCACTTAACATAACTCAAATTGCACATGGTTTTTCAACAAATAAAAATCTATAGAGCGATAGATGAATTGGTATCCACGAATAGTTGCATTTAGTGCATTTGTAATTTAGCAGATTTCGATTTGTTAGATAATTTTACCAAACAATAAATAGAAGTTAGAGGTGGCTAGTTTGAGCACACACGTCTTTGGTGCAGAATTACGTGTGAGATATTCACACAAAGGGGGAATATACTGCACTAGAGTCCTTTCTGAATTTGATAGCTATGAATAGTGAGACTAGAATCAAATAAGTGACGTACTCAAAAGAATATTCTTTGTAAAGTAAATAAATAAATGTCTTAATGTTTGAGGGTAAATATATACTTCCCAATCTGCAGAATGCTAGGGAGTTATAAGCAGACCTGCATGTAAATAGTGACAACAACACTGTATGAAGTGGGTATCAGTATCAACAACTTATGAAGATTACGTAAACAATGAAGACAGATGGTCCATCGAAGATGAGTATCAATTCTGACGCATTGGTGTCTGCATTCCGTTGATGTGAATATCAATCGTCACACAATCAACATCCGAGTATTCGACTGGTGTGAATGATGCACTACAAGCTTAAGTGTGAATGCAAATTGATTTCTTTATGTTTTTGGCTTGTGTGAACAAAAAAAATTCATTATACAGTGTAGACACTGAATAATTTAGTTGCCAATATGCTGTGGACAGGTAAGATTGCTTGAAATATTTTGTATGCAATCAAAAAAGAAGTGACGTTGAATTCAAATAAAATCTCCTGTAACTATCACTATTCAAAGTATGCAAAGTAACACAGAACAGCAAATTCAGGGCTGAAGTCTAACGCTACACTAACAATCCGGGTATGTGATATATTTCTTCACATTAGAACATTAAATTTACAGGATATTTTCAAGAAAATCTACAGATGGAGTTTCCTCAATCGCTGCATTAATTGGCTTGAGATATTGACAATATCAGGTGTTGTATAGATGTTTCCACAAATCTATAGGAAATATTGGCGTTCAATAATGTGGCAATAGAATGAATGAATAATGCACAAAAGAATGCTCCAGCGACTCTGTTAATCTGTTCTCTGCATAAATAAAATCATAACACTAATGATATTACTATTATGCTTTCGGACAATGGTTAGTACTCGCTAGATGTCCTTTATGCCAACGTTCAGAGTTAAAACACGAAACATGCTATTCCTTTCCAGACAGATATGCGACGAAGCAATATAGCACGCTCCAATTGTAATCCTGAATAGCGATACAAGGGGTATGTCCTCACTGACAATGCATGTACATGTAGCTGCTTAATTGCTTGATCACATCACCACAATATATTCACGGCAAAAGTAATATATCCAATGCAAATCCTTAGGATATAATCCAGAGGCTATACGACAATGCTAGAAAGTGAATATATCCAGGGAGAAATATATATATTCCTAGGATTACAGCTCCATCTGTAATACACTACTCCTGCGTGTAGTGGATGGGAGTGCAGTAGTAGCATCTATACAGTGTTCTATGTACATGTGCGAGAGATCACCAGTGGGTCGGTGTCTCACGATCGGCTCTCATCTCGTCGCTAGCGAGAGACACTCATCGGTGATGCACGCCCAGTATTAACAAGAGGGGACCACTGACAGCATCGGCACCCACGGAGCGAGATCACAGCACGCATGCATATTATAGCGCCTGGAAGCTGGCTCACATGAGAGAGGGAGAGAGCGCATAATGAGAGAGAAACATGGAGATGTGTGTGGCTGGCCGAATGCAGACTGATACAGCAGAAGAGATGTGTTTGTGTGTGCATAAGGTCGAGTGCAGTGAATGTCTTGGGTTGGGGGATAGTGGTGTAGGCATTTTATTGTGCTGTCATTAGACCATTCAGGGGATGGTTAGCACGTGTGTGCATATATGTTTATCTTCTTAATTTTGGCCTTTGTGCCTTTATTTTCCATCTCTTGCTCCTTACCTCTGTTTGAATTTCTCCTCATCTTAAATCAGATCAAGGCTCCCTTTTCAATTCACAGATCAGATTTTGTTTTTGTTTACCTTTCTCCTTCATTTTTTCAGATCAATTCATTAGGGCCTGATTTTTTTTTTTTTTTTTTTTTTTCATTACCTTTATTCTCTATCCTATCCTCAAATTACATTTTAATGCTTGGCGTCACCATTTTTCATCATCTCCATATTTCATTTTCTTCCTTTTTTTTTCCTCCCCCCTTTCCCACTCTTTCTGTCTCCCTCTCCTTCTCTCTCTCTTTTCTCTCTCTCTCTTCTGTCTCTCTTGATTTCTCTCTCACCCTCTCTCTCTCCTCTCTTTCTCTCTCTCTCTCCCTCAATCTCTCTCTTCTCCCTCTTCTCTCTTCTCTTTCTGTCCCTCTCTTTTCCCCTTTCTTTCCCTCTCTCCCCTCTCTCCCTCCATCCCCTCTCAATTTCTCTCTCCTTAACCTGCTACATCTCACCTCCATCACGTATGATCATACCTTTTTTGTGCATTATGTGTCACCGTCTATAATTACTCATAGCCCTATGTTTATCTCATGTCTGATCTCCATTTTGAATAGCTCGCTACTACTGAACATTTTAAAGGAGATTATCAAATTAATGCCTCTGCCTTTGTAATTCACTAAGCAAGATCAAATTGTATTTACGAGATCAAATGTTGCCTCTGTGATTTTAACATGAATAATTACTTAATATTTCATATAAGTATCAAGCTTGTAGACCTATATACTACTGTATATTAAAGGGCAATCCAACCTTGGTAATAAGATGATTTGTGTGAAAGCAGAAAAATAAAAAAAACAGGATGGCAAAAGTTTGAAAGAAATTGGACAAGGACTAAGAAAGTTATGGATGTTTGAAAAATGAGATCACTACATCTATGCGAATCTCAAATTGGCAATTTGGTGAGTCAATTGTGACATTTTTGTGGACAACTCTCCCATTTGTCGTACACAAAAATATAATTAATTTGCGGTTTTCTTCGAGGCGCTTTTACCCTCGGGGCAGTAATCAAAATATATTGGAGATAGCATACTGTTATAGGTCCTCATGAACAAAAAGATCCTACTGAGTAATGCATTTTGAAAAAAGGTGACATTTTAGTCATTTTGCGTGTTAGAGCGAATGGGGGAGTTGTCCACAGCTACATCACAGTGACATTACCTATTCGGCCAATTTGAAATTCCCATATGCATAGTGATTACAACTTTCAAAAATTCATAACTTTCTCATTGCTTGTCCGATTTCATTCAAACTTTCATCAATCTGCTTTTTCCTCTGATTTCTCTGATTTTTCCTCTTTCTTTCATAGCAACTTGCTATAAAGGTTGGATTTCCCTTTAACTATTTTATCTATACCAATAAATCAATAATTATGTCCTTCCGATTCATATGACTTCTAACATAGATGAAATTCCATAAATTCAGTAAATGTTGCTTAACTAAAAACTTATAATAATTCAGATGCAATCTTATTCCATTATTTTCTCCCTGCAATATTACTCTTTTTTTACATAATTTTGAATTACATTCCATATCCTCCTTGTCTTACCTATAATTTAAGTAATATGCTTTATTCTACACATCTTTAGGTATATTTTTCCACTTTTATCTCCATTTCATACTCTCCCCATTTTTCCTTTCCTTTCTCTCTTTCTTTCATTCAAAATAACAGGTTCTCCTCCATTTTGTACAAAAATATGACTAGGTCACTTGTATTATTCATTTTCAGTACAAGAATATCTCACATCCAAAAATAGCCCAATCCACTATTCCCCTGTGATGCTCTATTATAGCCTTGCTTTCAACTCCTAAATAAAGTAATCATATTTATTTCGCTACTTATAATCTACGCTATCTGGGTCATACACATCCTGTATCGACCCAATTCCCTAACACACTCAAGAATATGTGTATACATATAGACTACTCATTCATGGAAATCCTTGACAGAACACCAAGAGGGCAAGCTAACTCCCCTATTTTAGGACCCTGCATCCAATTCGGGGTGCTTCCTCCCTAGTTTCCGATCTTCCCATCTTTATATAAGCTCAGCTAGCCCTCATTCAAGGAATCCCTGACTGTAATATTTGTCCCGATTAGGTCAACTCCAAATCCTTTCTGATATCATCTGTTGAAAGCAAGAAGGCCATTACATCTGTGATAAAGTTAATGAGCAAATGCCCTTCTGGCTCTCAAGGAGATGATATGATAGTGCAAATCATCTCCTGAAAGCCATGAAGAGAAATGGCCCATATTCTAAACTAATCATCTTTCTGGATCTTGGCAGACAAAACAATCACCACTCATGAAAGACACATAGTGATTGCATGCAAAAATCAACATCACTCTGCACCGATTGCTTATAAACATTCCAATAGTATTATTTCAGTGTTTGAAAATGGATTCAAATGCAACTGCTAGTTTGATACCTTGACAAACATTTCACATAATTCTATGCTGTTTAGAGAAGCTGCAGCACAAATTGAGCCTATTGGGGTCAGTTTATACTCAATTCTAAAAAAAAATCCGGGATTTACTTAGAAACAACAAGTCTGAAAAGTACTCTGAAACACAACACAATATGTGGGTAATGTCGTGAAGAGAGAGACAGGAAGAGAGAGAGAGAGAGAGATGGGGGAGGAGAGAGAGAGGGAAGAGAGAGAGTGAAGGAGGGGAAGAGGAGTGAAGGAGGGATGGAGAGAAAGAGAGAGATAGGAACGGCATGAGAGAAAGATCTAGCTTCCACAGAATCTTGCCCACACTGTCTCAGAGTGAATGGCGCCATCTTACAACTTATGCAGCACAACTTTCCAGGCCATCTCAAATGGAAAGAAATTTGGTTTCCTTTTGGATAATATCATTTACATTCACATAAGTGCATGTTATTATCTAGTTTATTTCATAATCCATAAATGTAATTTCTAAAGCACATTTACCAATGACATGTCCTGCTCCACCCCAAAAAGGGCCAGTTTTGACACTTTCAAATTCCTCCTTCACTCTTACAAGTCTCCAATTAAGCTTTCAAGAATGTTCACTGCGACCACCTTGGCATCACTGCAACCAATATAACCATATCAGCAGGACAGGAGAGCCCTGGACCACTATTAATAATGTCAGTTTGCAACCCCTGGCCCCTCTTCCCTTTAAATGTCTCCTATTAAACTATTAAGAACTGTATCAAAATCACACCACAACTGTCACTGCTACCAAGGTATCACTTTAAACAATAATCATAACAGCACAACAGAAAACCCCTGGACCACTATTAATAGATGTGAATTTATGCCCCCCCCCTTCCATTATTAAATCCTCCTGTTAAACTATTATGAACTGTGTCAGAATCACATCTCAACTATTACTGTGACCAACTTGAGGTGTTATAACCATGCAGTATCAGCAGGACAGGAAGCCACAATAAATAATATCATTTTATGACTGCTCCCCCCCTAATAATAATAATGTAAGTTTGTAACCCCTGACCCCATTAAACTATTATGAACTTGTCAAAATCGCACAACTGTCACTGCGACCAACTTGGGGTCGTTTTAACCAATAACCATATCAGCAGGACATCCCACAGTCAAGATACACGTGTAGCACTTGACCTCTAGCTTTACGATGTCATTCTGCAGCATCCGTCTGGATAATTCATTTGACCAGGTACTCTGTGGGGTCGCGTGGAGAGGCGTGCGGAGAAGGAGGAACTTATTCATTATCATCCAGTGATGCTATGTGCAAAGTTGTGACATGTACACTAGGGAAATTGGACTAGTTACGTGTATACATGTACAAAGAAATACAATTGAGTAGAAGTGTGTTCCTGTTGTTTGTGTATTTTAAAGGAATAACGAAAAAATTGTGGTATTTAACCACAGCTCACTACAATTACCAGTCATATTCAAACAAAATAAAAAGCACATATGTCTCTTCAGAGCCAAAAGGGTTGAATCAATATATTATACAGCATTAATGCCCTTTTAGCTTTCAATACATGACAATACATGTCAAAGTACCTATATTCAAAAAGCCTACACAGGTACCATTCAATAATTTGTGTTTTTCTTCCTTTCCTAGTTTTAATTTTCTTCTCTTCCAATAAATATGTATGTTTCTCCTGATTCCAAACAATCTTATCCTCCTTTCTCTCCTTCATCTGTCTACCTGATCTTTCCTCTTTATTAAACCTTCATCCTCTCCTATGCCAATGTTCCTTTTAGATCATAACCTTACTATTATTTAAAACTATCACACATTCAACATCATTTCATACATACATCTCAAAAATCAGTCTAGAATATATATCGTGATGGCCAGAAGGGCATTAAATCTTTTTTAAATCATATGAATTAATGCCCTTCTGGCTCTCAGCAGACTACAGGACCATAGTCTGCAAGCACAGACCCTAATGTGACACTTTATCAGAAAAACATTGTCTTGAGAGAAGCCCAACCCAGCTACCTACTGGTCAGGAGCAGCTATAGTACAGGGCCTATGGTAGCCTTACAGTGCAGACACTCTTTTACAACTGACCAGGGTTTGTGCCTGCAAACCAATATGACCATGCATAAGAAAACAAGGCAATGACTCATGATTTATCCCAGTTTCTCCTTTTAAGGAGAGAACGCACCCAAAAGAAAGTACAGTTCTACCATCAGAGTAAGCTGTCTGTTTAGCCATCACAGAGCGGTAATGACATTGTCAGACGAAACGTGATGGATTTACCAGTTATGAGCTCTTGTCAAAGGGCGGATAGATTATGATGCATTTAGAGCGGATTAAATAAGGGTTAGATGATTTACGTGTTGCTACTGTACCACCCTATATTACAACTGTAGTGCAAAAACAGTGACTTCACAAAATAACAGTTTGCTCATATGCCAACAAGTTAATGTGCTGTAAAACAAGAAACTTTCCAAACTCATTAAACTTTTGCTATTTTTTCCCCAAGTTGTCCAAGTTCCTGAAAGTTTCATGCTGCGAGATAATTAAATCACAAGATTCTTGGTTTTACAGCATCGTGCCTTCTTTAAGAAACCAAATAAGCAAAATGTAAATGCCTTTTAGAGTAAAGAATTAGTAGAATAGTTTGTTTTCTTTTTCTTATTTACTTGGTAACATTCTCTTTGCTGACCTGAATGCCAATAGTCAATGACAAAAAATACATCTTCCTTGATTTTACCATTTCTTTGATTAGGATATTCCTCACCTCTAAACCAAAACCTACAATAGCCACTCAGTATAAACAGAGTAATGGCCTATTCAAACTTCTCTTGATCACCACTTTTCACTTTCCACTTTCTGCTTTCTAACGATATTTACTTTACAGTCTCATCCGATTCGCTCTAAAAATACCCACTATTCATTCTTTTGTCATCAGTTTTTAACTTTTCTGGAATCCATCTGAAAGTGGTTGCAAAGTGTTTGCAAAGAAGATCCACGGGGTATACGTAGGAAAAGGTATTAGGCGGTCTTAATCCTCAGTAAAGAAGATACACCTTTGTATTTGAATAGTATGAAACCAAGAGCTAAACTAAGTCTTTCCACTTTCTCCATTTTGGTACCTCTTTCTTTCTGTTTGAGAGAATCACCAGTGATTTAGGGTTGAAGTTATTTGTAAACTCACTGATTCTGATAATATCCTATTCAATTATCCTAAAAGAAGCACTGATAGTGAAGACAACAAATTCAAAACAGTCTAGAGAAATATGTTTTACATAGGTTATGCAGTTAAATTTTTTTCTTTCTTTAAATATGATTGGAAAGTCATTGGTCCATTTCACAGTAATTTGACATCAAATCGTATACATGTACAAGAAAATTAAGATTACATTTCAAACCAATTCTAAATACACAAATCTTTTCATTATAACCTTTGAACAAGATGCAGTACATGGTATGACACCAACAGATTAATCAATGATTAATCAATAGCTGATATTGAAACCCTATCCAATTTACTACCAGACCCACATTGTGTAATGTCACATTTCATTTTTACATGCTAAAATACTATCAGTCAAAGTAATTGATGCAGATTTTCTATTCCACAACATGATTAATAAATGCAATATGGCGAATAAAAAAATCCGATAAGATTTTGCGTACCGTCATAACTCATATATAGACATTATCCATTTATTTTAAAAAGGAGGTCTCCTACTAAATTATCAATCAATCTATGGCTATTTTTATTCAATTACCCTTAAAACCTCTGGACATATTAAGATTATACAGGAATTTATTACCCCAGGAATAAAACACTCATTCATAAAAAAATCTTTGTTGAATAGACTTATCGATGGGTCAACTTTCTGGGTCATTTCATATACATTTCTTTTCAATTTTTTTTTACTTTTTGCTTCCTATTTGAAATTCATTTCATCAACAGAGACATTGTGAATTTGGAAACCTTAGTTTTGCTATCTATTCTGATTCTTTTATTAAGAAGTCTATTGAATTTTCAACTGAATAGGTTGTTATTTCTCCCTTAGGCTCCTACAGGTTATAAGGAATGATATTGTAAGGTTTGTAAGACACTTGTTAACCTCTCTTCACCCAAATGTCAATGAGATTTACAATAAAGATTTGCATTCACATTGTCAGAAAGACTGTTTCATACTACCATTTGAATTTAATACATTCTTTTAAACATGAAATACATCTTCTTTTTTTCATGGTATATCATTTGAATCAAACAAAAAATTCAAATAATCAAATCAATTCCAATTTACAAAATAAAACAATAAAAGAAAACTTATTCAACAGCATTACTGATACATAACCTAACCTTCATCAAGACATACTAATACCTGTAAATGATACCGTAATATTTTTGTTTTTGTTTTAATCTTAACATGACTGATCATAGATTGAAGGGGAAAAAATATCACAAATCTATAGTATTAACCATTCAAACTTACATTAATTGTTGCATTTATCCCTAAATATATCTGTAATATAAGAAGGATAAACACAAATTATGTCTTCTCAGAGCCAAAAAGGTGATATCATATACCATTTAACAGAGTTAACACTTTTCTAGCTTTAAGCAGATGATTTGCTAATTCTCTTATATAGTGGTAATGTTTAACTGTGGTCTAGCTAAGTCATTTTCACCTACTGACCGCTCCATCAAAATATCTTTTAAAAGGGTAGTCTTTTCAAAATATGAATCCATAAACCTGTCAAAAGTTCGAAAAGAAATCTATAGGACTTGAAATAAATCTTGTTTGTCTGACAATATTAAAATAACATAAATCAGGGAGATGAGGTACAGTAAGAGCATTTACCCAGAAAATTGTTCATTGCATTTATTCATCTGTCATATCTCTGAAGGAAATATAGCCTGAAGGAGAAAGATTCAGTTTGACATATGAAATATCCCTAGAACTGTTCGACACAAAAGCTCACAAAATATCCATTTTACTGGACGAAATCTGGGGGCAAAAAGAGTGGTTAAAAGGACAGTAAATATGATCTTATCTCAATTATTACCATAATTCCCCAGTTGCAACCACGCTACTTATCAAACACACGATATACAGAAAATTGAATATCAGGTCTCATTGTATAACCCTACCCTAGCATAGTGCCTATGCCCTAACAGATAAGGCATTTTATCTGTTATTGCTTCTCTCTAAAACTAAAAAAATCCTAGTGTTATATACTTTGTGCTAATAATGACTGCCAAGGCTAAAGCCTGGGTACAATAATGTCAGTGCAAAACACAAGCAACAACATATCCACAGTACAAGTTAATATTGTTATGATTGTGAATAAACTAATGCATATCTGAAAGATGTCACATCTCCTTTTCGTATTGATGGTTTCCTTCTCATTTGCACAAAACGATTACACAATAATTTTGCATTAAGAGCTCTATGATTCTGACAATCCAACAATTATAAATTGATGACCTATGACATACTTTTGTGGCAATAAGGTGACTCAACCAAGACCTAGTGAAAGAAAAAAAAAGGTTTAACAAGTATTGACTAAGAGAGTGTATTTTCATTCTGTCAACATAAAATCGACTGTTCAAACATTGCTTTATAAAGCAGATTCAATAAGGGTGATATGATCAAATAAATTGAATAAATACACATATGGCCTACCCTGATATTTGCATGCATGTTAATCCCTATGTTGCTATTTCGTGCCCAAACCAAGTATACACACATGCATATAGATAACTTATTATTATACTCTGTGGGGCTAATATTTGGTTGAGCTTTATACAAACATGAATATATGACCATGACCTTGAATACACATAATTCCAAGGCTTTAATTCCCATGCAAAAAAAAAAAAAAGATGTTTCTTAGATACTTCTGAGACCTACTTGATATCTTTCAATTCAAGTTTATTTGCTTCTAACTGATTTTTCTCTCTAAAATACAGGGCTAAAGACTAATAAAAGTCCCATGACACATGAAACACAAAAATTCCACTCCGGACCCACCTCCCTTCAGAAAAGAGGGTGTGCGTGTGAGATAATCATACTATTCACTGTACATGTATTCCACTTGTCTTTCTCTTTGCTCTCTCCTCTCTTTCCATTTCCCAATTTATCTCTTGAGGGATACTGTTTGTGCAGTACATCAAATCTTTTATTAGAACTTGGGTTTTGAAGCTCATGTTTCAAAAATTTACATACTTCACTGGCCATTTTCAATTTCGAATACAATAGGAGATAGAGAAGAATACAAAATCATGAATTGTTTGGGAAGTTTATAAAAAAAAAAAAATTAGCAAGTATAGATCACTACATGTGCATCTGGCACTAGCTTGATAAGCACACTGCATAGCACAGTATCAACCTTAATAAATGAAAAAAGTAGACCATATATTTTTCCCCCTTTTTCTAGTTGATTGTTGTCCTGATTAACCAGTACATATGTTGCTTGACATCAATAAAACATGAATTTAAAAAGTAGACAATACATCAATCTGTCTATCTATCTATCTATGTCCCATAGCTTGGAGGCCGTTGGGTCGACAATGTGATGGATCTTGAGACACAGGTTCTACAAAGCTTTCTGTCTTCAGCTGTTCGAGTTAGCTGCTCAAAAGACATTCCTGTCCACTTCTTTATGTTATCAACCCAGGTCTTAGTCGGTCTGTCCCCTTTTTCTTCTGCCATTGGTTCCTCCTTGCAAGATGTTATTTGCCAAGCTATTCTTCCATCTAGTTACTGTATAAGCCATAAATTTCGCGGCCATAAATTTTCGCGAATAGGACTAACCAGACTATTTTGCGAGTGGTTGAATTCGCGGTCGGAAAATTCTCAAATCTACAAACAGCGGTGATGATGTACTTTTGCAAAGCGAAGTGGTGAATTTCTGACCAGGAGACAACAAATTCAACCGACTTCTTATGTTGGCAATATTTTGGCGTGTTGTTAAATTCGCGACCCACTCGCGATTCGTGAAATTCGCGAAAATAAAACCCCCGCGAAATATATGGCATATACAGTACATGACCAAACCACTGCACCTGTTTTTTCTTCACAATTGTAATAAGGTGATCTTGTTAACTCTCCATTATCTCTCTCACAATACCTATGAAACATGATATCAAACATTCCATGCAACATGATGTAGAAGGGGGAAGACATCAGACATTACAGACCGAAAGATCTTGTATTTTAGACACTTTTTTTTCTTCAATCCTGACTGAAATTTCAGAAAAGATCTTATGTCAGCCATCCATTTACGAGACATTCTTAAATTCCAAACCCTTTGTACCTGATCCAAAGTGACTGGGCCAAACCCACCAATCAACACAATGTTCTTAACAATTTCCATGACCCGTTATTAGTACATTTCTTTTCAACATTTTTTTTTTTTCACTTCGGAACAAATTTAAGAGAACTGGAAAGTGTTTTGAACCAGGTTTCCATTGTATGAGAGATGAATTTTTGAAGCGGTTTTGGGTTATAACTTGGAATTTCAGCTTGATGTTGCCTAATAAAAGTTGCTCTATGTTATTTTTTTTCTAAAGAGGTCTCTTTCTGTCCCTCTTGTGCTTACTCTCTCTCTCTCTCTCTCTCTCTTTCTCTCCCCTCTCAGTTTCTTTACCCCTCTAAAATTTCTTTCCATTTCTCTTTCACTTTCTCTTTCACTTTCTGTTTTTCCATCTCTTTTTACTTCTCTCCTCTCAATCCCCTTTCTCTCTCCCTCTCTCTAACTCTCTCTCTCTCTCTCTCTCTCTTTCTCTTTCTCCTTCTCTTTTCACCCCTAACTTTTTTCTCTACCTTACTTTCAACATCTTAACCTTTTAATGTGCACTTCTCATCCATCTATCCATTATCATTAAATAACACTCTTTAAAATCACCTTACCAAAACATCAACTTTTTTTCAAATATTATTCTTTCCAAAAAAATATGTTTGGAGAAGAAACAACCCATGCATCAATTGCTCTCATAATCATCTTAACATTTTCTGCTCCGCTAGCTAAAATGAGCTAAGAAAAACACACCGCCCCTCCACATCAACTCCATAAAACCTAATCATTTCAGGTATTCCAAAATCAGGTGAATATGAGGGGGTGGAATAAACCCCAGCAACAAAAAAGGAGTCATTCAAGAACTGCATACATGTACATTATTTACCAAGCGATTTTTCAATAATGGAAATTTTGATGCAGCTACCTATCCTTTTGTATTTAGAGATCTGCGTTCATAACTAGGACGACTGCCATACATGTACCTGAGGGATTTTGTTGCCAGTACTGTATGTTGGAAGAAGTCAAAGGTCAAAACATTCTTGCAGGGGGAATGGGATTTTGACAGAGGAGTCTAAACACTTGGCTGCCAAATCTGTCTTGGGGAGCATTTACATGGAAACGTTAACTTCCAGATTTCTGATAAGGCACTACACTCTGTTCATAATTATAGGCAACTGTTTGTTTGTCAAAAAGTTAGAAATACAGGGTAAATACATCTAATATTATAACCCATTTCAGTGCTATTTACAGAAATCCTCTTCCACAAACTGTTGTCAACAAGTTACAAATACATGGTAAATCATAATACATCTAATAGTATAGCACATTCCAGTGGTATTTACATCATTCATCCTCAAAAAAGTTCTATGGACAAACAACAAAAACACAACTCGGTATGCAGTAGCAGGCATATATATATATATATATCTACTTTAATAAATCTATTATAAAATGTCTGCCAAAATTTTGTGAACAGAATACTATCACTGATTATTTTCTATAAATCAATTCTAACATAATTTGTTGTCAATATCATTGAAATGGAGCAACATTATTTTGTTTCATTTATTTTTTTATTTTTTTTACTTTGGGGGGTTAAAATATCAACTTAGGAATTCTTTGTTTGCTAAATGGGGGCACGGGAGTGCATTCCAAATCATACCTTCACCCAATGATTATGGTTTGCACACTAATGGAATTTTAGATAATATTCACCCATCCCTCTTCCAAGAGTATTGTCACTAAACACGTCACAATTAATTAATGTGTAGTTTGTAAACCCACAATATTCATTTTTACATTTATTAATGAACACAGTTTATACATCAACATTTGATACTGAGCACAGTATACAAAATGATTTCAAATACTATTAAAATCACCTTTGGTGCAATCAAAATAACATTTAAACTGTAAGGACTGCATCAAATGGCAATCAAAGTGCACTTTTTGCTGGATTCCAAATTTTATTTGCACATAAGTGAATCAGCTCTTGTCTTTTGACTCATTTTGAAAGGGCCAATTCTCGATGAGCCGTGACATGTCAATAGAATAACTACAAAACAGTTGAGGCATAGACCATTTCATTCTTTGAAAGGTTTTGACTTAGATAATGGTGGTATTTAGCATGCGCATTCCAGCTTGTACGATATGGCCATTCTTTTATGGCTTGTGGGAACGCATGATCAGAAAAGCGTGGCAGTCGTTTGAACGGAGTTTGTACAAAAGTAGCATGAAATATATGAGAACAGGTTGATCAAATGCACAGTAAGAATTACTTGGTTAAAATATGTTTTGAAATTTTTGCTATATCGTATGTTATAGTGGTAATATTGCATCTGAAGTTATGAAATAGTTTTCCTATTTAAAGCTGAAGTGTGTCATTCTTAAAATTCAAGAGTGAAGTTAAAGGGGGTACCCAATGCTGAAACAATGTTAGTTCATTTAAAAGATCATGATTTTATTAGAAGAAAATCATCTGCCTTAAATTTTTTTTTAAATTCGTGTTGCCAGAAAATCCCCGAAATATGGTAAGATTTCAGGATATTTTGGCCCCTCAGCTGTGTCCCAATTTCAGCTAGGTAACCACAATGACGTCAAAGTGGTTACCCAGGTTCGCGTATTGCAGATGTGTTGCGCGCTAGACTGTACAAAATGCATTACACCTTGCGCGCATTTTGCTATAATTGCGCGACAAGGTAACCACTTTGACGTCATTGTGGTTACCTAGCTGAAATTGGGACACAGCTGAGGGGCCAAAATATCCTGAAGTCTTACCATATTTCGGGGATTTTTCTGGCAACACGAATTTTTAAAAAACTTAATGCAGATGATTTTCTGCTAATAAAATGATCCTTTAAATGAACTAACATTGTTTCAGCATTGGGTACCCCCTTTAAGGTTCAAACTGCATATATCTCAATAAGCTGAAGAAATAAAACCTATCTATTTGCTTGATGTTTTGAAGTTTCTGAGTGTGTTTCGAATTGGCATGCTAATAACTATTGCTCTCAACCATTCCCTCATGCATTATGAACATTACCTACCTACGATACTGTAATGAATTGCCAATTAAGTCCTTATTGCATCAGGCAATAAATATCATATAGTACAAACACTCCACAGAAGTGGAGACAGAGCACATATTATTGGGTAAAGACATGCATCTAATGACTAGGGTAACAATTTCTGTAATGCACTTAATGGTAGAAATAGAAATTACCACTATTCACTGCTGCAAATGTGAGCATCATTTCTCATTCATTCTTATAACGTCATGCATCCAACAAAAAAGTGCCACGCCCCCTTCTCAAGAACCTACACATGCTCCAATAGGCTACCCAGCAACCCCCTTCCTCTAATAATGCAGCAAGCTTTCAAATCACTCGCCTTTTAAGCACTACCAGGAAAAGTGCCACACCCCTTCCCAAGAGCCTACATACATCATGTTGGGCCAACAAACAGCCTTCCTCCAAAGCAGCAAGTTTTCATCTACCCTATCCTACCAGGAAAAGTGCCACACCCTCTTCCATAGAGCCAGCATACATTATGTTGGGCAACCAAACCCCCAAAGCAGAGAGATTTCATCTACCCTACCTTTCTCCATACTAAGAAAAGTGCCACGCCCCCTCCCAAAAATCCTTCATATATTATGTTGGGCTACCAATCCCCTTCCCCCCAACACCAAGTCTCTTATCTAGCCCTCCTATTAAACCTAACAAAACCACCATTCATTGTCATGTATCCATTAATTGCATACCTTAATATACCACATCAAAGCACAGGACGAGGCCTGGGGTTCTGATATCAACTTATAAAACTTATGAGCCGGGAAATGCATTTCAATTCAAAACCATGCTAAAATATAACTATCAAACGTCATTATAGCCCCCATATCACCACAAACCACATCACATCATTTTTTTATTTCTTTCTCACAAATATGCCCCCAGCTCTTTACTTCTTATTGCGGTGAAGCCTGGGATTTCTGTAAAAAGTTTTGACAAAATAAGAAAAATCACCTTCCTTTCAAACATCTCCAACTCTGTTTTCTATACATATTTTTTCTTGTACACTCCCTTCACTGTGAACACGACCTGCGGTTAGCCAACAAAATTGCCATCTTTTTCTCTCTTTCTTTGCTTTTTATTCCAGCTCAGCAATTATTGTGTCAAAGTTGTTAAGGCTGCACAATGCTTTCCGCTAGAATAACAATATGCGAGGTATTTCGGAGTGTGCAAATGGGGGGGGGGGGGTTATTTATTCACGTTCGTGAGAGAAACAGTCAAGAAATCAAAATGAGAGTCACTCTAAATATTGACACTGATATGTGTGGGCTTTTATCCATTTTTGTATGGAATCTGGGAACAAGTTTAAGAAGAGACCATTACTAGTAGGACCATGAAGAGACAGGGTATCTTGTCCTCTCATTCTGTCAAGTTTGAAGAACAGTGCCGAGAGTTTGCATGAATTTGAAGGGGGAAGAAGACAAATACGTCTATGAAATGTGTCCCATTTCTGCTGCAAATCTACTTTAACAGGGGAAAATTGAAACTATCGCTTGTAATGATTCCTGAAGTTAATTCATTGTGCATGTATATTAGCTTTTTTCAATTATGAGTAGCATGATTTTCTCTGATGTGATCTCTCTCTTTTTCTCTTCTTCTTCTTCTTCTTCTTCTTCTTCTTCTTCTTCTTCTTCTTCTTCTTCTTCTTCTTCTTCTTCTTCTTCTTCTTCTTCTTCTTCTTCTTCTTCTTCTTCTTCTTCTTCTTCGGGTTCTTCTTCTTCTTCTTCTTCTTCTTCTTCTTCTTCTTCTTCTTCTTCTTCTTCTTCTTCTTCTTCTTCTTCTTCTTCTTCTTCTTCTTCTTCTTCTTCTTCTTCTTCTTCTTCTTCTTCTTCTTCTTCTTCTTCTTCTTCTTCTTCTTCCACTACTACCACATCCCCAACCCAACAAACCTCTAAGAAAGTTTACACAAACATGGTAGTAACCTGCAAGAAGCCTATATATACTAGGTTGCCTCGTTTCATAATTGACTACACAATTGACTTAAAATTTTAAAGTCTATAGGGAACATTTATACTTCTTCCAAAGAGTCAATGACTGTTGTGTCAGAGAAAGCTAATAGTGCTTCAGCAAGACAGAGCATTAATAGGCCTGAATTTACCGATGCCAGAAGTTGTGTTCATACCGAGAAGAATTACAATCTTTTCACATGAGGGGACATTTTTTTTTTCTTTTTTAATATATAAAGAAATTAACACAATAAATCATGGAGTGAAAGGGGCATACAGAAGGAAACAAATAATTGAATAAGTAAAGAATTAAATAAAGATGATGATAATTTTCAAATAATAAATTTAAATGAAAAGAACAAGCTGTAAAATCACAACCAACCTTTGCCTGGTACAGAGTAAATGGGAGATGTTATCAAAAACGTATAGTTAGGAAAAGGGATGCAATCCTCATGGTTATCTACTTAAACAATACTGTGCTAATGTACTCCCTCCAAAAAAAGAGTGAATTCTCACTCTATTTTCACTCCTCCAAGAGTCCCATCAGTGATCACTTGTTTAGGAGTGAATATCAATTAATTCCAGAATGCTCTCTAATAAAAGAAGCGTGCTTTTTCACTCTATTTTCACTCCCCTGTGGAACCATGCCAGTGATCACTGGAGTATCAAGTGTGAACCTAACACTCTTTTGAACAAAAACTGTTTTCACTTCAGAGAGCCTTTAATATCTCTGTTGTCACTACAGCCAATCTGTGATGCGAAAGACCCTTTTAATCTCTTTTGAGGCAAAAACATCCCAGACGCATCATTAGTAGTGGTTCAGTGCTCTTATTTTTCAAAAATTAAATAGAATGAATGAACGTTTTCATGTATGGATAAGATAGGGTGAGAGAGGACAAACATATTCCGAAATATTTTGTGGAAAACTTCAAAGTGACCTGTAACATATAAATCAAATTGGGCCCATTCACAGACGAGAAAAAGTGAGATTTGAAATGAGTTTCAAATCTCATTTTGTCTTGTGTCGTTCACACATGCCATGGAATAATGGGATCAATTTTCTTATTTTACTTCTATTGACGTCTGCTTTCACTATGCAGCAAAGTGACCATGGTGATTCAATAAATAAATATTTTAAAATTTTAAAATTATGAAATTCTAATCACGATTCAAAAACGATTTTCAAGTCTCACTAATTGCTATGCATGTGAACACCCTTATATCACCTGTAACATGAATATCATCAGTTGGCAAGAATCCAACAATTTACAGTTATATCACAATGAAATATGATTGATATCAGATTTACAATCAATTCAGCCTAAGGGCTGAAAACATGACTGCAGAAGAAGAATCATGTCAAACATTTTCAATACATGAAAGATGCAATCAACTGAAGTTAAAATATGCTATTAAACAACGTATCACTTAAATAGGCTACATATTTAAATTTGAATATGATCACATTCATTCAAATAATTACAACACAAAATGTCCTAGTCTGTCTTTGAAGTCTCTGCAATTATTTTCAAGAAGGTTATTTACTACAAATCCCTTCTTAAATACTCTCAACTACTCAACTGTATCACCTTATGAAAGAATGATCAGATTATATAGGATGCTATTGTGATGTTTCCATAAACAGTACCTGTATAGAGTTGTACAGCCTAAACTGTAAAACCCATTGAGAGGCCCTACAGTCCTGGAATGCACAGTAGATGTATCAGAACTGTTAACGTTATATCAGTATTACAATTTTATGCTCTGGGTTATGGTACTGTGCCACTGAAAATTCTTTTTTTTTTTTTTTTTTTCCTTTTTGTATTGTTGGCAAAGTTTGTGAAACATTCAGCTAAAATTCTGTCCAGAAGGAAATGCAACCCATACAATCACATGCATACAGACAGCCCCAGGTGAAGAATGAAAAGGAAATACAGGTATATCTCTTCAAGGAATATAGACATCTAAGATTTTTTTTTTTTTTATGTCAAAAGAAATACTCCTTCAAACGTGTTTTAAAGGTATTATTTTGAATTTTCACAGAGTTATAAAAGTACTTGGGTTGTTCAACTATCTCAGAATTTACAAACAAAATCCCTGAGAAGTTTTAAGAAAACTTTGAATAAAAGAAAATCTGAAAATGTCACTTTAGGTCTACTCAAATTACTTGATTATAGGCAAAACCAAATAACATGACTGAGTGATCCATCTGCTTTTTAATTTTTAATTGATAATTTTAATGCTTTATTTTATTTTTCTTCTTGGCAACCGCTACTCACCACGCTTGCAGTCTTATAGATAAAGTTGAGTTCTGGTCAAGCAATTACTTAGCGAAAGAAACCGCCTCAATGTAATAGGGAAAAATTTATCATGTCTACATAAGAATTAGTGTATACATAATACTGTGAGGTTTAGGAATCATCAAAATGATAAGAAATTGTCCCGATCTCGCTGAAAAGCACATGCACTGCACACAGAAATGTGTATATGGGACTGCACACACATGTGGCATGAATATTCGGCCCGAAACACTTCAGCTATTTCTTGTCATATTTCAAATATGAGGGCATTCAAGGAGTAATCCTTTTCAGGGACATTTAATCTTCCAAACTGACATATAAGGAATGAGAAAGCTCATAAATTAGTTTTCACCTTTCCCAGAACTCATCTTTTCTTTGATCCGAAGCAGAATCAATGAAAAGAGTGGAGGAACTTGCAGCTGAACTCTTATTCAGCACCAGCAGACCATATACCATCTGATTGCATTATGAGTGAGAAATATTCCACCTTGATACGTCAATATTGTATGTGAGGAGGCACCATCAAGAAAATATAAGCATATTGCTAAGACTTCTTGGTCAACATGACCCAAATAATCACTTCCTCTCAGGACTGTCACCCAAGTTGAGGAATTTACAAAAGGATTCTCAATTTTTGTGTTTACAGAACTTTATTCCCTAGAAACCATTTTCTCTCATTTATTTGCATTCATTTCTTTCCATCGCTCCTCTCCCCCCCCCCCCCTTCCTATATCTCTCTTCTCTCTCTTTCTCTCTCTCTACATATATTATATTTTTTCTCTCTCATTCCATTTCTCACTATGAGTTTCTACCCCCCCCCCCCCTCTCTTTCTCTCTCTTTTAACTTCAACCCTAGTCCTTTCTTGCTAAACTTTTCATACACCAAATCTTTTTCTGTTATGTACAGCACTTTGATTTTTTTTTTTTTTTAAGTGCCTTGGTATTTGACAGGATGTTTGTTCAGACAGGGTAAAGAAAAAAGTCATGAAAAGGCAAAGAATTTGTTGCCTTGCTTGACATAAAGAAAGGGGTCTCCTTTTTATTCCTCTTCATGTGTGCATTGTGGTAGATCTTTGAACAAAATACAATTCAAAGAATTTATTTCACTGCATTTAATGTATACTGACAAAGATCGAAGATTCGGCATGTGCAGTCTAATAGGAACATCACACTGCCATCTTTTTTCTTGTCTTTTTTTTTTCTTTTTTTTAAAGGTAATCTGAGGTTGTAAGATTTGTACACTTTTATTAAAGTGAATAGTGAAAATATAGTTCGATTTTTTGCTGAATATTACTTGAAACCTGTGACCGGGGTGGTAATAATAATGTAAGCGCTTTGGTCAGTTGTTTCTGGTAAAGCGCTTTATATGAAACTGTTATTATTATTATTATTATTATCATTATCATTATCATTATCATTATTATTATTATTATTATTATTATTATCATTATTCTTATTATCATTATTATTATACATTTGTCACACTCAAATTTCTATTATGATTTATACATGATTTGGCATCTGAACTAAAAAAAGATCTTTATCATTTCAAAGAGTATAACTTGTACATTTTTACATGAAGGAAATCTATTTACAGAGCTTGATACTACATTTAAAAAGCAAATTACACTATGAAATCACACATCCATGTTTGAATATTTGTTCCATTGAGAAAGACACCACCCCCTCCCCCTCCCCCTCCTCCTCCTCCTCCCCCCTATCTTTAACAATATCCTATATTGACCAACTTACATAAGAATTGTGTAACCCTAATATTACAATACATTACACAGCTACCATTCTTGAAAATAATACAATCATAATGTTTGTTGTATTTAATGGTTATGTAGGTTGAATGAATGCTCTAGTAATCTTTTGTATGTAATCCACACAGAAATGATTACATTGACTGGAAGGGTCATTAGTTTTCTATCTGAACAGACTTCCGATTATCACAGGAATAAAAAAAAAATTCTTCTTCCTTTGTTCATTTTCTTTCAATGAAATTTATTTTCTCAAGGTGTACGTGTCTAGCAAAGTTTACTTGAAAAAAAATTGTTTAAAGGCAAATTATCGGAATTTACAGCACACTTTGCTCTATCAAAATTTGTTGGCTGACAGCCAAAATCCATTAGCTCATACTTACAAAGTCAATTTCCTTCTGTCTTCAAACGGTACTTTCAGTAGTAACTATGCAAATGTTGTATTTCCTTTACATTATTACATATTCAGTATTTCTTCAGTCTCCGCAAGTGCCTTTGATTAGGCAATTAGATATTGGTACAAATTCCCCCATTGGATATTTTAACATTTAATTGGCTAATTGCTTATCATGAAATGAAATGGTTTCATGGTTTATTTTACCTGACTGCTAAGAAAGCATATTCATGCTTGTTAAAGTAAGCAACCAGGTGACCAACCGCTTTAAGTCCTCTCCGAGGGACTAAATAACGAGGATTAATGCCTTACTAAAGGGCACTAGCACATCCACTTGGTTCCGAACCTGGGTTCTCCCAGTTACGAGACCACTGAGCCATCGCGCCTCCTCCGATCAAGATCCATATCAGTTATAATTTTTAAAAGTATTCATTCTAATTTAACATAAAATGTAGAATAAGCTACAATTATTTTTTTGTAAACAGAGCAGGCAATTATACCATGCAAGTAGTTTAATTTGCAAGGTTCTGTATGTCAAACAGCATTCATTCAAATGATCACTAAGACTTGGGAACAGATCATTTTTAATCGTGTGGACAATTTAATCATCCATGAAAGAAATGAGTTTGTGAATGTGATGCCAGTGTTTCATAAGGTAGATTTCCTAACACAACTAACATAATCAAACGACATTTGACCTTAATTCACAAAAATAATTTGTGTAGGTGTTCAACGTTTCTTTTTGTCATTCTAAATTTCAGAAATGTACACAGAGCAATGAAAAAAACCATCATGGAATATGATTTTGTAATCAGTGTTCCGGTCTATTCGTCCTTTGTGTGCAGTCAGATTCATATATAGTACAGCCACAATTGGGCAAAAGAAATTACAAAAGCCATGTTTGCGGAAAAATACAAATTTATGGTGAGCGGAGTACAGGTAGGTTGTAGCAATGGACCATGACAGTAAAACAAATTGTGTTAAAGCAAGTTAGTGTATTGAGGTCTTGCATGGAAAAAGTACACAATTAATATCTGCAATACGGTATACAAGTGTTCTTGTAGTGTTATTAGATGTAGCTGTATTGGATGTTTGATTAATACGGTATTCAGAAATGTAATACCTATGATTTCTTATGTTTCGTAAAAACTATAGCATCTCTGCAAGGACCAAAATTATAAAAGGAGAAATTGATAATTACCACACTTTTAAACTGTTTCTTACCTCAGTAGGTAAGATGATAAGTAATCATTTATATGGATTTTGTTATAAGACAAAAAAGTATACCTTGTTATCAGCCTGCCTATTTGTCCATGTCTTTGCAAGGTATACTTTTAATGGAAAAAAAAATCATTCTTTCACTATGTGTAGCCTTCACTCAATATGTAGATCTCTTGATCTTCATAATGAAGTAGACATTACAAATACATGTAGATATCAAAACACACAAAAACAAAACACACTTTTTATCAGGCAGGCAGTCATAAAGATAGGGAGGGCATCATACGAGACAGATTTGAAGATTCTCAGATTATAATCAGTATTTCATTCATTATTCTATGAAAGCAGAAAACAAATACCAGTACTAAGATAAGCTCTGATTATTTACATGAAATCTCATAAGGACCACATGTTGATTGCACACTTTAATTTGCAAATATTTGTCAAGATAAGGGGTAAATATTTACATTTTTCAATGTCTTCTATAAATCAAATGCTTTCAAAATTAAGATTTGATATCACGTCGGAAGAAGAACCATCACTGATTGGTACATCAGATAGTCCCAAGAAGACTCAAGAAACTGCATCCTATTTTTCCACCCACTCATTTCAAAGAACAGGCAGACATCATCATCACCCTAGGTTTATATTAAAAGCATGATTGATATCAATATCATGTAGAATATAAATCTAACATCCACACAGGCAGGACTAACAATGCCAAGTGCACCCTATCTCTCTGCAGAGTAACCTGCCATGCATGCACAGCTGATTGTGTGCCACGCCCCCACACTTGCCTACTTAGGCCACATCCCCCTTTTCAGCATTCATGTAGTCTGCATTTTCAGACATTTTAGTCATTTTTCATTTACATATCTCCTTGTTAATGCTATGTGCTCTTGGCCATGAGATAATAAGTTAACATACTAAACATAGCTCAGCAATAAAACTTTAATGTACTACTTGAAACATAGCATCCTTGCTATTAATTATAAATCTACACAAATAAGAAAACAGGGTCTGCAAAGCCACGCCGGATTAGACTAGAATGTAGACAGGTCTCTTTAATAACCTCAACCAACACAAAACAGAATTCTGGCACAGATTGATACAACTCATATCATCTCTCTTCAAATTTTTCATTTTTTTTTTTCATTTTTATCAAAAACATGAGTAAGATATAATCATAATCATTTGTTTTTACAAATACAATGTCTACAGTCCTCATACATAAAGAATAAATTGAACATATACCTATAGCTCAAAGTTTGAATTTATTGATTCATCCATAATACCACAAAGAGATAACTAATAATTATAGAAGAAAAAAGAAACTTTATCTATGTCATTAATGTAATCAATCTCTATACCATCGTTATCAGGATGACTAATCTATCCACCAATTTACTATTTCTATGATAATTATGTCCCAGTCACTTCAGACAATATACCAGATAGTATATCTTAAAAGTTTCATGGAGTTTTTGTTTCTCTATGATTTTAAAACGAGCTTCTATACTAAACTTTCCATACAAACTGTGCCATGGTCATTTCAGACAATATACTTACCCCGATTCCAAAGTTGCATGGCTTGAACAGTTTCTTTGACTAAAAACTATTTCAGTCATGTACTAAAATAACATCAACAAAAAAACATGATTAACAATTACAAAGCCAATAGCTTTCTTACTTTTTGAAAGTGTTCTTCAGAGAGGCAACCTGTTCTGATTTCGACTTTGTCTCTAGCTCTTTTAATTAGACAATATTGTCTGTTTGGAGCAAGAAGGGCATTAAGTCCCATCATTTGTACAAAGTTAATGCCCTTCTGGCTCCAAACAGACAATATGTTCCTTTCTATTCCAGAATTGTGATGCTTTGCACTCTATCTATTAACTTACAAGGGGATAACCATTTTGTTTTCATCGAAACCATTTGCCAATCACGTTTACTACACAATTTAAAGGGTACCAATCACAAAAAATATTTTGCTCTCTATGTTAGAGGTTCCATGTCATTATACAGTATTCAAAATAAGGGCTTCAAATATTTATTCTATAAAGAGATATTGCAATTTTGATTACACTCTCTATAAGCGTAAAAGCAACTCATTAGTAGACTACTCGATGCACCTGCAGGTGCTCGCCAAGATAAGGGCTCGCGCGGAACCAAAGTCAGAGTTCGGTTCCACACGAGCATTTTCAAGTTATCCTTTATTTCCTTCATACTCCTTAACCCTTTCAGGACACTTGACCACAAATTGGGGTTTGGCTGAATAACTTCTGATTCAGAGCCCTAAAAAATATACCAGATGCATGAGTAGAAAGAGAAAAAATTTCTGCACACACTATGTCCATTTTTGTTGCATGACCATATTACGTTTAATGCCAGGAATTTTAAAAAGGAGAATAAGCTTCAAAATCCTTAAATTGGCAACATATTGAGAGGTTCAAAATAACTGTTCTTATCAAAATTGGCAATTTTTTTTCAACTTTCGACTAAGTTTCTAACGATGTATATTGTTTTCCAAGACATTACATTTTGTTAGAACCATGTAGCACTAAAAGAGAAATATTAGTGTTGCCAATTTGAAGAACAAAATGTGATCAATTTATCCCTTGAATAATTCCTGTCCTGAAAGGGTTAACTGTTGACCAATAGAAAGTCAGATAAAGTTATTCGAGGTTGATTTTATACTTTCTAGCTGTATGCAAATTACTTTGTCAGGTGATTGGTACACTTTAAGAAGTGCAATTTCTGCTTGGCATCTAGGATTTGGACATTATGTTCCTTTTCATTCCAGAATAATAAGGCTTTTTACTTTTTTCATTGCCTTATGAGGGATAACCATTTCCGTTTTTCCTCAAAAAAATATGTCAGTCATGTTTACTATAGAAATTAGGAAGTGCATCTCAATTCCAAAGCAGAGAGGCTTTCCGCTGTATTCATTTCAAAGTGATATGCTTAATCCAAGTATACCTAGGATGAATTTGAATCTGCCTTATAACAGTTTCTTAGAGTACCAAACAGAAGACTGGGTTTACTGATCCCAGGCTGACCCTGAACGGCGTTTGATTTCCCACTATAGAATCAAACTGCTCTACAAATAAGTACTGGCCTTCTACTGCTCAAATAGAAAGAGACATTCCCATGCAAACAGGGTTTTCAGGACCGCCGTTCCTTAGTTAGACCGGTAGCAAACAAACATGGCCTTACATAGGGACAATATCATGGGGTCACTATTGACCATATTCAAAGGCTTCAGGAGAAAAGTTAAAGGGGACTAAAGACAAAAATATTTTTTAATCAAAGGAGCTCTTTGGGGATTTGCTGTAGTATTTTGTTAGATTTTCTTGTGACAATATTTATGTATTCTTTTATTTCTAAGGGATTTTTACCACAGCTCTATTTGGAGATTTCTTGAGCTATATTAGAACTTTTCAGAGCTAAACTATTCACTGCAAACATGTATTTCTTTTCATTGAAGGAGACCAACTGTATGCTTTTAGGTCTAGGGTTACATGCCAGTAAACTAAGTTCATTATTAGCTTCAAATATTGCTTCTGTAAAAGGATACTGCGATTTAAGTACAGTCTAAATAAAGGTAAAAGCAATTTTATATAATTCATATAATTTTATATAATTTTATATCTTCTAAAAATATACAACTAATTTTGTGGAAGGGTGACTGGCCCCCTTCCAAGTATAAAATCTGTAGTACACCAGGGTCCTGTTTCATAAAAATTGTTACTAACTTGTTACAATGATTGTAATAAGCTAATGAAATCCTTGTATCTGATTGGCTGAGAGAATATGTCATAGAAATGTGGCAGTTGTTATTGATAACAAGTTTGATGAAACAGGGCCCTGGGCTATTCAAATTCAGAGGGATTAACTGGCAACCCGAGTATTTTTATCTAAAATGTAAATGAACTCTAGGACACTCTCCTCTGTTCCTATTTTAAAAATAACGAAGGTCTGTTTTCCATTCCAAAAGCATGTTGGTCTTGCCGGGGTCTATAATTCAACTGTATGGCTCTTAGACTAGCAGATGAAGGTTACTGACTCAATATGCTTGGTGCAGAGTAAACAAGTATATATTCCTGGATTTTATATATTTAAAGTAGAAAATAAATTAGTCCCAAACCACACGTGACGTGAAGCCAAGTCATATGGATGGAGATAATGTATGGAATTTTTCATGAAACTATTCCAGAAGAAACAAAAAATCAGATATATGGAAACACTCAACACTCATAAAGCTTTATAGACACTTAGTTTGCAGCCAAGATAAATATTGACTTCCCAATTGCAATAGGATTTGCAATTTCAATATTTGACAGTCAACGGAAAGCATGATAAATGAAGATATATAACTTGAAAGAGGTAAATTAAGTTGGCCATTAAATGGGGATAGATCAGTGTTTGGATGAACACTTCTGTGAAGTATTGGAGTGTCACATAAAAGCCTTCAGACAGGATTATTTGCAGTCGGCCATGAAATGGCTGATTCTGTTTGTGTGCTTTTATGCCAAGATTTGAGAGGAATTGAATAGCTACAGGCAACAGATTATGAATGAATTTGGATCCCCTTTAAACAAGTCTACCACAATAATGATGTCTGTGAATCACTCTGCTGACTGTGGGTTAGTCTAGATCTGCATAAGACCTAAGAAAAGTAAGAATCATTGAATATTCAGACGACTTCCTTGCCTATCATATGAAAAGTCGACATTCAAACTAGTCTCTTACAAGTACGTACGTGTACTACAGCTTCTATTCATATTGAAAGCTTAGTTCATGAAACTGATCACACAAAACTACAGGTATAATGTAAAACCAAAAACTTTCGCAAAAATTAAAGTTTCGCAAATCAATATGGACCCCCCCCCCCCTTTTCGCGACAAGAAACTTCTGTAAATTGCAAAACTTTTAACACTAGTCATGCTGTTAATACACCATTTCACAGCATGACACATTTGCAAATTTCCATCACCTGCGAAATTGGAAAATTTATTATGCACACAATTATTTCTGGTTTTACATTACATGTACATATGGTCCCTGCTCTGTTGAATTTGATTGTATTTGAAAGCTACACACTTACACAGATACCTGGGAGTTCCTTTGTGCTCTTTATTTCAGAGTATAAGTTCAGACAATGAGTACCACTTAAATCAAGTTCAATTATTTCCATGGTTTATTCCTGTATCATTTGATCTTACTTGATAATTTCTATGTGGAGCTAGAGAGCATGACCATGAATGATGGTACACTAATACTATGCAAACATTCTATCATGCATTCTATCAATGATGTGTTCCCCCCTCTACCATTTCACATCATCACCTGAGAAACAAAACAGTGTTACCTCATAAAACTGTGCATAGAGTCAACTCCCTTCTGGCACTCAACATACAATATGTAAGGTTACATGAACATGCAAGCCAGTTCAAACTTGGGCCCACCCATACTTCATCATTCTGTTACCCCGTCATCTGCTGAGAGCCAGAAAGGCGTTATCTAATTGCACTTCACAAACAGCAAGTGCCTTCTGGCACTCAGACGACAACATGACTTTAAGGGAAGAACATCAAAGTCACCTCAAACTTGGGCCAACCGAATCACATATTTTGTCATTCAACTTCCATGCCAACCGCTGAGAGTCAAAAGAATGTTAACTCATGAACTTGACATAAAATTAATGCCCTTCTGGCACTCAATCAGCGGACAATTTATTCAGACCTCTCACCTTTTATAGAATATTATTGAGGCATAAAAGGAGGCAATGAAAGATTGGAATGGAAGGAACATGAAAGACGGTTTTCATTTACTCAACGATCACATTTCCAAACTGTGTCAATACAGTTCAAAGTCTAAAACAGTATAAATCTTGTCAACATCTAGCGTCTATGCACCTGTACGTGCACTGCACACACTTGTGAATCTCCTTTCACCTTTATTTGCACAACACTACCATGGTGAATTAATACGTTGCTTTCAAAGAAATGCAGATATTATCACATAAGATGTCTCTGATAAAATAATATTCCAACATAATTCACATGTACTTGAAGGGAAAATAAAGAAAAGGAATTTTTTGCCAGCTGATATATAAAATAAACTAAGGCAAGGGTTCTTGATTACTGGTACTTATTTTCTGAAGAGGGGTAACTTCAAGTAATATGTCGAAACAGGAGTGTCTCAACTTATAACTACTTAATGCTTATTAGCACTTGTAGATCATTGTGAAGTTTAGAGGTGTCATTTATATTTACCTTTCCAGATTTAGCAGATCTTCCTCCACTACTGGAACTGGTTGTTGTGCGTTTGGTTGTCACAACCCTACGCTGCTGATGTGACGAACTTCCGCTCCTCCACGACATGATTCCGAAATAACTTTCTTTTTCTTCACCTCCGTAGAAAAAAAGAATCACTTCAGATCCACATCTCACTTTTCAAAAACTTTCAGGGAAGATCTCAAGGACCACCGAGATGGTGATGTATCCACTTTGTATGGTATCTCTCAATTTCTCGGACTCCAAAGTGATGAAAAAGATGTGTCCAACAGTTTCTCCTCAGAAACCTACAGTAAGAGGACTGGGTTTGTGAGTTAAAGAAACCGAAGATGCAATCTTTCTCAAGAGTCGATCAAGACAACTGGAGTAGGCCTGCTTGCCGAAGAAGCAAACCCAATCCTGTCAAAATCTCGACGAGACTCCGAGAATTTTTCCAGTCCTTACTTCCGAAAAAATGAAAAAAGAACTTTGACCACACCTCCAATACGTCTGACTACACTGGCAGTCAACGATGGAGTGATGAAATGAAAAGGTACCAGCCCAAAGGTTGAAGCGAATTTCCTCTCTCTCTCTCTCTCTCTCACACAGATAGGGCACAATGAGCCAGTGCCTCTGCCGAAAAAGTAAGCATCGCTTCGCTTCACGCCCTTTCTCAAGACCAACAATAGGTCTAGTGCTAGTCTTGATTATTCAGACACTATGTCAACAGAAAGGGAAACTTAGGAACAGGAGCAGACCCAAGTGCATTTGCCTGTTTCCTCACTACATGGTTGTCTCTACTCACAATGCAAGAATATACTATATCAAATGTTGTCAGTCTGTACCATCTATAAACGAAAAAAGGGTAGCCTAAAGATTAAAGGATATTAATATTATTTTTATCACTATTCTTGACAATTTATGCCATACTAATATTGTAAAAGTTTTGTTTAATACAAACCATTACTCTGAAATTTAAATAAATATGCATTTCTTGTCTTTTGAAGTATGAATTAACATATGACACATCGTTAATACAATGTGAATACTATAGAAAGGAATCACTGGCACATTTTAAAGATAAAGTTGAGTTCTGGGGAGCGTTTCATGAAAGGATTTGTTGGATATTTTTTCCGACAAGTGTTATAAGCTACTGAAATCCTTGCATCTGATTGGCTGAGAGTAAATTTGTCAGTAAAAATCACTGACAAAATGCTTGATGAAACGCTCCCCTTGTCATGCGATTATGACCGAAACTGTCTGGAAGCACTTGGGAAAGGTTGATTATACATTGTACATAAGAAGTGGTGTATGTTGTGAGGTTTTCGGAATCATCAAAATTAGAAGAAATTGACTCAATCCTGTTGCAAGTCATATGCACTGCACACAGAAATGGGTATATGGGCCCAAAAATTTCAGCTGTTTCTTTATATATTACGATTTTTGAATATGAGCCCGTTTGAAGAGCAATCCTTGTCAGGGGAAATTTCTTCTTTGATAATCTTCCAAACTTACATTATGAGTATGAGAAAGCCCACAAATTATTTTCACCTTTCCCATACATCAAACCTTCATTTTAAAATGTAATTAAATAAACTCCAGGGTCTAGATGATTACAGACTAGGTGGCCACAAACTTTTGGACAGTCGCAAAAACTTCTGTATTGTGAGAGATGGAATGAATGTGTTGTATTGTGATTATTGGTCCAGGGTCTAAACCAATCAGCTGTAGAAAACGAGTGCTAGAGAGAGAGAGCAGAAAGAGGGAGAGAGGGGAAAGAAAGAGAGACAGACAGATTGATAAAGGGAGGGAAAGAAAGACAGATTGATATAGGGAGGGAGAGAAAGTGAGACATATTGATAGAGGGAGGGAGAGAAAGTGAGACAGATTGATAGAGGGAGGGAGAGAAAGTGAGACAGATTGATAGAGGGAGGGAAAGAGAGACATTTGATAGAGGGAGAGAAAGAGAGACATATTGATAGAGGGAGGGAGAGAAAGAGAGACACATTGATAGAGGGAGGGAGAGAAAGTGAGACAGATTGATAGAGGGAGGGAGAGAAAGAGAGACACATTGATAGAGGGAGGGAGAGAAAGAGAAACACATTGATAGAGGGAGGGAGAGAAAGAGAGACACATTGATAGAGGGAGGGAGAGAAAGAGAGACATATTGATAGAGGGAGAGAAAGAGAGACATATTGATAGAGGGAGGGAGAGAAAGAGAGACATATTGATAGAGGGAGGGAGAGAAAGACAGATTGATAGAGGGAGAGAAAGAGAGACAGATTGATAGAGGGAGGGAGAGAAAGAGAGACAGATTGATAGAGGGAGGGAGAGAAAGAGAGACAGATTGATAGAGGGAGGGAGAGAAAGACAGATTGATAGAGGGAGAGAAAGAGAGACATATTGATGGAGGGAGGGAGAGAAAGAGAGACAGATTGATAGAGGGAGGGAGAGAAAGTGAGACAGATTGATAGAGGGAGGGAGAGAAAGAGAGACACATTGATAGAGGGAGGGAGAGAAAGAGAGACAGATTGACAGAGGGAGGGAGAGAAAGAGGGAGAAAGAGGAAAGAGGGCAAAAAGAGGAAGACAGACTGACAAAGTGACTGACAGAGGAGGGTGAGAGAAAAAGAGAGGGAGAGAGAGAGTGAGGAGAGAAAAGAAAGAAAAGGAGAGGGGAAGAGGAAGAGAGATATACAAAGAGATATTCTAAGGGATGACAGAGAGGGGGGAAAGTAAGAAAAAGCTCATAATGGGGGTGGGGGAATGGGAAAAGTTTTATAATAGGGATACAAAGATAAAGAGTCAGACAGACAGACGGACAGACGAACATCTTTAAGAATAAGGCAGACACATAAAGACATAAATGGAGAAAGACCATGGTAGTATACATGGAAAGATGGACACTTTGCAAGAAAATGAGATAAAGTATTGATAGAATGAGGCTGAGAGCAATAAAGGAAAGGATATCGAGAGATGATGAGAAATCGCAATGTTATTCATAAACAAAATAACAATCAGTTTGAGAGAAAAAAAACAGATAAAAGTCCAAAAATAGTTTTGGAACATTAAATAGCAGGTCTCTACGTATGAGTCACAGGAGAATTTCAAATATAACTGAAGAAATAATGAAGCCTGAGGCCTTTGTATTTTTCAAAACGAGATAAAGATGTCTAGTCTTTTCATGGCATTCACGGTGGTTAGCTGGGAATCTTAGAAAAGTTTGAATAGGCAATGGAGATTTTATTAAGAGTGAGTGAGGTTAATGATCAACATTAATCATGTCTGCCTTTCCAAAGATTGGACCCACAAACAAAAATTGACCTGTCCACAAATTCCTAATTTGAGGATATGGTAGTACAGAAAGAAACATAACCATACTCTCCCACGTCTACTCAACATCAATAGTCTATGCATAGCTACAGCATATCCACCATACATTTTTATTTCAAAAACATTTCAAACCTAACTTAATTATACAACACAAGCTTGTGAAGCACATAGTTATATAGTATTCAAATTGATTACAATAAAAAATTTAAAAAGTGATCATTTTTCTACATGCAAGGGCTATGACTACTACTAAGAGCAAAAACTACAAGCTCCACTTTGCTTCTCCTGATATCACATTTCTATACATGCTCGTTTTATTTCTACTATACTAAGAGCAAAAAAAATACAAACTCTTTACTATTCCCAATTTTTACAGTATACTTCTCCATTGACCGAATTGGATATTTCCCAAGAATTAATCATACCAAGTTATCATGAAATCATTCGGCCATGACTTTTCCTTGCTCAAGCCAACACCTTCATTCATATTTTTCTTCCATATTTTCTTTATATCTCTCTTTCACCTCTCCATACCCTGGGTCCTTGGCGAAGACGCTAAATTGCCAACAAACTTGTTTTCACACCACACCTTCTCATTAGCCGTTACCATGGCAACTACGTAATTCAGGCCCAAAATATTCCCACCTCCCACCGAATATCTCTATTTTCCCATCGCCTCTCTCCGTCTTTTATTGTTCACTTATCCATGACCTTTGACAAATTTTCTTTGTACATTTCAATGAATTTAGTCGCAATATATGGCTATGAAGATAAATGACAGCCTCCCTTTATCCTAATGGAAAATAATGAAAACCAATCAACAAGCAATCAAAAAGTTCAAAACAACTTTCAATCATATTTCCTTTAATTGACAGTAGTATGGCAGTGCCTGGTTGTGATTTTTCACAATTAAAATCACTTTTCCCAGCCAACTGACACATTTTGTACTTGCACATGGACTGCTTTCAGAAAATAATCATGAAGTATTCAAAATGTACGAAAACATATGCCTACCACGTATATACTAATTCCTGAAAATGAAAAAAAATATCCTTTAGCAATGCACCACTAAATACAGATCTAATTTAATAAGCAAATGAAATAGGGTAGTTGATTTATTTTAGCTTGTTTTGGTAGCACTAAGCATGTTTTTATTGCTTACAGCAATAGATGGTATAATCTGTATACATTTGAATATAAGTAATATAGGAATCACAAGTAGTTGTCATGAATATCAAATGCCAAGAACATATTAGAGACTAATTATGACGGGAAACGGGGGAGTATTTACATAAGTTCCAATTATTACCCATCATTATTTTCACATTCAGTTCTCCACGCCTACAGGAACAGATACAGGAACTGTATTTTCTCAGATCACATGCTTCAATGAGGTCCCAAACACATTCAGTTTAATGGAATTATGAGCTTGTCAGCACAATATTGATGAGGAAATGAACAATATAACATATATTAAGGTGTGGTAGGCTTTGTAAAAACAGCCACAACAGACACAGTCCATTAGGCATTCAATAATATTGGAAGTCATTTCTTCCCCTCCGGCAAATATTGTAATTCAGTGTTTTTCAATGGGATCAGAAGGTTTTTAAAGTATTTTCTAGATTTTTGCTTTTCCTTATCTTGATGATATAACAATGAACAAATATCTACATTGCAAACTGGAGAGGGATAATCCAGTCTTATACAAGGGATTAAAGGTCAGGCGTAGCATTGATAAAAGTGAAGGGGTAAAAGAATAGAGTTTTTTATATTCAATTCTTTTTTAACAAGATGACAAAAAATAGCACAAAACCACTGAAAGAAACTTTTGTTTTTGCATCCATTATAACATTTGTTCTCCCCTGCTATTTTTTCTTCTTTTTTTTTCATAATTGAGGCAATACTTTTGTGTTTTTTGTAAGAGATTTTAAACTTATAGTTTAGAAATACTACTTAATTTCATATGCTTTCTATTTACAGGGAGGATTTTAATAAGTCATCATCCAAATAAGTAAAAGGTTTCTCCTGATACTCTCACTATATAAAAGCTTGACTGCTTCTTCAAAGCTCAGGTGTTCCTTGTTAACTGGAGATTCATCCATCTACAAAATGTTGGGTTTTAGCCTGTTAACTTATTTATTCGCCATGGATGGAAACCCTGGACTGCCATACTGTTTGGAGCATATCATACATGAACGCTGTACGTGCGCCAAAAGTTGGCTGAGGCAGGCCCGTTTGTTCCATTGGTCGACCAAAGCCAGTAAAGTTTTAATGATGGTAAGAAGGATATCACAGGCTAGGGACTATCAAAAATGAATATCATACCAAAATCAAATAGTTTTTAATGAGTTTAACATTTTGTAGCATTGAACCTTTGCCTAAAGTTGCCACAAACCCTAAAAAAGTCACAACCAAATTTTTCACAAAGTTTCTACAATGAGAATGACACGACAAGACTGTGAGAACTTTGTGCATTAGAAGGCCACGCGCACTTCAAATGCTGAATCGCTGTTTGTCATTGAGGGTTTGAAAAATGGAGGAGGACCATTCGTCTTTATACTTCTGTACTCTGAAGCCTGGTACAATTCAATACAATTGCCATACAGACTATATGTACCTGCTATGATTACCTTTTTAAGTTGTTTATAAAAGAAACATTCATGACAATCAAAAACATTGACAGACCTTCCAAAGTGTTTATGGGAAAAAAATCATGAAGAATATTAAAATTCTGACGTTCAGAGCATGTCGACCGATTCTGGTGTGATAAAACCAAGTTGAATGGAACCATTTAATAACAAAAATTATAACAATCAACCATTATGCTAGTGATTCAATGCCTACCGCGTTTAATAACTCTTTGAATGTTTATAAAAATTTGAAAGAATGTTACATGCCATTTGGAAATGAATTCTCAAGAAATATCTCTTGAGTTGTTGCATGAAATTGAGAAGTTTTATTAGATATACATATAGACAGAATTCTGTAGTGTATATACTTCAGACAAAATGGAAATGTTAAAGCTGATAGAAGCCAGGAATGCAGTAGTTTTAACAACTTGAAAGATAGGAAAACTGAGTTAGACTGAAAAAAAAATTAACTTTGCATGGGTATATTAAATAATTACATCGATAGGTGGAAAAAAAGAATACATGGCTCAGTTTGGGTTGACGTTTTAGAAAAGCTTAAATTAGATGTCACATTGAATATCTTTTAAAGGAAATTAAAAAGTAGCTCTAATTCATAAGAAGCAATTGATAGACCGTAATTGGAAAATATAAATGGTGTTCACTGAATTTACCACTGCATGATTTCATTTGGGGAAATTGTTTGAAATTTCATCCTAAAGTTAGCTGCTTCAGATGCATGTATCAGTCATGTTGGGTTTTTCCAAAGGTGGGAGTTTGTTTGTTGTGTATCTCAGAGTAACTCATCTCACTCACCCCCGAATAATTATTTCATTTGCTCATTCTTACTCACTTTCAAACACTGCCATTCCATCATAGCTGGATAGCAGTACTGAACGGGAAAAACCACATGGTTTATGTAAAAAGTGACCAATGTTTTTTCAAGTTGTAGTAGCTCTCTCAAAACACAGTTGCCAAATATTTCTCTGAGGTGCTAAAAGTCAACTTCCTTGGTCACAATAAAAACTGACTTCCATTGTTAGCGGAAACAAAAGGACAAGAAAAAGCTACATACTTTGTAAGAGAAATGATGAATGGCTATGTGTGAAGCCTTGTAAAGTGGTATGACCTAGTGGACCAATGGCATGGATGCCTTCAGTAGCTTTTAACACCAGGGGGTTGTGGGATGCCCACTCAGACTGCAAAGTCAAGGTGGACAACACACCTCTCTCTCAGTAGCTTGTAACATTCTAGGCCTGGTCACCATATGCTTTCAAAGAGGAGAAATGTTATGGTTGTTGTGTGGGAGCATTTTGGCTCCAGTAGGATTGATGATTCATGATTAAAACCTTTAAAATATATATGTGTAATTGGGTTTTTTTTTTACAGATATATATCAATCAAATATATATATATTTAATAATCATCTAACAACAAATGTTGCATAATGGCCAGTACTCAAAATTTACCTGTCAAATGTAAAAACTCATTTGATTATACCCACAGCTTTAAAAAATGCCAAACATCATTTGTTTAGATATAGAAAAAAGTTTATGGAAATAAGATTTATAAACTTGCAAATAAAAAAAGCTATTGATTTTAATGTTTTCAAGGAGATACAAACCTTCAAGACACTAAATTATTTTACAACTAACCAAACCTGCCTGTAAAATTGTGCTTTTGTACAATTCTATCTTCTTCTATTTTTTTTTTCATTTCCATCCGTTGTTTGAAAATGTGTCACTTTCTTTTACATTTTCAGTGCCCAATCTTCCATATCTTTCATGAATCTGTCTTTCTTCCATCTCTCTCTCCTTCCCTACTTCTCCATTTCTATAATTGTTTCAACTTTTCATTTCTTAATCCATATACATGCAAACTAATCCTTTCTTGCCTCTATCATTCTGTCTTTCTCTCTCTCTAAAAACAATCACCCTCAGACCTGGACAAAAGAGTCTAGCCTTTATTTGCCAACCATTCTCACACAATTTTGTTTGGAGTGAGAGAAAACTTTGATCTCAAACATTAACTGACATTGAAATCTTACAGTTCAAACAACGCTGTCACTGACTATCGCAATGTAAGCGAACATGAGAAACATCAGATTACAAAAGCAATTCAACATATTACATTATTTGTTCACCGCATGCATACAATTGGATATCACAGGTAGAGAAAGAAAAGGGCTTGGCAGACCATATCGTCTGTTGAAAGCCAGAAAGCCGTTAACTAACTCTGTGTGAATGAATATGACTTTAATGCCCTTCTGGGTCTCAGCACATGATACTGTGTTTAAAATGAGGGTGGCTCAGTCTTTGGTGGAAATATATATTAGCATTGCAGAAAGTCAACTTTCAATGCGATATCCAAAGACTGGAAACAAAGAATCAATTACAAGTGTGAACCCAAGACAGTGAACTGTCATCTTCTGAAATGCAATGCAATCATATCTCAAATACATTATGAATGGTATTCCTTACATACATGTATAAGTGATAATATTGACACTGGTGATTAGAGTAACTTTCAATTTCTTGCCAGATAATAAGAAGGGTCCAGGGTTGTTCTTTAGTGGATCTTAAACAAGCCTTGCTTATCATCACATCCTCAATACTCATGCATGCACATCGTGAAAATTCTTGAAAAGGGATTTCTACATGAGGTATTACAGTGAAACTTTTGTGCATGTATAAAGACTTCTGAAGAGATACAAGAAAATTGGTCTTTATGTACAGGTCCCTTTCATACATCTTCAGACGAGAAACACTGTAAAGGGGAAACCCCCAAAATGGTCTTTACAGACAGGTGGTCTTTCTATACAGGTGGTCACTAAAGTAGGTTAAATGTATTTCTTACTACATAAATTGTAAGATATGAACTAAATAAATACTCTCACACACCCACTAAGAGAGATGGGCACAACATAGCTACATGCTTATACCTGTCAAATAATATTCATCACATCTGTGAGAAATTTCAGTTCAAAACATGTTTTTATATGATGGCTCTACCAATTTTTTTTCTTCATGTTTTTTTTCCTCAACAAGGATGGGTAAGGGTGGTCTGATATCTTGTTCAAACATTTTTAACCCCCCCCCCCCCCTCTCAACACCAAAAAAAAAAAAAACTCATCTCGTCATATTTTCCTTCTATGCATCTTTTTTCAATAAAGCACATAAATAAATTGCCCTCTTATACTCCCTAATATCACTTGTATAATTCTGCACTGATTTTATCTCATCTCAAATTTATATAGCTCACTTATAATAATGTTTAATTTCAGCTCAAAATTTTTCCTTATCCTTAAAACATCAAATTATGGCAAAATAATGAGACCATGCCAGGCAAAATTTATTCAACTTTTTTTTTTTTTAACTCACTCTCCTTGCATTTTATCTATCATCTATTCTGTCTAGACTAATGTTTCATAAGCATTGGTTCACTTAAACTGCAAGGTTTCTCAAAGAATTGTATGATGAATGTCTTTAAAAGTGTTGCGACAATGTTCTATTTGGAATAGAGATTTCCTTGAAACTCAATGTTATCAGACCAAGCTCCCTGATCCAATGATTGTATAGGGTTAGTATTCACTTGGGGTATGTTTTAACTAGGGTACCGATTTGAGGAAAGAGAGAGGTATAAGAAAGGGAAAGAAAAAAATATTAAGCAGGAAGATGGATAAAAAGAGGAGATAAAGAGGGAGAGATGGAGAAAGACAGACAGAGAGCTTGGAAGGCCAGTTTTCATTACACTGACTTTTCACAGTAGCCTGCCGATTCTGATCCAGAGAAATTATCCCGATCACAACTAGCTTGAACCAATTCGCAGTGAAGATGGAAATAGCATGCTATTTGATTATTGCACTCTGGATAATAGCTAAAGCTATATCCGCAGCAAACTAGGGCTTGCTCGCGAAACAGCCTTCTATTTGGGGCAATTAGAAGGTTAATTTGCCAGTGAAGTGACACTCATGACTGTAACATGCTCTGAAGCTTCAGCTAATTCCTCAAGCAAGCATGGATTGGTCGACTCAGGCTAATGGAAACAGGGAACTTCAAACTTGAACTAGTTTTTAGAGAAGCACTGATCAGTTTTATAATATCTCAAGATCAAGCATGTTTGGGCTAATAAAAGGAGTACCCACAGAGAGTCCGGACAGGGGTGGGATTTGGAATGGGGGATTTTGCCATTAGCAAACCCAGTTCTTTGTAAAAAGAGGGATTTGATATAAACACCCACTCCCTGGAATCGAAAGAACATTCAGCAAATGTCCCAAGAATGTGGTTCAACAGACTCCTTGGAAAACCTGCTGAGTGGCATCCAAACAATGAAGGCTAATATCCAAACAAACTCCAAATTCTTAAAAGGTAGACTTATACTTTTGGTACTATTAGGCATAAAAGACTACACTTGCTTGAAAAAATATTAGGAAATGAGTGTATACGTAACTATAATTAATTCAAATCTCTCGCAAACGTGGAAGACTGAGGACCATATGAATATTATTTGACGGGCGAACATTACTGTGACTTTTTCAAACCCTGAGGAAAAACAACATAACAAAGGTGTCAAGTTTCAAATACTCTTCACAGATTTTTAGTTCAGTCACCTCAGAAGGGTTTGATGTCTGAGGAGAATTTGAAGGAGAAACGGTATATATACAGAACATTCCCAAAAATGAGAAGCATAAAGTGTAGATATCACATGAGTGTTTAAAAGAAAGGTTTGTAGCTTTTGTTGTATTATTTCTTCAAAAAGCTACTTGAAAAAGTGAGGAGGAAAAGAAAAGTTTTGAACAGCAGCAACAAATGTCTGTCATATTTCACAGGGGATACGTTGGCAAATGAAAGTCCTTGTATACTCTATTTGTAGATTTGAAATCTCTGCTAATAGAAAATTAATTAATAGATAAGTGGAAAGAGCTTTGCAGAAGAACATGATCCAGCTTATGTAGGCTTACTAGTTGATTTCTTTATCCTTGCACTCATGTTGTATTTACAACAAATATGATGTGTGGATACTATCAGAGCTGTTTCTCTGAACAACATGAAAGCAGAACGTTGCCTTTACCTCGGATTCCCTTTCAACATATTAGAACCACATACAGGTACATAACCTCATCATTGTCAGGAAATCATTCATGAGAAGATAATGGCACTTTCTCCGACCAACATAGTCTGTTTGAATCATTCCTGCACGTATGTGTCTTCTTGGAATTTGCAAGGATTCGGCCAATTATGACTGTTCATTGCAGGATTAAAATTCTTCGTGCCCATGTACTAAATCAAGCCATTGTATTGAAAAGTATGGGTTTACTACATTGTTGGTTCCAGTTTTAATATAACATTAGGAAGGACAGTTGAGAAGTAAAGGTTTCTTTTATATTGTGTGTTCCAGTTTTTATACAACATACAAGAAGAAAGTTGCACAGCAAAGATACCTTCTATTGTGGGGTGGGTTTTTTTTCTCTCTTCTTCTTCTCTTTTGGTAAAGAGTAAGACAAGGATAGAAGACCAAGAAATAAAATAAAGGTTTGGTGAGGATTCAGTATTCTGGTATCTATCTCAAATAGCATTAAATCACTGGCTTGTTTAACCAATCAGCACTGTTATGTCTGCTGTGTACAATGAGCACTATTAAAGGCCATTTAAAACAAGAGGAAAATACTTGCATAGACAAATGTATTTTTTTTATATATATTGATTATCACCATCAATGCTATCAATGCTATCATTGTTATTTTTACCAACTGTATGAACATCATCATTTTTCCATCACCACAATTATCTCCAACATCTCCATCATCATTATTTTTGTTTCTGACTCAACCACCATCATCATCATTGCCACCATCACCACCATCATCATCATCATCATCCATCGTCATTGTCCTCATCATCATCGTCACTGTCATCACCATCATCATACTCATCCTCATCATCACTATCATCATCATCGCCACCATCACCACCGACATCATCACCACCATCATCGCCACCACCATCACCATCATCACCATATCACCATCACCACCACCACCACCATCATCATCATCATCATCATCATCATCATCATCACCACCACCACCACCAACACCACCACCACCACCACCACCACCATTATCAACATCATCATCATCATCATCATCATCACCACCACCATCATCATTATCATCATCACCATCACCACCACCATCATCATTATCATCATCATCATAACCATCTTACCTGGAAGTGTAGGATGATGGTCCAGATCAGACCTAGAATGAGCTTGGGGTTGCCATCCACAATGTCTTCATTCCTTATATTCACTAATTTAATCTATGAAAATAAGATAGAGAAATATAATGCTACATACCGAACTAATTAGCATAAATTACTCCTCGTATCAAAAATACATGAATTATTGCATAATTCATTTTTCAGTAACTACATATATAACAACAATGCAAAACAGAGATACATGACTTTCTTCTGCTATCCTCTTTATGGATACACAGACAGAATTGAGAAAAGATAAATTTCATCAGGATTAGTTAAACATCTACCAAAGATCACCTTCATTCTGAATCTGCTATTGTGATACTGTTAATTCACTGAGTATAGTTTTCCAGATGAGATATATGAAAGTGGGCACTCAAACACTTCAGGTGTAAAGTATATACATGTAAGTCTTTGCCCTTTTAGTTCTCATCATAGGAACTTTGAAATGCTAGTGATGGCCTACCACATGAAATCCTCAAAGAAACATTCTGATTTACAGGTAAAGCCATGACAGAATTGAAACCTGCTGTCGTGACTCAATACATTGGAAATTACTAGAAATGCAGAAATATTCGCAATCTTGCTGTTTTGCACTGAGAGTTGTTAAAGGGATTTGGTAATTTTGTGGAGGCTTGATTTAATAAATTGTTGAATTTTGATATCTGTCTTGTATAATGATGTTCAGAAGGATAAATAAATAGCCAGGCATAGAAAGGTTTTCAAATATATAATGCTATTATCAAGATATCTATGACTGAATACTCCCATATACGAAAGCGTATGGCCATACGCTTTAGTCTAACACTGAGTCTATGGGGGAAAATGAGTCTTGTATTTCCGGTCACTTGCATATGTTTACTTTTGTGAAGCACATGATGATTTTGAAGTGCTTTTTTCTCCCTGGGCTTCATTTTTACACCATATTACATACACTGATAGCATGTAAGGCCAGGCAGCTCCGATTTTATCAAGCCTCTACAAAGTTACCAAATCACTTTAATGTAGGCTCTGCAAAAGTGCTCTAAGTTTGCACTTCATCCATTTGAAAATATGCAGACATTTTTTTGCAAGTATTTAATTCCAGGATAACCAAAAGTAATTGGTTTAATCCATAGCAGTACGGTGTCTCTTTTTAGTGACATTTTTGCATCATCTTTAGACCCAGAATGCTAGGAATTAGACATTACAGAAGAGCAGAAAGGGCAAAAATCACAGAAAATTTTGAGTCCATTTCCAATGGAGTACATTGTGCCATTCACAAATAAGAGCTATTTAATTGTAACCAATCATTAAAGTCTCTAAATTGGCAACCCGGTGCAAAATATAAAATCACTATTTTCATGTATGAAATGGCAATTTTCCATTAAATTTTGCAATTTTCATTCACATTGGTTCATTTCATAATATATATTTTTATTTTTTCAGATTATGTAGGAGTGAAAAATAAGATTAATTGTTGCCAATTTGAGGAGAGAAAACGGATTAATTTAGACCATAAGAAACCTCTGAACTGCTATGGGTTAAATAAACATTTCAAGTCATTTTAGAGCACACACTCATTCAAACTTACCTTTCTTCTCCTGAGGAAGGCAAGGGCATTATCAACATTTTGGAGTTTGTGTATTCGTAGTGGACCCTTTTCTCTTTGCTAAAATAATCAAGAAAATGTACATAAAACTTGATAAAACATCAAAATACAGTTTGTACCAGATGTGAGAAGGCAATAATGTATCTTATAGGGTATGTTTGTATCATCTAGAAAGACATCATGGGTAATAACAACTCGGTTGTTTGAATGATTTATGAAATTAAAAAGAAAATATATAGAACTGAACAGTGTATTCACAATGTGCTATATAAACCAATAAATTCAAAGTTCTGATGTCAATCAAAATTTTACATGCATGAAGTCCGTTTACAGGACAGAAAAGACTCCTGAATGCTTTTGGAGCGGTCATAAACAATGTTTTGTCCAAATATAATGCAAAAGTTTGATTATATGTCCGAGCTATTATTAAAAAATGATTTAAAACACTTACAATTCTTTCTTGGCCCAGAACTTCCAGGAGAGCAATGAGATTGGTACCATCTTTCAGATCTTCAAACAGATCCTGCACCTGCCTCTTTGCCTGCACAACAATGAGAGAAATGATAACCATTCATTGAATATTTAAGGACAAAATGATGCATCACAAAAAAAAAATTGAGTTACTACTATCTTATAAATCCAAATCTAAAAAGAAACACACTTGCTTCTCACAAGACATATTATAAAAAATATAAAGTTATAGTGAAAGGACAAACACATATTGTAAGTAGAAAATGTCACCTTAGCAGTAACAACTGTTGCTATGTCAGTATTTCTAACATGCTTCTAAAACATCAGTGTAACAGAACAGTTTTGACATTTTGTCATCTTGGAGGTAAACATATTTCAAACAGAATAAGAAATATTAGATAAGAAAAAGAAAGAAGAGGTAGAAAAAAATATTTTTTATGCACCCCCAAAAAAATAATTTGATAATGTAAAAAAATATGCACCAACAGCTATGTGTTTAAGTTATCACTTGAATTTAACACTCCATCTTTATAAAATACACATGACCGTTAACTGACCTATAAATATACTCATACAGTGCAAGTCCTCTCCTCTCTATCTTTTTAAATCTAGTTTTCTTTACACTGCAATATCATGAAATGAAAGTAAGTCACAGCGAATATATGCATGTGCATCTTTGACAAAATACATATTGATATTACTGGTGTAATTTGTATATTTGATTTGACATAGGTCTGAAAAAAAAATAATGTGAGAAATCGCACTTCTCACATTTGGTGTATAAATACATACTCTCAGATGATTACATATACCTTCCAAGACCACAGGCAGTGTAATCAAGGGTTTGGTTACATTTTGACAATAGTTGATCAAACTGCATTTCCTCTCTATGCCATTTATCATGTAATTTATGAAATCTGTAGTATTGCTATCGATCTCTAATAAGTGTGAATGGGTTTTAAATGACTACAACAATATTAAATGGATACTTCTGTTTCTGTGATATTGATATTTCATGTTCAGCATTGCAAAAAATATATTCATAGGTCATAAGACTTATTTGGTAACACATAGAAAATTGTGCAAAAAACATTTTTCACTAGTGCTCGCTGAATTTGGCTGCAACTTATGAACATTTGTGTTTCCTTAAATTAACAACTTGCACATTTAAGTCATGAGTTTCACTACATTTATGAGCTAAAAAATCACACCAATAGTTCAGAATAAATCTTTAAAGCAATCAGACCACTCGTACAAATCAACAATTCTTCATTCAGATTGACTTGCTCTTATTTCCTTATGATTTCATTGAGAAGTTTATATATTTGCAGAACTTTGCCCAGCCAGACAAATTAATGTTCTTTCATTTCTGAGTGCTAGAGATAGTGGGTAGTTTGAGTGGCAGTTCTCACGCCCACTCCCTCTTCTTATTTGCTCCCCCGAAACCACACTCGTTATTTTCTTCTAAGAGGCGGGGAGAGGATTTACTCAGCGTACGTGCAGAGCTCAAAGGTTGGAAGAGTAGGAAGGTGAGATGAGGAGAAGGTGTGATGAGGAGAAGGTATGAGAGAAGGTAAAGACAGGAAGAAAAAGAGAAGGAGAACAAAACGGATAACATTAATATAGAGAGAAAGAGAAGATACAGAGCTCACAGGTTGGAAGTGTAGGAAGGTGTGATGAGGAGGAGGTGTAAGGAAGGTAAAAACAGGGGGAAAAGAGAGGGAGGGAGAGAGAGAGCAAAAAGGATAACATTAATATAGAAAGAGAAGATACAGAGCTAACATGCAGGTTGGAAGGGGGTAAGTTGTGGAGAAGATGTAAGGAAAATAAAGAAGGGAAGAAAAAGGGAGGGAGAGAGCAAAAAGGATAAAATTAATATAGAGAGAAAGAAAAGATACACAGCTCACAGGTTGGAAGGGGTAAGTTGTGGAGAAGATGTAAGAAAAATAAAGAAGGGAAGAAAAAGAGAGGGAGAGAGCAAAAAGGATGAGATGAATATAGAGAGAAAGAAAAGATACAAAGCTTACAGGTTGGCAGGGGGTAAGTTGTGGAGAAGATGTAAGGAAAATAAAGAAGAGAAGAGAAAGAGGAAAACCAAGTGCTAAAAAGATAAGATGGAGACAGAGAGAGATTGAGAAAAATAAGAGGAGGAAAGAGAAGATGCAGAGCTTACATCCTGGGAGAGACAAAAGGTGAGATGGCGAGAAAGTGGAAGAAAAATAAAGAAAGGTAGCGACAAAGATAGCATAGAGCAAGCGAGAGAAAGGAGTAGGGGAAGTGCCCATAAGGTTGGAGGAGCAGACAAGGAAAGTGAAGGTGTTTGAAAATAAACTTGAGAAGAGAGAGAGAGAGAAACAGAGATACAGAGGGGGGAAAGAGCTACAGAGAAAAAGTAGAAAGACAATGGACATTGAAAGTAGTAGAGTCAGATTTTTAAAAAAAGAAAACTCTTGATGAAGAATGAGAGAAACGAAGAAAGCATGACGGACACAAAATACTGAAACAGCTGGAAAGTTGTAACTCTCAAAAAAAATACACAAACAAGATCAACAAGGAAAGATGATCATGCAGCCCGTTTGTTGCTACTAGCAACACCAGAAAACATCATCATCATTATGATACCAAAAATGTTCATATCAATTGCCATTGTATTCATGTACAGGGTCTTCTTTCACCTTTCCATAAATACTCTGTTTATTTTTAAGACCTACATACTTGGAAATAGCATTCATGGGTATATTTTTTAAAGCTTGCCCATGATTAAAATGTCCAAGACTAGAGATTGATCACTCAACAGAGTGGTTTAATTGGTCTACTGTCTGAGACTGAAGTGCAAGGTGAGCATGGGCATTACCAGAAAGGGGGGTGTGGGAGCTGTGATACCCCCACCCCTATTGAAGATCTGACATATATCTTTTACATGCTGGTTGGCTGATTTCAAACATTTACATGTATGACATTATTTATTCTGTTTTCGCACAGGTAACTAGTCAGTAAATCTGGTCCAACACTCCCCCCCCCCCCCCCCCCCCATTCAATACGGCCTGGCAATGATCCAAAATGTGAAAATTAATAACTAACAAGTCACTGAGCATTAAAATGAAATGCAGTGAAATGCAGTGTGACTGGTTCGAAATTCCAAAAATCATTAATGGTATCATTTAATATCTTGGCAAGGTTGTGAATGCAGTTACAAGTATAAGAAGAAAAAAAAGTTCTTACAATAATGTATGTGTGCATAAAATTTTTAAGCAAACATAAGATAATGATTATGAATGTAGTTACAGGTATAAGAAGAAAAAAAAGTTCTTACAATAGTGTATGTGTGCATAAAATTTTTAAGCGAACATAAGATAATGATTATGAATTCTACTGTTCAACAAAGTATATCATCTTCACACACCCCCCCCCCCCACACACACACACACACAAATACACACACAGTCTTGTGACGTGAAACTTTTACTTGGTAGGAGAATATTATTTAGGGGTTTACGTATATGTTGCTCAGGAAGACCTGGACAAAATATTCATGAGCAAAGCACTTACAGTACTGTCTCTTAAGTATAACAAGAAGAAACAGATTTTCCTGTGAATATCAAAATTTTAGCAATCTACCATTATACCACTGAATTAAGTACAATATGAACCTGTAGAGCTTTAGAGTCTAACATTGCACTGTGCCTGAAAACAGGCTTCCAGTGAAACTCCGTTACAACATGGTCTCAGGCAACTGTGTGAAATTTAGAGTGAGCGGCCCATCCCACTTTTAGAAGCTTCCCGAATCGCACCCCTGACAGTGCCTTCGCTCTTTGAAAGCCAACCGACTTGAAAAGAGAGCGGGTGAGAGAAAAAAACTGAAGCAGAAAAGCAAACTTGAGTTAAGAAAACAACTCCTACGGTACAAATAATAATGCATTTTCACAAGTCGGACAATACAATTGGAGATGTCAAGGCTTTTGGCAAGGTTTTGTTCTGCTCTTCCTTTTGGGGGTCTTCAGAGAATTGCTGGCAGGAAGCTAATATCAAAAGGGGTTAAACATGATGAATATCTCACCAAACTTCAACTACCAACACCCATTTGAATGTTATTACATGTACTTACTCATTTGACCAGTCTCAGCATAATATCATGCATTAGCTTCTGGGGTATATATTTTTTTTAATATTTTCGTTGTATTCAGAATTTAACTGATCAGAAGGTTCCGCCATAAATGCTACAGTGATAAGTGTTCTAATGTCAATTTCCCAAACAAACCAAATAGACCTGTTCACAAATATATTCAAATTTTATGCATACTTTTAAAACAAAGGTTGTTCTTGACAACCTGAAAGCTTGTCAGAGGCTTGTCAGACATAGCAACAAGTAATGTATGGATTTTAAGTATTGTAGTTCATTCATTAATAACAGGTTAATGGAATATCTCGTTACTAGGTCCCCAGGAAAGAAAAAAATCCATAAGTTTGAATAACTTTGTGAACAGGTCTATTCTGAACTTCCAACTCGTGACCAAACTTTAAACCTAACCCTAAACTCAATCTTAACTCTAAACCTAACCCCAAGCCCAATTGCAACCCTAACCATTCATGTCCCAGTTTATCTTTAACAAAATACAACCCTGATCAAATGTCACTAGAGAAAATGTTGGGTCACCTATTTGAATGGTTGGTTTATTTCAAATCCAACAAAAGCAAAGTGATTTCTGGTATAGGATCTACCCAACTTTAGAAACAGTGGTCCAGGAGCTAGGATCCAGCCCACCAGATGATTTGATCCACCCCCTCCCCCACCCAAGAAAAAAAAATGGTATGCTTACTTTACTGTTTCCCTTTCTTGCTCTCTCTCTCTCTCTCTCTCTCTCTTTCTTTACATTTTTTTTTTCTCTTTCAACCCCCATCAGTAACTTCCACCATCATCGTCACCACCTTCTGTCATGTACTTTTTATAAATATTTCTCTCTCCAGGGCTATATTTTTCCTTCCTCTCCAATCCTAACAATCCTATTCATATTAATATCTGAATAAAGGCCTGACTCAATCTCTAGTTCTCTCTTTCTCTCTTTCTCTCTCTCTCTCTCTTATTCCCAATCTCTCCTGATCTCTCTCCTTTTCTCTCTTTCTTTATATTTTCTTTTTCTCTTTCAACCCCATCAATAACTTCCATCATCATCACCTCCTTCTGCCATGTACTTTTAATGAATATTTCTTTCTCCAGGGCTATATTTTTCCTTCCCCTCCAATCCTAACAATCCCATTCTGAATAAAGGCCTGACTCAATCTCTAGTTCTCTCTTTCTCTCTTTCTCTCTCTTTCTCTCTCTCTCTCTCTCTTATTCCCAATCTCTCCTGATCTCTCTCTTTTTCTCTCTTTCTTTATATTTTCTTTATCTCTTTCAACCCCCATCAATAACTTCCATCATCATCACCTCCTTCTGCCATGTACTTTTAATGAATATTTCTTTCTCCAGGGCTATATTTTTCCTTCCCCTCCAATCCTAACAATCCCATTCTGAATAAAGGCCTGACTCAATCTCTAGTTCTCTCTTTCTCTCTTTCTCTCTCTTTCTCTCTTATTCCCAATCTCTCCTGAACTCTCTCCTTTTCTCTCTTTCTTTATATTTTCTTTTTCTCTTTCAACCCCCATCAGTAACTTCCATCATCATCACCTCCTTTTGCCATGTACTTTTTATAAATATTTCTCTCTCCAAGGCTATATTTTTCCTTCCCCTCCAATCCTAACAATCCTATTCATATTAATATCTGAATAAAGGCCTGACTCAATCTCTAGTTCTCTCTTTCTCTCTTTCTCTCTTTCTCTCTCTCTCTCTCTTATTCCCAATCTCTCCTGATCTCTCTCCTTTTCTCTCTTTCTTTATATTTTCTTTTTCTCTTTCAACCCCCATCAGTAACTTCCATCATCATCACCTACTTTCGTCTTGTACTTTTTATGAATATCTCTCTATCCAGGGCTGTATTTTTCCTTCCTCTCCAATCCTAACAATCTTATTCATATTAATATTTTAATAAAAGCCTGACTCCATGCGAACAAAAGATACAATCCCAACCAGGGCACTACTTTTCTTATACAAGTCTGTAAAAAAAAAAACAGTCAAATTTTATGAAAACCCAAGACTCAAAAGCCCTTATCGAGACCGTGATCCAATAGTTCTAACTATTGAAATAGAAATGAAAGAGAAAAAAAATAGTTTTTACAGATCACTGACTGATCACATATCCAAGGTATTGTGCAGACTGGATATAAATCACGGTATTTGATTCATTCATATGCAGAAGAATAAATAAAAGCGCCACAATGGACTTAATCAAAATCCAGACGATGACTCATGCTTTTTTCAAACAGAAGAAAAAAGAAAATGCCCAACCCTGGAGAGATAAATGACAGGTAAAAACTGCAGGGGCGTATCCAGGATTCTGTAAGAGGGGGGGCACAATTTTATAAAAACTCTGACACAGCAGAAATCACTGTATCAGGGCAGCTAAGCTAGAGCCAGAGTCATAATCTGATGCTTATTTATGGAGACAATGCTTAAAGTTGAGTTCTGGTCAGGTGATTATATTGTGAAGGAAACTGTTTGGAAGCACTTCGGGAAAGGTTGATCATGTCTACATAAGAATCGGTGTATACTGTGAGGTTTTGGAATCATCAAACTGATAAGAAATTGACCCAATGTCAATGAAAAGCATATGCTATGAAATGGGTATGAGCACTTCAACTATTTCTCATCATATTTGGAATATACAGGCATTTGAAGAGCAATCCTTTTTAGGGGACATTTCTGCTATGATGTTCTTCCAAACTGACATAAATGAAATGAGAAAGCTCACAAATAATTCCTTCATCTTTCCCAGAACTCAACCTTCTCTTTAATACACGTACTGCCTAAGAACAGGATTTTATCATTATCAAAGACGAACAATGAAAATTAGAAACAGCAATCACAGCCAAGTCTCATGAAATCATATTTTCAATACATGTTTGTGAACCTGGTGGGACCATAAGGGTTAAAATATAGAAACTTGTGAACACAATGTACGACAGAATGTAAATTTGTATGGTGGGGTGCATGTCACTTCTAGGTTGCATGTTGAAAAATGTATGTGTCGTAAAAAAAACAGAAACTTTCACAAACTGAAACTTTGCACACAAAACTTCTGGTTGAACAGTACAGTGTATGTCAGTTTACACATTTGCTAGCTCCCTGTAATATGTCTAATACATGGTTTTCATGCAGATAAGAAATAACATAAGATATGAAAATGAAAATGAAAATGCAAACCAACCCTAAAAAGTTAATCAGGGCATTTATCATTATATATGTACATACATGTACATGTACATGTAAAAAGCATTATTACTTCTTTAAAGTATATCCATATCATCATCATCATCAACCATTCATATCTCTATTTGTTGAGCAAACGTGATTTCTTTACCAATGTCAGGGCTGCCAACAAAAGGCTTAGACCGCCAGAGCTTGAATGTCACAGAATGTCTCTACTAAAGTAGTTCAAGATTTCCGCACATTACCCCCAGCTTTTATCAATGGTAATCTCAAGTTCTGGTCACGTACGTTCGCGGTCCTTATTTTTCTGCTCAGGACCATTTTGAATAATTACTTTGAAACCCTTTATACAGAATCAATCAACCGGTTCAGTGAGTTGTGCCAGCACTGATGTGAATATCACGTGAAAATCATGACACCCCTCGATAATTAACAAATACCCCACCAAAAAACTCTTTAACTATCCAGTCCCTTTAAGAAATGGTTAAACAAATCAAAATGTATGATAATGAATAAATCCAGCTCTTTCATATAAGCCATGTCATGCTGATTAACTATTTTAGATTACCAAAATGTAGAGACGTCAGAGTCGAGTGGTTTAAACACTTGACTGGAAATGCGAGGATCATGGGTTTGATCCCCGACAAGGCACTTATGTCCTTGAGCAAGGCATTTTATCCACATTGCTCGTTTATCATACATCAAATAAATGGTGTTTGACATGTTAATACCAACTTCAGTGTGTGCGTGTGTGTTTCTTTTTTTTTTTAATTTTTAAAAAAACATTACAAAAATATTAAACTATTAAACATGTTGCAAAATTATCTGAACAATTTATTAATCTGTGTTTATTTCATGGATAATTTCCCCAATAACATTTTTGAAGCATATCTGAGTATTATTCAGATACTTGGACAAATGCATTACACACAGGGATGGCACTTAGAATTGATATGAAAGCCTGAAAATCATCTAGAATGAGCCATTTTGTACACAAAAAAATGTGTTTTCTATGGCCTGAAAATAAGTTGCTTAACCTAAATTCAGGCTTTTGCCTGAAAAGTGGCATCCCTGTACACACTTGTTACAATATTGATATGTATCACGCATACAATTTGACAGGATTAGCTTTTAAAAACTTCACCGCACTTGCTGCCTTTCATTCTCACTTTTTTCTCCCTTGTTTTCATATATAGACATTTTTTTTATCATTCAATTGGGGGGGCACCTACAGTGCCTTCCAGTAGCTGTGCCACTGGTTATTGTAATGACAGAAAATTAATTCTAACAAATCAAACGGAAATATACCCTGAATGTTCACTTCTCAAATAATAACTGCTAAATGATTTGGGAGAAATGTTTAAGAGCTGTAAAGAAAGATAAGCTTTTGAGATCACGGTCAGGACTGTGAGTCATCTTTTCTGAGCATGTGATTTACACCCAAAAAAAATGTAATGCTGACAATGCTATGAATGCAGAGCATCTTCGAATATTTGAGAAATGTAATTTCTCAAAAGATATTGCATTTCAACCAAAATAAAGATGTCAAAGGTTCCTTTTCTTGTTTCCTTTCAAATATTCTCTCTCCCTCCATTCACCACCTCTCTCTTTCCTTTCTCTCTATTCTAAAATATTTGCCATTTCTTTCACTTCTCTTTCTGCTTGTCTTTTACTTTGGGGATACTTGATATGGGAATGCACATTCAATGAAAATGCCATTCTAAAAACCACACGGCCACCTAATGTGTTGGGTGCGGGGTTTTTACAACATGTAAGCATTAGTTATTACAACTACACAGGTGCATGAGAAATAACTGTAAGAATTATAAACGAATTCTCAGTCGCCTCATTAGGCAATGATAATGGTACTTGTTGAACAAATATTGGTGGATTTCTTGAAGTGAATATTATAGGACTCCAAGGATAAGACTGCCCAAGGATGAACGCCACATGAAGTTTCTAATGATGTGTTTCAAAAGTTACGTTCACACGACGGGAGCTAAACTTGAAGTTTCACTTGTAGTTTCAAAACTGTAAGTTAACTTGTAGTTATCTTGTAGGTTCAGCCATATGAACGGACTCGTGGTTTCGAAACTTTAAGTTTACTTGTAGTTCTAGAACCACAAGCGAGCTTGTGTTTAAGGCCGAAACCACGAGCAGCAGGGGGGGGGGTCCTCCATCGCAGTTATGGCCCATGGAAACGGAATAAACTAAGTTTCGCAAGCTTGTGGTTAAGAATGACCTCGCTGTTCATGTTAGATTTCCAGGTCATACCCTTCTCGCAAATTATGAACACAGGATCTGTATGTGTACTGTACACACAATTGGTAGTATTTACTTCCGGGGTTAACCACAAATATCGCTCAGCTTGTAGTTTCAGCTCGTTGTTTCAGGCTCGTGTGAACCCTCGTTGCAGTTAGGGAGTCGTGGTTTTGTTAACTTAAAGTTTCGCTAACTTAAAATTTCAAAACCACAAGTCCGGTAGGAACGTAGCTCAAGTTTTGTTATATTAAGACCTGTCTTTATTGAACCCATTCACAGTAACTTTAAAGCTCATATACAGTCTCGGCAGCAAAAATCATACTGGCAAGAAACTTATCTAACATAGTCCCATACTATTCTCCTTTTATCATAAGACACATGTACGAGATTATTTAACATTCCATTCACGATTTCGAACAAATTTTAGTGTAAATATCTGTAAGAGACGCTTGGTAACGGCTTTTCACTGACTCACGCTGAGACCATATCCACCCGAAGGTTCCCCACACAATAAACCCAGCGCTTCGCACTATGTGTAGCGTATTCTATAACACACAACAATCCTCATGTGAGTAATGTGTGTGGCCGTTGTTCGAATTTACATCCCCTCTTTTTTGGGCCAGGGATTTTTATTCATTTCACCTCTAATTCGATAAATATTTCACTTGAGGAGGAAAAAACTTCACAGCATCTTAGTTATGTCAGTACCCTGCTATTTATTAAGTAAAATCAAAGAAATCTCACAAAAAGTTTTTGAGGGCTTCCCAAAACTATCTACTACCTTTAAAGTGTACCAATCACCTAAAAAACAATTTGTGTATGGCTAGAATGTATAAAATTGTCCGGGGGGGTAGTTGTCCTTGGGGGTAATTGTCCTAGGGGTAGTTGTCCAGGGGGTAGTTGTCCGGGGGGGGGGGGGTAATTGTCCAGGGTGTAGTTGTCCGGACCTAAACCTAACCTAAAACCCTATTTCAATCCTCATCCTAACCCTATATCTGTCAAAATGAAACCCAGAGTGATTATCGCTGGAGCACATTTCAGAGCACTCTGCAACCATTTTTTTGAACAAATGGCATAAATGAAATGTCAAAGAGTCAGATTTTGACCCGTAATTCTTTGTCACGTCTGGGCAAAAATATCTTTCAATGGAATAAACTTCACAATGAAGGCATTTGTTTTTTTTCAGGAAAAAAGAATGGAGCCATTCCTAGTCCAACACAATGTACAATGCTCATATTCTTGAGCAGGAATATAATGGCACTTAAGGGGTTAGTGGTTTAAACTCTCTTGGAATATGTATCAAATGCATCAAAATACAAAGAGAACCAGGGGTTGCATACAATCCCTAAATACTTGAGAACTTCAAATTTCAAAAGCAAATGACAGAGATTGATGTTTCATGCACTCCAAATAAGGCTCACAATTTCCTAATCCATTATTTGCCTTTGCTTTATTCTTTAACAGTCCACTTCTTTTCCGATAAATCTCACTATCTCACTCTTCAAATCTCATTTGTCAACATCGACATGTTCTCTTTCTATCTCTCCTGCTCTCACGTTCTTCAAGTATAAAAAGTTTATAACAAAGATACATGTCTGTATATTGCATTTATATTACAATCTACAAATACTTCTTTTTTCTTTTCTTTTTTTTTATAACTGGTTTTTATGAACAGATAGGTATGTGAAAAACAAATATTTATATAAACAAACCATGATGATTTGCACATGAGGGATTAAGATCTATTTCACACTGTCATTATCTGTGCAGGCAAGATGACACAGTTATGGTTTATATGCTGTGTAGCTACATGTAACTTTCTACCACAAGAGGGGGCTCTTGCACTTTCTTGCACAGGAGTTTTTTTCTTCAAGATTCAGAAAAGATAGTTAATGAATACATGTATATGCGACCATTAAAAGTGCAACTGGCTGATATCGACAAATACAGCAATAATTGAAGCCTTGCTTTTAAAGATGCAATACATTTCATTGAATATAATGATGATGACGATGATGATGATGATGATGATGATGATGATGATGATGATGATGATGATAATGATGATGATGATGATGATGATGATGATGATGATGATGATGATAATGATGATGATGATGATAATGATGATGAAGTTGATGTTGATGAAAATGTTGATGGTAATGATGTTGTTGATGGTGTTGATGTTGATAATGATGACGATGATAATGATGTTGGTCAGTAGTTGTTGTAGAGATGCTGCTGATGACAAAAATTAAGGTAACAAAGTTGATAAGAAAGGAAAACTGTGGTGGTGATGAAAATTAAGTTGAATATGAGATAATGCATCACTGATTGTGACAATGACAGAAATTTGGGGTGAATCCATCCGCTTTCAATTATAAAAACCCATGACACACAAGATAATTGTTCACAAAATCAAATCACATCCATTTGTACTGTTAACTACAAGAATATGTACATGTAGGTAAATGAAAACAACAACCTGATCCACTTGTTTACAAGAGGGGGTGGGAGAAGGGCACTCCCACATGACCTCATCCTTGTCTCCAATACACCCATTCACACTGAAGAAAAAAGTAAGATTTAAAGCGTACCAATCACCTGAATAAAATAATTGTGTATCGCTAGGAAGTATAAAATCAACCTCAAAGAACTTTAGCTGGCATGCTATAGGTCAACAGTTTAGGAGTATGAAGGAAATAAAGGATAACATGAAGGTGCTCACGCAGAAACGAACTCTGAGTTGGGTTCCGCACGAGCCCTTATCTTGGCAAGCGTGTACCATTGTGTTGAGTAGTCTACTCACGAGTCGCTTCGTGTTTACGCTTATAGAGAGGGTAATTAAAATTGCAATTTCTCTTTCTAGAAGTAATATTTAAAGCTCATATTTGAAATATAGTATAACGACATTGAACCTCTAACATTCAGGGCAAAATTTTTCGGTGGTTGGTACCCTTTAAATTGTGATTCAATCTCCCTTTTTTGCACCCATTCACACTCGGGATATAAAGAAGTGATTTTCGTATCTCTCTTCTACAGTCCTTCACTATAAGATCTTCTTCATCTTCTCGTAAAGTACAGTCCACCATCAGGTGTATTATCATACTCTTAGCAGGTCTTGGTCAAGTTTCCTAACTCTTGTTATCGATGACAAGTTCCGATAATTGTTATAAGCTACTGAAATCATTGAATTTGATTGGCTAAGAATGAATTTGTCATAGATCTGAAGCAGTTGTTATTGATAACAAGTTTTATGAAACAGGGCCCTGGCATGGTGTATGTACAGTGCTTTTTAAAAGATTTTGACAGAGTACTATGTGTGGTTTAAAAAAAATCAGTGCTCCTCTCTTAATGAAGCAGATAGCTGAACAAAGAAAATTATCAGTTATTTTTCTTTAATATGCACTTTTAATGAAATATTTATCATTATCTGATTATCACTAATGTTTATTTCACATACACAAAGTGTGAGATTCTAATCACGATCAAAATTTTCATTTGTAATTTATCTCTCAAATATGTGAACAGCCCTATGATGGATCCATGTGCACATGATATTCCCATAAACAGCCTTCATGGTCTCCCAAGGGTGAAATGAAAATAAACCATGTTCTTAACTTTTTTTCCGAATTTCTAACAGAACTCTAAGAACAGAACTTTGCACCTGTGACTATGAACTTTTGAGAGTTGGCAGAATAGGTAGGGTAATTCAAAATCTTCATCCAGCGCACATTTTATGGAGTTTCAATGTTTTAAGTTCAGACATTATCATTTGGGAACGAAAATATCAACATATTTCATCTGAATACTTGACAGCCTACAATGTACCATACCTAATAAAGTCTACGTGGGAGGAATGTGGGCGATTTACATTATTCCTTGTGAAGGATTTATAGTTTTGATATCTACTGTTCAGCAATTAAAATCATTCAGGAATAAAAAATTTAAGCATATGCTCTTAAGCTAACATCTAAACCCTCCTTGGCCTAGTGAACTTTTCATTAATTTGGAGGTATTACATAAATTTGGGGATCTGAAATCTTTATCAAAGGCACACCTACATGGTTTCAATTCATAGTGCTGCATCTACATGTATTACATGTTGTTCGAAACAATATCAATGGAACATGCTCACAATTTAATTTATCACCAAAGGAATAAAATTTGTGTACACTTGTGAAAGTGGAGTGGGTGCATTCAATTTAGACTAAACTAATAACTATACATTATATCTAATGTTCAATGTCAGGTTTGGTATCTGTTAACATCTGTTAACATAAAATAGGAAAATTACATTTTGCTCAAGTTCGAGCATTACATCTTTTTGGAATTAAATAAAAAAGAGACAACTTATACAGGTAATAACAGGAATCTCCAAGCCATTGTAAACAGTGTGCTGGTGCAATTGACCGAGATAATCGGAAAGCTTTATTGCGAACTATATTTTGTGTGGTTTCGATGCTTAACGGCCCAATTACGCCATTTTCAGAATGAAATCCCTTGAACATGTTCAAAACTTTATATATCAGTGTAGTGGTCTAGTGGATAAGTCAGCGGACTGAAGATCACAAGGTACGCGGTTCAAATCCCAGCCCGGCACTAATGTCCTTTGGCAAGACATTAATCTACATTTGCCACTCTCCACCCAGGTGCTAATTGGGTACCCGGTAGGATGCGAAGATCAATGTGATTGGATTAGCATGTGCGCGCCCGTAAAAAGGCGACTGGCTGGAATGCTCCCCAGGGAGTGGAGATTGTGCACTGTGATGTGCGGGATGGTATACTTGAATCCAGTGACCGGGGTAATAATGATAATGTGAGCGCTTTGGTATTTTCTTGTAAAGCGCTTTATAAGCAACCGTTATTATTATTATTTTTATATCAATGACCCTTTCAACATTAATCTCATGTAGCAATGAACTTTGTATTTGTGAAGTGGGCGGGTTTACCACAATTAATTTGAATCTAGGCTAATACCATTATATATGGAAGTTTCAATCCATGAGGAGGAATTCTATATATTGCATAAGTCTAGCTAGGTATCTCTTTACATCAGAACATCTGTTCACATTTCAACATTTTCAATTCTTTATCATAAAAGTTGGAAAAAAATAGGGCAAGATGCACTTTCAGTATTTCATCAAAATTGTTGTGCCCCCTCCCCCCCAACCAGGAATTTTAGCCCCAATCAGCCACCTGAAGGATGTGATAAACTTTTTTTTTCTTATGAATTGCTTTTCTTTTTCTTTTTTTCTTTTTTTTTTTGTTTAGCCCATCAGAGTTTGTAGCAAAAAGGCATCTCATCAATAGTAATTTTCTCTCTACTTGTCACAGATTTTTAGTCCTAGTGCCCCTCTCCCCCCCCCCCCTACCACCCATTATAGAATCTTCGATCTGCCACTGCCTTTTCTTCTGAGATGACTTTTTTGTTGTTTACATTTTATGTATACTAATTTTGCATAAATTAACCTCTCATGTGAGTGCCCTAATAAAACCTGAGTACAGATTATCAGCTATCATAATCAAAACATGAAAACCAGAAGTGCCATGCAGCACTATTACAGGAAATGCCAACTGTTAATTTAGGGAAGCAATTGGAGTGATTGAGGAAAGGAAATTATACAAGGTCAGGAAATTTTCTCAGCAGCCAACAACATGGCATGCCGTCAGTTAGGAAGGTGAAGAAAGGCACACATGCTGACTTGGACCAGACAGGCTCAAGAAAAGGAGGCGTGTGGAGTTGAGTGAAGGCACTATGATATAGTGCACACGGGTTCATGCATATGCCAAGTTCATCTCAGCAGCAGGGTTTTCCACGACGGCTTTTAACATGTAATGACAACAGGTTTCGCGTTTGGCCCAACATGTTTAAAATCATGCGACATGTTTAAAATCATGAGCGACAGGTTACAAATTTAAGACATTGAAACAGATCCTTAACAGAGACTCGCACGGAAATTCCCACAATCAACAACTATTAAAACCTTTTGAACATACAATAATACATACAATAAGGTTTCAGTCATTTTATGAAAGGTAGAACTGATGAAACAAGTTTTATTTGCTCCACGATCATCTTGATTCAAAATAAGTCTGCCAAATGCACAGCGGAACGCCACTGGCTTCCTATCCTGATCCAGCCCAGAGCTGGCCAGGAGAACATAACGGCCCATATGCACATATGGAGCTCGTGTATATGTACGTATGTATACTCTCCATCCTTTCGCTGATCCCACAAAATGTTAATGTGTGCATTAGACCTGCTCATTCATACAGCCGGCCCAGCAAAAGTTTTTTTTTTTTTTTTTTTTATTTATATTCAGGTCCCCCCAAAGCGTACAGGAAGAAGGCAGAAAAATATGCGCGTCCCGGGAAGCCTTGGATGAGAAAAAAAAAATAGCAAAAATAAGAGGGACGTCAAGATGAAGAAATAGAATGAGAAAAAGATGAAGAAATGGAAGGAGAAGGACAGAAGGAGATAAATGTACTGGAAAAGGTGCAATATTTGAATAAATGGCAAAATTATTATCAATGATTATATGAATGAATAAATAAAAAAGATAAATAAATGAGCATTGTTCGTGCTTCGCGCACATGTTTACATGTTTAAATTTTCAATTGTGGAAATCCCTGCTCAGCAGTCAACAGTTAAACACTTATCAACCCATTCAAGCTTTCAAACTTAAGCGCAAGTCAATTTCACTTGACAATTTGACATTACTACATTAACAAATGAATAAAATAGTTTATCAATTACATGAATGAACTTTACATATATGTAACATTCTCTATCATATATGCAAATGCCTCTCACAGTGTCTTACAACAATTTCAAAGATCATTACCTAATTTCAAAGGTCATTTATACCTAATTACAGCTTTAAAAAATAATTTTATCTCTTGAAATGTGAATATAACAAACAAAATTTTGTGCACTATGTATATTATTTAGGGGCTGGTGAGCTCTGCTATTAAGAGCTCTAAGCTCGTTCAGAGCTTTTTGATACGTTTCAATCCACATGCTTTAAGCATTCAGAAGAAATATTCGGTTCTCCTCAACTTGTACAGCTTCTAAACCCCCTGATTTGTAGGCCAAGTTCACAATAACTTCTAATATGTACATTAAATCTCAATCAATATGAATTTGGACCACCCATACACCAATTTTTTACAAAGTACAAATTAAATGACATGTTCTGAATGTACACAAGACTTTAATTTGGACACCATCAGCTGTAACCTCAATAATAACAACATCCATAAATTAGATCACAAGCAAATTTACTGACCACAATATGTATCAACTGGCCTGTTTGGGGTTATTTCAGAAGAATAATACCTGCTGGGAGGGCCACCTCAGGGCCCAATCTGTCAGACTTACATCACTTTACCACAATGTTTGGGTGTTATTCTAAGGTCAAGTCCCTTAGGTCAATGTTTGTCCTTGACCAATAATTCTGGGGACATACTGGCTAGTCTCAAGAATCACAGACCCTGTATTCTGACAAATTTGGAAGATGTCCTCTTTTAAAGTTGTTGAACAGATCAACATGAAGTATACAAACATTCACACTAATATACAGTAGTACAGATGAACATGTACATGTACAACATGTAGTGTTGGTCTATAACTTGTATTACAGGGATACCTTCACTAGCTGCCTTTGGCAAAATTCTATGCATATTGGTATCTGATACAAATATATTAAAAACAACAGGTTGATTTATAAAAATAATGTAAACACAATGAATGGCAAATGTCACTTAATCCATGACTATCAGTATAGGGAGTTTTCTCTTTAAGGCCATTTCTTTCAAAATAGACTTGAAGACCTTTTGCAAATAATCTTAATTCTATTGCTTGTACTTGAACCATCAGCGGAGACTATACTATAGGACCTTGGAGAAAAGTTCCTCTGATCATGTAAGACTATACTCTACAATGTATCTGACCACAATCTACCTGGTATTCATCAAAGTTGTGAAAAATTGCAGCTACTGGCCAAACACTTGACCAACTGACTGCAGGGGGTGGTCTTTGTATGATCACAAAGGTGAAATATGATCCTGATTGACCAATGACCATTCAAATTGGTCACTGGACGATGATGGATGCATGGCTAGTAAATCTTACCCTTCCCGTCCTTAGATGGGATGAATCACCATCAAAATTTGTGTATGTACATGTAGGCCCTACAAGATCAATTACAAAATTCACACAGCATGCCATGGTTAACAGTTAAGATGTTAGAGATGATTTTATACTAGTTGCACATAAATTAATTTTTGAGGTGATTGGTCCAATTAAAGGCAATCTTGTGTTGAGTTCTGGTAGTGACAGAAAGTAAATTCTCACAGAATCAACCAAAACGGAACTAAAAATACATGTAAACCTGCAAAAATGTTTTTTTGAGAAAATCCACAGCAATGAGCAACAAAAAAAGAAAATCAGGCTATCATCCCAATACTCTGACTAACGCAAAGTTTCATAAAATGTGATTCACATCAAGTTTTATTTAACTTGTTTATGTTTTATTTTCCTAGATAACCAACCAACTCTTGGTAAATAATGAGGAATTCCTTTCAGGTGGTGTCTCTTGAATTTTATCACGACTTAGATTTAACCAGTTTGTTCATTTTATTATTCCTTTAATTGGAAAGCAAAAATATACCGTATTCATGCCACCAAATTGAATATGACAGCCAAGGATAAACAACTTCTCCAGATTGATTCTGTCCTTATATTATGGAGTTGTCATATAAACTGTACTATTTAGCACCATTTGATGCATTGTGACATCTCATTAGCCAAAGGCCCCATAGGCTGAAAGGGAATGCAGAGCCAAGAAAAATTGTTTCTCAGCTTGTAAATTTATCTTTTATCATATATCTTTTTCCCGCTATTTCTATTAGAATTTCTAGAGAAGAAAGATCATGACCACAAAGAATTTCACTAAGGTAGCTTAGCGAAACGTCGTGGCACGTAAGAACGCGGGGAAAACGCATATGACAAATTTGCTCAAAATCATAATTTTATTCTATAAAGGCAGAACTCAAAATATTACAATGTAGAATTAGTATTCAAATATTTGAACAATTTTAAGCAAAATAATATGAAAATTTTTATTCAGATATGTTTGATTGTAATTTTATAAGCACATACAAAACTAGCAGTTTTCTTCTATGCGTCTTTCCCGCGTTCTTACGCGCCACGACATTTCGCTAAGCTACCTGAATAAACCTATGAGGGCAATTTCAAAAGACTAACATATCATCCATTGTGTTCAAACTTTACCAAGATCTTTTATATAGTGAGCCTGATCGGTTAGTCACGGACGGACATTTGACAAATTTTGAAAGTTTGAAGGCCTGTAGAAAATAAGTTATGAGATGTGTTGAGCTGTTTTATGTTTCATTGTGAAGGGTACCACTGAAGGTGCTAAATGATGATAAAATTTGGTTGCCATGATTACCTACTAAAAATAGAATCCATTAAATATTCATTGTCACGGACGGACAAGATAGAAATGGGTTTCTTGACTTATCGGTAATCTTTTGTCTTTTCTATCTAAACAAACTGTCACTGACAAATTTTTTTGACTGCAAATGTTAGTCAAGTTAATTGACTTCCCTGTCACATACATAGAATTTTAAAGCAAGCTGTAACTTTTGCTAGAGGTCCGAAAACTTTTTGTCACGGACGGACATTTGGGCGTCACGGACGGACATTTTGAGCGTCACGGACGGACATTAACTTAAAAACTGCATGTGTTCCTATCTAAAATTGCGCATATGTACTTCTTGCTTTCTGCTTTTTGTTTGAAATTGATTTTATTCCACTATTAAGCAAAACTTAGCATGAAAAACTTAGTTTTTAAGTGGAATCTAAGTCAAAAGTGGATGCCTGTATTGTAGTGTATACACAATGTACAAGTGCATGTACTCATGTATTGTGCAACTGTACATGTACAATATATGCTACAGACCAAAGTGAACATGTTGAGAAGAATGTGATGTAAGCTTTCAAAATATGACCTTTACATGACAGTCATGTAGGTGGACTGAAATCAAACATCAATATTTAGTATTTTAATTTACTTTACAGCTCAAAGTCATATATTTTGTTTCAAACATAGAGGTAATATAGAAATAGGATTATGTGTGATTGATCATTATCATATTATAGGAAGTAAAATTTCTCATCTGGTTTACAACATCACATACCAGTACTCTTTATAACATCTCATATTTTTTTATACTTCTGTTTAAGAGGGTGAAAACCAAATCATGAAATGCAGATCATTGTCTAACTCTAAATCTTTCTCATACATACCATAGTTTACTTTTTCAGTAATGTGTCTATCACTTTAAGAACAATGTAGGCTTTCTGGACAAAGGCCCTAATGGCAACAGTTGAGTGTATAAAGCCCATAGAGCCTAATTATGTCCTGTTAGTTGAGGGATTGCCCAACACGACTAGTTTAAGTCATATATTATAACTTTCTGACCCCCTTCCCCATAAAAAAAACTGTTTCAGGGTTGATGCAACCAATTCAATTATGAGCATTTAATATCATATAGTGTCTAAAAAGGTTTCTTCTTATGTTATTACATAATTTTTTTAAAATTGTTGGCTGTGTATGATTCTGAACTACAAAAAACCTCTATCTGTCTCAAACGTTACAACTAATTCAAAGCATTCTTACAAAATAGAGTCCAAACATGGCTCTTGCAGTCTGATACCACATCTGACCTCCAATGTTTATAATTTTCAAGCACAACTTGTAATTCAATTTGAATATTGATCAAGCTTCGGTATTAATGTTGAATCTAAAACTTTTGCACTTTGCTGATGACCAAAAATATCAGCTACAGTAATAGCAATAATAATATTAATAAATAAATAAGTAAGAAAATAAGTATTCATCTTCTGTAAACACCTGTAATGGATGTCTTTTGCAGACTGACAATGCAGGCTGGCTCCCATTAGAGCCATAGCAAAAATCATTAGGTTTTTATGACATTTATTAGCATGAAAAAGAAAAAAAAATTTTGCATTCATATTGGGATCACAATACCATATACAGTCCAACCTGTTTTAGCGACCACCTGTATAGAAAGACTACCTGTCTATAAAGACCACAATTTTTGTTTCCCTTTAAAACTGTTTCTCATTGAAACATGTATTAAAGGAACCTGTACTTAAAGACCACCTGCTCGTAAAGACAGTTTTCTTGTCTGTCTTGAGCGGTCTTTATAGACAGGTTTCACTGTACGTGATATTTTGGATGAAATATGTTCCATGAACCAGTAAACAATAAAACAATTCACTGAATTTGAAATCTCACAGCATTTACCATTTCAGTATATTGCATTGTCCGTCCGTGACAAAATTAGTGTCCGTCCGTGACAGTTTTCAAATTCATATTTAGTATATGTATATTTAATTGATCAAGGTTTTATTTATACATGGTATAGGTCTCTAGCTAGTGAGATAGCTCAGCATGGTTTTTGTTTTCACTTTTGCCCCACCAATGGAAAAAAAAACTTTAACAATTTTTTTCTGTCACGGACGGACAAATTTGCATCAAGATGTGAATGACCATGCAGCACGACCATTTCTGTACAAATATTTTCAAATATTTTTTTATTTTCAATGGAATGGTGTTTGATCTATAATTATTTGCTAACAAAACTTAAGAAAGTTTAGAGAGTATTAAACTAGGACCAACTCAGTCTTTCTAGAAAATGTCCGTCCGTGACATTAGTGTTCATTACCCCTGTTGAAAAATGGGCCAATCCAATGACTTTCCGGACCTTGTCAATTAAACAAACGTGAATTTTAGTAAATTTAGATATTAATGAAAAACCTGAAAGTGATTTCATCATAAAAATCTGAAAATTAAATTTTCACCCCAATGCTCACTCTTAACCGATCAGGCTCTAGTCTGAAGTTATTTCTGTAGGAAATACAATATTTAGTCTATTGAAATTGCCCTAGAATTGATTTCTTCGAAGTCTTTGCAATCATGTTTAATAATCAAAGATATTTGTAAAAGTCAAACACATGGATAATTACATTTCCGTTTTTTCATAATTCTGTACCCCACAAGACAACAGAACTATCATAATAGAGGTATTATCAGAGTAAAATTGATTTCTTGGAAGGCTTTGCGGTCATGCTACAGATACAAGCTAAACACATGTATGTAATTCATCCTTACACTTCCGTCTTTTCATAATTCAACTTATTAGTATGCACAAGACAACAGAACTATCATAATAAAAGTATTATCAAAGGTAAATTGATTTCTTGGAAGGCTTTGCAGTCATGTCAAAGATACATGCAATTATACAAGCTCGACACATAATTCATCATTACACTGTCTTTTCATAATTCAACATATCAGATAGACCACAGAACTACCATCATAAAAGGATGTATTATCAAAGTACAAATATTGAAATTGCATGAATACAAGACATACATGTATGTATATGACTGACATAGTTAAAACGAAACTGGCTCTGTACTTGCTTACAAAACAGACATGTACATAAAACCGGAAAAAGGAACATTTCATCTGTCGCAAACATTCAAGTACACTATAGACTCATTCAATTTACATATTACATAAAGAGGGGGTGTGATCTCAATCTGGTTTAAAGATAAAGTTGAGTTCTGGTCATGTGATTTCATTATGAAAGAAACTTCTCAAGGCAATTGGGAAAGGTTGATCATGTCTACATAAGAAAGAGTGTATACTGTGAGGTTTTGGAATCATCACAGTGTAAATGGACCCAATTTCGCTGAATAGCACTTGCACTGCACACAGAAATGGGTACATGGGACTGCACGCACATTTCAGCTATTTTTCATCATAATTCCTTCATGAGTGCATTTGAAGAGCTGTCATTTTCAGAGGACATTTCTACTATGATGTTCTTCCAAACTAATATTCAAAAAAATGAGAAAGCTTACAAATTATTTTTCACCTTCAACCTTCTCTTTTAAGTCTGGGGAATGAAAAAAAAATGCTCCTGAGTAACATTCTTTCAACATTCCTAGAGAACAATAAGATTCCACAGGGATAGTCAATGTCAATATTGGAAGGCGTGTAGGCGTGTTGGTTTTAGAGCTTCAAATGAAGTGTTTCAAGACACCATAAATCTTACTTTAGGTTATTACTGACTACAAAATGACCAGATTTATCATTCAAACTGAAGTATTAAAGGAACTTGTTTATCCTTGAATTTGAAATGTTAGACAAATCATTCACAAACTTTCCTGGATCAAAATTAGATTGATGGTAATAATAATGTCATCAAAATATCGATTGTGTCAGAGTATTTGTTCCACAGCATGAATACAGAATCCTCTTTGGAAATCATTGTTTTTTCTACTTCTTCTTTTTCAATACCACATGTTCATAATATCTCCTACAGGTACAGAAATGTTCTCTCTTACATTCCACAACAAACTTTCATGTTCACGTCAAAATGTTTCATGGTAACTTTAAACAACCTGGGACTGTTGTATTAATGTGGATTAACTTTTTATTGGCCATGGATCAAAACCCTGGATTGCCACATTGTTTGGAGTTATTATACATGTACACTGTACATGTGCCAAAAGTCGACTGTGGCAGTCCTGTTTGTTCCATTGGTCGACCAAAGCCAGTTAAAAGTTAAATCACTTCTTTATACATCTAACTCAGTCACACTGCCAAACCGATTCCAATAGCTCAGTGGTTGAGCAATGGTCTCGTAATCAGGAGGGCCCGGGTTCAAGACCAATTTGATGTATTACTGCCTTGTGGTAAGGCATTAATCCTCAATTACCAGGTCCCTTAGATAGGATTTACAGCCATAAGTCCCATGGTTGTTTCTCTACAGCTATATTTATCTTCCTAGCAGTTAGGTAAGCTAAAATATCACCCAATCGGTTATAAGTGAGATACAGTACACCAGTACAAGAAAAAGCATATTTCCCAGCAGATCTTTTAATTTTAATAATTACATAAAAATTGCAAATATAGCAGATATGTGCTCATTCAAGCCGAGGGCAAACACTTGTCTGGCACGATCGTGATCATTACAAATTTTCTGTCACTACTAGACAAAAAGCATCAAATACAAGGCGTCTAGACTAGCATATCATCTCTGTTTAATATGCACATTAAATAATATCTTTATGGCCTATTGAAATCAGGTTTGTCGGGTAGTAGCATAAATGCACATACAGACACAATACAACATGTGGATTAAAGTCTGTGCTGAAACTGACAAATATTGAAATAGAACAGAATCGTGATGGACTTGTTTCAAAGACAGAAGTTTTAGGTTGAGTATTTTAATACAAATACTTGTACAAATGCACATTTTGCCAGTTAACATTTCTCACTTTTCATTTTGGGGGGTATTTTCACATCGATGTCAGTACTTTTAATACCAAAGAGCATGTATCGTTTGTTTGGAGTCAGAAGGGCATTAATCATATGCTTTAACACAGAGTTAACGCCCTTCTGGCTCTCAACACGCGATATGGTTCCTGGAATTTAGAACAGCTTGGCCAAAGAGACTTGGGGAATTACAAACTAAAAAGACTTTGAAATCAGTATTGCTCACAAACACTATCTAAAACGGGACAAATCACCTTTAAAAACATGTGTCCAGCTAATAAAACAGAATACAAATTACCAGACATTCTATGGGAAAAGAGTCAATGAGTGTGATGGAATTTAAGGATAACACAAAATCCACAACCTAAGTTAAAGTTGGGTTCTGCGCATGTACATTAGCGAGCTTTCGATTTCTGCTCCGAACGACTTCTGCGACGAGTCACCAGAGCGTGGAGACGTCGCAGAGGCCAAGTCCGTTCACTTCGCGTTATACGCTTTCGATCTCTCACGACGGTGTGGGTCGCACTTTCATCCATATTTGGAGCTTGTATGACGTCATATATATGAACGTTCGTGCTGAATCTAGGACGACGGCAAAACCAGGGTGCACGCGTCCTCGATTCGGCTAGTGGACGAGGGAGACGACGTGACGCATGCGCAGAGCTTCAAAATGTGGTTCGATCGTACCAGTCGACTATGTCGACGTGCAAATCGAAAGCTCGCTATTATGTGCACAAACTGGTTGATGTTGGTGATGCATGGTTTAATGGTGATTTTTCCATCGATCATTGGATGATTTTTGCCAAGCTGGTGAATTGATTCATCTCATTTCGAGTCACTCTTATCATGGGCCCTACTTGTACAAATCTATCTTCATTCAGAGAGTATTTAAACCTGCAATTTCTCTTTACAGAAGTACTACTGAAAGCTGCTATTTTTAATATTGTATACCAGCAGAACCCAAAACCTATTCAGCACAAATCATTTTGTAGTGATTGGTGGCCTTTACCAGGTCAGTGGATACTGCATCTAATCCTTTTTCACAATGAAACTACAAAATTCACATCAAGTACGTGTCAACTTCACTACATCTTGGTGTTCACATCACAGTGCTCATTGTCTGAGGTGTTTTTATTAAAAATAAAACGGATGAGGTGTTAGAGATGACAGCCTCATGCTATGAATGAAAACAGTGGAGTGACCTAGCAATTTTCATTTCTGTCTTTTATAATGAAGTTTAGACCTTGAAGCAAAAAGGAAAAAAGTACACATCAATCAGGGCTCCATACTAACATTTTTTTATTGAGGACCGGAAATTCTTAGGGTCTCTATAAGCCCCACGTTAAAATTTTGAAATTGTGGGGGTTTAGACTTAGATTCTGGGTGCCTGTGTGTCCCAGGTATCTATTAGTGGTGAGCCCTGATTCAATGCTATCATCTGCTTGGAGCCAGAAGGGTGTTAACTCTGTGTTTAAGGATATGAGCTAATGCCCTTCTGGCTCTGAGCAGGGCCCTGTTGCATAAAACTTACCATTAATGGTAACTCTGCCATCAATGGTAACTACCATAGTAACATTGCTCAACAGCCAATCAAATTCAAGGTTAAAATGGAAGTTACCATTGATGGCAAAGTTACCATCAATGGTAAGTTTTATGCAACGGGGCCCAAATGATATTCTCATGTGCCAGGCAGAAGGACATAAATGGATACACGGACAATGGAGGTAAATATCGAGGGGGGGAAAGGAATTCCAAAGTTTTTAATATTCTTTGGCTCAATATTTCAGTCCTTGTAATTATATTGTCATAATTATAAACACTGAGAGCTGATTACTTCGGCATAAAAAATAAACGGTAAATTTGACAAAATATCATAATTTTACCTGTAGTACTGCCAGGCACACAACAATAAGAAAGAATAGAAAATTCAATGACACACACATGTACATGTACTGTTATATAATATCATATTCTGGACATTTCAGTGGTTTTATTGTGAGGGATTCAATGGTCAATGGATGACTGACACAGTACATGTACATGCTCACAGCCTTGAAAATGCTTGTTTGACAACAGAATAAAGTTCAATTTAATCAAAATTTTAAAATGAAATATACGTATCATTTGCAGAAACCATGAAGGGTTAACTCTTATATTATGCAATATACAATCTAAAATCGATGATGTAAGTTACTTTAAAAATTTCTTTGTTGCATGAAAAATTCAAAGGCCTCAAGAATTGATATGCTGGTTCTTGGTTGGGTCTATTTTTGTATTTCTGTATCACTATAATCTTACCTTTACCTTCAAACCAAACACAGAAATATCTGTACACACAGGCTACATCTTAACAACTATCATCCTACCCTACACTCAAAATAGAGACATCCCATGATTTGACCTCATTTGACCTTTGCTCTACATGTAGCACATACCACCCAGCAGGGGATTCCCCTAATAGTGCATTGGTTAGGATACAATATCATAAAATAAATCCCATTGAAAGTTTTTGATAATTTCGTCAAATTTCCATTTCTAAAAATGACATCAAACACCTACCAAAATAAGAGTCCAATTAAAACTCATTCACAAAATTGTAGACTGGAAAACAGATGATATTAGAAGCACCATAATTGGAGAAATAAAAGCATCATTCTGACAAGAAACCGTGACCTTAATTGACCTTTCACCTCTGTCAGGACATTCTTTATCAGCAGGGGTAATCCCCATTATGCAATCAAAAGTGTTAGATGACATCATTAGGAAGGAATGTCACTTATATCCACAGCAGGAAAAGAAACAGGGCACCTGGTCAATCTATGATTCTAGTCTCAACTACTAGACACTACGCACATTCAGTTACCATTCCACATTCAACAGAAATGTTTACACTTAAATAAACGAAGAGCTCCATCCAGCACCCTTTCTCTCTAAATTCAGTCGAAACCTCTCTGGAAATCCTCTATTTTTCTTCATCTTTTCTTTCTTGTGATTAGAATTTTCAACATTAGCCTCCTTGATTAATGTTCTTTGCCAAAGGGAATTAACAATCTCAGTAATCATGGAAGCAGAACTTGTGCTCTGTTACTTACATGAAGTGCAATTACGTAAACTTACAATAGGCATTTCTAGTCTGATATTGAAGACTAAATACCAACTGACCACAGGGAGCACTGTCCAAAAGCAGCGTGTACATACTGAAATACAAACTAGTTTGTTTGCAAGCACAACACTTTCAGAAGTGAAATACATGTAGAGGGTCTGAACTGACTTTGTATAACAGACTACATTTACATGTACAGAGGCCCAAGGCTGCACTTTACTCCTATCAAAACCTAATGCAACAGTAAAATCAATATGGTTTAGCTGGATCAACTCATTTATAAAATTTGTCAACCTTTTTTTTTTAATTTATAGAGTCTGTGCCAGTAGACTAATCCTAACCCTGGGAATTTTACCCCTGGGCAGCAGAATGCAGTCAGCCATGTAAATGATTTACCACACATGCAACTTCAATGTCTGGACCATATTAAGCATTAATGGGTCATTTGAGGACACATACATGTACTACACACTGCAATGTACATGTACACAAACAGGCATTTGCAAATCTTCAATTTGAAGTTGGAGGTGTAAAATAGACCAGTTCACAAATATATTCAAATTTTATGCATACTTTGAAAACTAAGGTTGTTCTTGACAACCCAAAAGCTTGTCAGAGGCTTCTCAGGCATAACGACAAGTACATGCAAACTGGACTCCAAGTATTGTAGTTCATTCATTAATAACAGGTTAATGGAATACCTCGTTACTACATGTAGGTCCCCAGGAAAGAAACATCCATAAATTTGAATAACTCTGTGAACAGGTCTATTACATTAAGTGCCGCCCATAAATTATGGAAGACTTCCACCTTGGTTTTCTCCATATATTTCCTTGTATCAATAGCAAAGATCAAAGTAACAGTAAACCCAAACTTTCGCATTCTTGAAACTTTCAGATTCTTGAAACTTTCAGAGATTGTGATTTGATTGATTTGTTTCTCTTTTTCGCATCTGGTCAAGAAAGACTCCCAAAATTTTCATGATGCCTACAGAACAAAATTTTTAAACGCACATGTTTAAAAATGGCTGTCATCAACAAACTGCTAAAGTTTCATATCAGGATAGTTTCGAGTTATAGAGTAAACAATACCCTTTTCTTCCCCATCCCCCCCCCACCCTACCCCCCCCCCCCCGACAGAAAGGGCTCCACTATCTTTTTTATTCTTTTGACACACCTTTTATTTTTTCAAATAACAAGATTTCAATGCCAAGGACATCCTCTAACTACCAAACTACACAGAGGGTCTATAAGCTTAATCGAAAACACATTCAGATTCTTTTGTTGATGTCCATTTCTGTTCTATGCAATTCGCACTCACCTCTGTGATCACTTGACATTGCCACAATAGGCGTCAAAAGTCCACAATTAGGACAACAACAAAAAAGTTTGATAAGGGGATTTTGAAATCAGATTTGTGTGATGATCCTGCTGAAAGACTATATGACCCTTGACTAATGTTTATCGTTAGATATTGTGACAATATGAGAGATTTTGACAAACTATTATTTTGGTAAAATCAACTGAAACATTTGAAAGGCTGCATTCATTATGCATGCTTTTTGCCCTGTCTCGGGCCTCTATCGTAAGATGTTTATTTAAAGGATGGATGTTATATTCTCTGAAAAGTATGTGGGAGCGGTGAGCAATTTAGCTTTGGAAAGCTTCAAAAGAGCTCTAGAAAACTGAAAAAGAGCTCTGGTTTAAAAGTAACAAAATACATGTTTAAAAATACATAAATATCAATACAATGATAACTACAGAAAATCCAAAAAGAGCTCCTGTAAACAAAAAATTACGAAAATGCAGTAGAGCCCTACATAACTTTTCAGAAATATGAACCCTTTTTCATTTTCGGAATTATGAACCCTATTTCATTTTCGGAATTACGAACCATCGGAGCAATGAACCTTCAGAAATACGAACCTTCGGAAAATCGACATGTAACCACATTTAGAGTGAAAATTTTCAAAATGATATAAATACAATGGGTGAATTCAAGTTTGGTGTTGAAAGCTGGTGTTGGTGTTGGGGCAAAACTAGCACTAGCCACAACACCGAACCTGAAATGAAGTTGGTGCTGGGATTGACTTCACTAGGTGTTGAGCTACATGTATCATTAATGTGATTGGTATTATTTTTATAAACCCGAATTCGGTGTTGGGGCTAGAATCAGCAGCCCAATTCACGCTCTCAACACCAATACCAACACCAACACCAAACTTGAAATCACCCAATGTAAACACCAAACCAGCACTTAGCTAATTTACAGATTTGTGTTTACATGTCACTTTCCCCTCCCCCCCCCCCCCCCCCCCACAAAAAAAGAGAAAATAATTAATAGATAAAAAGAAATTGACCAAACAAAAAATATCATGCAAATCAACAGACCAATCCTCCCATTGTATGATTCCAAATATGATTATTACTATGCATGGAACCGCTTCCATTCCAATTTCACTGTGTTTCACCAATAGGACGCATTGCCCTTTAATGTTACAATAATCATTGCCAATCTATTTTGGAGCATGGATGGCTGAGAGAGAAATTAATATTTGCTTTGCTTTGCTTCTTGAGGTTGGACAGAAAAACCAATTCCAAAGCAGCCAGGATAGCCCTGTGGCTATGACCATGATATCAGCATCTTCTTATGAAACGTGCATCATGCTACAATTTGTATTCTTGTAAATTCCTAAGGATCCCCATAAGAATTATGATTGTAAAATTCTGATTTTGTATGAATTCATGTCAAATTGATGTTTTTATAAGAACCAAAACAGCCAGAAAATGACTTTTATGCCAAATGTATCTTCAATTTTGCACATAACCACTAAAAATTGAACAGAATTGAATTTATTAAATATTTCTTACAAAAGATGTTATATACATGTACTTTAGGGTGGTCCACGAGTTGTTTTAACATGTAACAGTGACAGGTTTGAATTTTGAAACTACAGGTTTGAAACTCAGCGACAGGTTAAATTTCATAAATAATCATTTTCAACCCAAATTATTTATGAAATATTAGTCACTAAATTTGTTGGAAGTGCTTCAGAATATAGCTAAGATTGCACCAGAGAGCCTCTGAGAACCACAGAGCTTACAAGGTTTTCATGCGGGCTCTGCACCCCGGCTGAAAGGGACTTTGTGCTTCGCATACATCAGTTTATACTCCTTCCCAGTTGCGATTTAACCCTTTCGTGACAATTGACCACTTTTTGTGGTTTGGCTCAATAACTTTTGATTCAGAGCTCTAAAAAATATACCAGATGCATGAGTAGAAAGAGCAAAATTTTCTGCACACTCTATGTCCATTTCTGTTGCATGACCTGATTGCGTTTGATGCCAGGAATTTAAAAAAATGAGATTAAGCTTTAAAATCATCAAATTGGCAACACATTGACAAGTTCAAAATCATTGTTTTTAAACAAAATTGGCAATTTTCAAAACTTTTTTGACAAAATTTGTGACCATGTGTATTGTTTCAAAGACATTACAGCTTATTAGAACCATGTAGCGCTAAAAGAAAAATATTATTGTTGCCAATTTAAAGAACAAAATGTAATCAATTTAGCTCTTAAATAATTCCTGTCATGAAATGGGTTAAAATGCTTGAATTTTTGTTTCAGGACCACCCTGCACTTGTTTCAATTGTAAATGCATCTCATCTAACATTACACTGATAGTGATATTTATCAATTTGATAAGCTGTGAGAGCAGAAGAATACAAAGTAAGAAAAAAGAGAAGAGAATGAATACAATACAGTATCAAATAAAATGTGGGAAAATTGAGTACAGTAAAAATGATGATGAAAAGGAAAGGATTCAAAAGAAGAGAAATAAGGAAAAATAGTAAGAACATAATTGTTACGAATCGTTATTCAACATCAAAAACTTCAATCCACATAAAACTACTAGCCAAAAATAAAGAAAATTCACACATTAAATGTACTATCTTTATTAGAACAGTGGCCATAGATTTCTATTTTCAAAAACCCAAGGTAATGAACTACAAATTTGTTAAAGTTTCCAAAAATTAGACAGGCAAGCAATTAGAGCAAACCATGTACACATACCACTGAAAAACAGGAACATATTTGCAATGAATTATACCAATTTCCTTCACCATTTTCAATACAATCTTCTGACGGAATACCATGCTCTAAAAACCTCCATATCATGTCACTACATGTACTTAGTGCCTATTACCTGATACCACCACAATGATTGAATATTGGCAAGCTATTTGCAGGAATTTCCCATTGAATACGATCTTATTTCATTCATAATTTCTGGGCTAATCTCTTTGGCTTCAAGTTTGCTTTGACCCATTTCCTTCTTTGAAATGAACCAGTGGTGTGTTCAGCAGGAATAACTTAGAGACCTGGGGAGCGTTTCATCAAGTGTTTTGTCTGTTATTTTTTACCGACAACTGTTATAAGCTACTGAAATCCTTGCATCTGATTGGCTGAGACCAAATTTGTCGGTAAAAATCACTGACAAAACGCTTGATGAAACGCTCCCCTGAAGATGTCTTGGGGAGAGAGGATCATGTTCAGATTTTTTTCTTTCAGCTGTTTACACTATATTGTGGATGATAGTACCTTCAACAGGATTAACTTATTTTGAGACAGTGGGTCATTTTAAAAAACATGAATCTGCTCAGTTCACACTAAAAAAATTTAATAGGAACAACTGAAAGGTAAAGTTGAGTAACTTGAGTTCTTGTCATGCGATCACTTTGTGAAAGACAGTGTCTCACACCAATTTGGAAAGGTTGATCATGTCTGCATCAGAAATGGTGTATACTGTGAGGTCTTGGAATCATCAAAATGATGAGAAATTGACCCAATCCCACTGAAAAGCATGTGCACTGCACACAGAAATGGGTATATGGGACTGCACACACATTTGGTTGGAATGTTCGGCCGAACACTTCAGCCATTTCTCGTCATATTTCAAACATGACGGCATTTGAAGAGCAAGCCTTATCAGGGGTCAATTCTCCTGTGATATTCTTCCAAACTGACACACCGGGGTAAAAGGAATGAAAAAGCTCACAAATTATTTTTCACCTTTCCCAGAACTCTACCTTCCCTTTAATGCAAGTGAGTGAATCAAGTGGATGTTCATACTCAAAAATGTAATTTTGCTCTGTCCAACAATAATGTGAAAAGCATAACTTGAAGCAACCTAAATGTACAGGTGCAATGGTTTGAATTGTGTTCTTAATCACGATTCTGCTCTGTGCACACTGAATATTCCGTCGCATAAATTCTTTCAAATGTGAATGCAATGCTCTGAGGTGCAATATTTTGAAACATGTTCTTACTGCTCTGTTCACACTGAATAATCCATTGCATTAAAGTCTATATTCTTCAAAATGTGAATGCAATGCTCTGAGGTGCCACTGTTTAAAGTACTTTCTGAAACCTGATTCTGCTCCATTAACACTGAATACTTACTTGTACTGCTTATTTGATTACTGCCAAATTTATACAAAAACCTATTGCAATGGTCTGATTAACAGAATCATTTGAACAGAATTCACCCAATGTAGAGTACAATTATACAACTACTAGTAATGTGGGTTTTAGGGTTGGTTAAATATTGTATTGTTATACACTGCATAAAATACATGTACCATGCTCTCAACTGAAACACAATTTACATCATTCATTTATTATGTTTCAAAAACAATGAATTGTGTTTTTCATTTACACTTTAAAAGTGCAATATAAAAACTAGCATGATAAGAGTCTCTTGAAATAAAAAGACAATACAATTGGAATGCATCCTGGCATCTACAATTAATGTTCAATTAAAAATACAGATTTTGGTGCAATTTCCTACTAAATCTAGATAAAATGTGAGCATGGCCTACAAAACAAATCACTTGATTGTCATTGCACAGGAATGAAGAAAACAAAGGAATATAAGATGGAACCCAACCCTGCGAGTCTATGAACCATGAAATTGTTTATATTGATTTCCATAGTAACCGAGGCAGCCATAGTTTCTCCCCATAAACATTGTTTGAATAAGTTGATAACTTGATATTGAGAGGCAGGATTGGTTGACATTGTCACAGGTTCACTCCTGATATTATTTCATCAAATATATTCAGTTCCTCCCTCCATCACTTTCAACTAATTAAAGTCACATCAAATATACAATGAAAATATACAAATAGCAAATTACTCTGAGGGCAAAGACAAAATTAGCTTGCATACCAGTAGTAAATTTGAAGTGCATAACATGTGAACAGTTCTTGGCCAACCATGATTCACATGGCCATTTTTTATATTGTTGAAGTCCCAAATATTGTAGCACCAGTGCATGCAGAGAAGTACTTATAACTCTGTTGGCTTGATCATCTCCCAAACAGCATGATACATAAAATGCAGAATTTGTTCCAAATTTCGAAGAGTGAACTATTAAGAACCTTTGAAATTATGAACCCTTTTTCATTTTTGGAATTACGAACCTTCAGAATAACAAAGCTTAGGAGTAAAATGCATCAAATGTTTGGACTTATGAACCCAATTTCATTTTCAAATTTATGAACCCCCTGCTCTGGGAAATTAGTATTTCGGAATTACAAACCTTTGGAAAAACAAGTAACCCCCCCCCCCCCCCCCCCCCTTCACCTCCGTTGCTAATACCCTGCTTTACTTTCAAAACCAAAATTGTACTTTTCACACTAGAACTCTGTCTGGTTTTAAGTTAAACACTACCGATCTTGCAAAGATAACCAATGATCAACATTTGCCCAGATTATTGGCAGTCCAAATATACTTAACACTCCAAAATTAAGTCAGAATCTTTCAAGCAAGGTCAGAAAGAACAAATAATTTTTTTCCCATACAACTTGAAGCTGTCTCAAAAATCAACACTAGATGTGTCATATCTCTAAAAAAGAAATGAAGCAGTTATCATTATTATCAACATGATTATTTCATATTTTGAGAAGGAGGAGGAGTATGTTGCACTCTCTGAAAAAAAAACTTTCAAAATCATCATGTCAATATAAAATGTTCCTGTGGCTTGCAGTATGACGTAATGACAACCACATTTTTTCAAAGCTGAACAGGAAAGGTTTTGAACTCAAAGTTAACAATCTTTCTAATCACGAAGATAACATAGAACAACATTTGCCCAAATTATTGGTTCTATTCAAACACTATGTTCATGGCCAAACCTCACAGTTATAAAACAACACTGCAAAGGGGGTCACTGGGATTCAACCTAAATGCAGACGCAGTAGCTTAAATACACACCATATATGTTTATGGGTCTATAATTCTGCTGATAGAGACTCTGCAACTATTGATTTTTAAAAGCAGCATCCTTATTCCATTTCCAAGCATTAGAAAGACAATGCTGTCCATTTTCTGAGCTGTTATTTTTTCCATTTATCAGCAAATCTTTCTGCTTATTGGGACTCCATTGGAAATAAGTTGAACAGCTTTCATGGGTTATCCCAGTCATGTTAATTTTATTCATGGAAAAGTCCTATTTTTATAATGCAAATGAATTATAACATCTGCATACTATATTTACATATTTATAAAGTTAGGGGCAATGAAAATATTAGAATTCTTCAACACCACTACAAATGACGACAATGGTTACAGGAGGCATAATGGCTCAGCGGAAGAGCAGTGGTCTTGAGACCAGGAGGTCCCAGGTTCAAAACCAAGTCAATAGCACTACTATACTTTAACAAGGCATTATTCTCCAATACCAAGTGCTAAAAGATAAAGCTGTTGGTCCCTTGGCTGCTAATAAAAGTGTATTACTTGCTTTTTTTAACAGTCAGATTTTAAAAATCCATCAGTCAATCTAAATCTGAGGACATTTTTCAAGGGCATACAGGTTCTGATTTGCACCAATGAAAAGTTCACAACCACTTCTAGTTGGATAGCAAACATCTGATCATCTTGGTGAACTGCACAATTTTCACTTCTATTTTCATTTTCATGAAAACGAGCATCAACCCACACACTTCTCTTTGTACAGCTCGAGAAAGATCATCGCACACCCTCCCTTTCGGCAAACGTCAAAAAGAGGGGTTGGGTTTTTATCCACACACTGAAAGGTTGACAATGAAAACATGAAACATTGATATCCTCAAGCCCCAAGGGCAACATTAAACTTGAGGGCGATAGAAAAGCATCTCTGAAGTGGAAGGAACGAGCGAAGAATTGACTTACCTTTTTCAGGTGCTTGTTGACCCACTTCGTGAAGGTCTTCTTTTGAATTTTGTCCCTTTCATCTGCAGCAGAGGATTAAAAAAAAAGAGACACAAAATTTGTGATTTGTATAAAGAGCTGAGGAAATAAAGGGTTTTAATCCTGTTTGCTTGTTAATGTAAGAAAAATAGACATGTGAAAACATCAGGGACATAAATCAAATGATGGAACGTGGATCGGTGGATATGACCTCCTTGTCAATGTCTAAGAAATGCTGGAGGCAAGGATATAAGATAGAATTGGATTAAATTTGAAGGTTAAAGACTGAACATTATGATGTTGGTATCTACTGAAGCAATGTCATAAATGCATTCAGTGGAGGATCCAAGGGGCACAGGGTGGCACATCTCCCTCACCCGCCCCCCCCCCCCTCAAACCCAGTCTGGCATACATAAAGTTCCAAAAGGAAATGTGCCCATACATGTACCCCTCCCCCCCCCCCCCAACCACTAGGAGCTAATGTGGTAACATTTTTTTCTTTCTTCTTATTCTTTTTTGTTTGTTTTGCTGGTAAGAGAATTGGACTTGTTCCCCCCCCCCCCTGAGAATCCTACATGTTTATTCACCACTGGTATTTGCATATATTATGTAGGCTTATAATTCCATATTTTCACAACTGCTATATTAAGGCAATGTAATATTCACATGCACAGGTACATGTATGTGTAAATATTCATATGCAATTACATATGTACCTTGTTTCCAGCAAATAATTTTTGGTACTATGGCAAACTATTCATCCAAATATAAAAAAAGCAGTCAGTAGTACATTTTCCCCCATGTGAATACATTCCAAATCGCACTTAGAATACAAAGAAATCCTTGGCCCTCTTCGGTAGCGAATATGAAAACAGGGAAAGAGTTCCAGACACAACCATCACCAGCCTGAATTAGGCTTGGCTCAATTCTGATAGAGTCGACCCAGTGCCTGTTTCTGTAGACTAGTACATAATTAATATACGTGACGCAATGTTGAACAGCCATATCAAATTATATAAAATGGACTGCCAAATTCTCCCAAATGATTTCAAAGGCTGGTTGCAAAAATATTTTTGGTTCCTATTTCAAAACATTTTCATGAGGGATTAATGCAAATCAAAAAGCACAATCATATATATTTTCTATTCATTCTCAGACACAAACAAACACTTGCTTGAATTGTACCACTGACAATAGGGGAACAAACGTAAAAATTCTCAAGGGAACAAGCGTTGAATGAGGTGTGGACACACCCCTCACTGATGAAAGGGGGTGCAGAAGTATTTGACAATGGATAGAGTAGGTGCGAGTGAAAATACATGCATAATCTGATGGGACCATATGATAACACAACTCTTTCACACTAATATCTCTTTCTTTTTATAATTTTTGCAGAGCATTTGTTATTTCAGGTGGATAATGGATGATTTATTGTCACATTTTCATGGTCGACATCTTCTAGACCATTTATTATTCATACAGCAAAGGCTATGATGAAAATAATTCCTGTTTATTGGCATATTAATTACATATCAGAGAAGCGTATGCGTAGGCACAGCTAATGCAGTCATATTTACAAAGTCCTGTGACAGTAATAGCAGCCTAGAGGCTTTGTCAAAAGTAAATATAAAAGTTACATCCATCACTGAAAATGACAAGAAAAATACATTACTGTTCAATAAAGGTACAGTGTTGATTAATCATACAACATGACTCAAACACATTTAGACAGATTTCACCTTTTATTTGTACTTGCTCATGGACATGTTTTAACCCCTAGAAATGTAATTACTTGCTTCAGCTCATTCCCGTTACACTTGGCCTGGCCCGCATTGTCTGGATGATTATGAATACATTTCAGACAGAAGAAAAGGGTTAGGTTTTAGAAAACTATTCAATCACTGGAGCGTACAAGTAAGTTATATTTTGTTCAAGCCAAACTTTATGTAAAAATCCCTTATTTGTATTTTCTGAGTATGTCTCCTACAAATGTATCTATCTACATGTATCTCTCTTCTTGAAAGGTACTGGTCTTCTCTGTAACCTCCAGACTTATCCAGTAATATCTTAATCAACAGTGGACAAATCCTTCTCAGTCTGGGAGCCATGCTACTCATGTTAAAGGGCTAGTGGAGGTGTCCTGATATAGTGGTTCATTCACTTGACTCTTAATCCAAGGGTTAAGGGTTCGAATCTCAGCCCAGCACTAACGTCCTTTGGCCAGACATTAATCCACATTTGCCACTCTCCACCCAGGTGTTAAATCATGGGCACCTGACAGGATTTATTCCTTGAAATGCACTATGCACCGATTATGGCCACCAGAGCTAAAGCAGGGCTCGACACTAACTGAAAATTTTGGTGGTCCAGTTGGTCCTCCAAATTTGACTTATTTTCATTTTTGGTGGACCACACTCAATTTTGGAGGTCCACATTAAATAATAAAATAAATAAGATTTTTTTTCAAACGTTTAGAATTATTGGTCTGCGGTATTGCTTTCAATTTCATGACATGTGCTTGACCTTTTACTTTCACGTACTGTATGTAAAAGCCGTAATTTTCGCGTATTTTGCGAGTTGATGTTGGGATGCAAATTTCACAGCTCGCGAAAATATTCCCATTTGATTAACGACTGCACAAATTTGCGCCGCAAAAAAAAAGTGAAGCCTGAGAAACCGGACCTCAGGTCGCTATGATCAGGGAGGTGATGATGATTGAAGCATAATTTTCACCTTAATCTGCACTTATTAAATGCTAGCACTTAATGTACATAAATTCTGCTACTTAAAAGTTGGTTAGACACTTCCAAAATTGACTTGAATTTCTCTTTTATTCTAGCTCAGAGCTAAAATGTTAGGCCTTAATTCATTCTCCAGTAGAAGACATTTATATTCTTTCATTTAATATTATTTTGTATTGAATTCCTGTTGCAATAATTCAGATTTGATGTCAAATTATTGAATTTCTTCAATTATTCTTCATTCTCAAGTACATGTATAGTCACATGACTAATGTTCGTGATCGCGATCGCAAAAATCTGCTATCGCGATCGCAATCGTAAAATCTGCGATCGCGATCGCAAATTTGAGTCACATGACTTAAAAGTGTTTGAGAAGGAAGGATATTCAGAGAAATTCAATATTTTGACACCAAAACCAACTTTTTGAAATAGGAATCTAACAAAAAATCAAATTAAATAAAATAATACAAATGTCTTTTACTAGAGATCGAATTGTGGCATGAGGTTTCAGCTTTGAGCTATAATTAAAGTGAAATTTAAGCCAATTTTTTGAAATGTCTAACCAACTTTTACATGGCAGAGTTTATGTTCAAATTAAATGCAAGATTACAAAATTTAATTTGAACAATCATGTTACACAGTACATGCACATCACTAGCACTCACTGTTTATCTTCAACACGCGAATGTTTTGTGAAAATGTGTGACGCATTTGAACACCGCGTTGAGCTCTTTCCTCGATTTGGGAGGGGGGATCGGCGATCTAAAATTTTTGGTGGTCACCATGTGACCTCCATTTCCTTGTTTTTTTTTTAATTTGGTGGTCCAACACATCATTTTGGGGGACTTTGACCTCCGGACCTCCGCTAGTGTCGAGCCCTGGCTAAAGCCAGGGTAATAATATCCAAACCTTTGGAAGAGCATAGGGACGTTATATCATAACATGCACTATACACGAACGGTTTATTATTATTATTATTATTACTAGTCACATATCACTGATAACAATAATTTCACAATAAAATTGGTCAATGTAATAAAGGTAATGGATCCAAGAAAATCAGTGAATGCATATTAGCATAAATCATGGCAAAACCGATCTCCAATATCTAGGGCGCCACACTAACTTTTTTTCAAAGGGGCCCCAGACTGAAATTTTCAAGGCTCATATGAAAGAGCCATATGTTAAAATTTTGAAATTTTGGGGTTGTAGACACAGATTTTGGCATCCATGTGTCCCAGACACCTGTTAGTATCGAGCACTGCAATATCTTTTCTATGTAGACCGATTTTATAGTTATAGCTTATCATCACTTTAACCCTTTCAGGACAGGAATTATTTAAGGGCTAAATTGATCAAATTTTTATCTGCAAATTGGCAACAATAATATTTTTCTTATAGTGCTACATGCTTCTAATAAGCTGAAATGTCTTTGAAACAATATACATGTTAAGTAATTTCGTCGGAAAGTTGAAAAAATTGCCAATTTTGATAAGAAACAGTGATTTTGAACCTCTCAATGTGTAGCCAATTTAAGGACTTTAAAGCTTGTTCTTCTTTTTAAAATTCCTGACATCAAATGCAGTATGGTCATGCAACAAAAATGGATACATTGTGTGCAGAAATGTTTGCTCTTTCTGCTCATCTATCTGGTATATTTTTTAGGGATCTGAATCAAAAGTTATTGAGCCAAACCACAAAATGTGGAGTGATGTCGCGAAAGGGTTAAAGGGAGAGGAGCTCGCAAGATACGTCAGAGTCGCCAATTTCAGCTTGTGATTTATTACAACTTCAAAAATGTATAACTTTCTTACTTCTTATTGTATTTTGCTCAAACCTTCACTGATCTGTTTCTTGATTTTCTCTTAAAACCAACTTGTAATCAGGGTAGACTTTCCCTTTAAAATGGTTATTAAATTAGTAAACTTCCAACAAGTAAGAACTATACAGACAGACTGTCATACAAGCAGAAGTAAACAACCAAAATATTCAATAGTGAAAATTAGAATTAGCTGTGACAGGCAGATGTATATATCATTGCACTGTGGGTCTCTTTTATGATTGGGAAAACCACAAATTCCACTGAACCATATGGCCAATAGCGATCAATGCAAATTCTTGAATTGAGTAATCATGAATTGGTCTATGCCTGTCCTTCAAACATGTGTCAGTATAATCACTGTCATCGGAGAGGCTGAAGGGCATAGACTACACCCTTAAAAAAGTATACAATGCCCTTCTAGCACTCAAATGTCAAAAATGGTAGGTAAAAAAATTGCCCTACATGAGGATAATTTGGTGTCCAACCAAATTCTGAGAAATTAAGTGGATTTCGCTCCATTTGTAGTAAAAAGTGATTGTGATCGGGCAAAACGTTACCCAAGTTGCACATAAAATTGCCCAAAGTTGGTCAAACACACAGTACAGTTGCCCTCAAGTTGGGCAATTTTTTTACTTAACATTTTTATGAGCATACATCTGCAGGTCACAGACATCTGTACACACAAATATTATTCTTCACTTTCTGCAGCTGGGCTAAAAAAATAATTTATTTCCAATTGCAAAGCCCCATTCTGAGGTTGGTATTGAGGTAGCAAGAATAATGAGAATGCCTTTTTAGTATATAACAGAGTCAAAATTTCAATGGCATGACTGTGACATTTAGTGAGAAACCAGAGGTCATTTCCAGAACCAAATAACAAATTTGACCTTCTTTATTTCCCTCTCCTTACAATCAATCTTATTCCTTTTCTTCCTATTATCTCTTGCTCCCCTGTCTCTATTTCTCTGTCTCTCATTTTCTTTATTAAAGAGCTAGAAGGGTGATACATGTAAGTCATGCAATATAATACAGATATGATCTTCTATTTTTTGATCAACACATCACACTATCTCTCTCTCTCTATCTCTCCCTCTCTTATTCTGTATATATATCTACCTCTTTCTGTCTATCTACATGTACCTCTCTCTCTCTCTCTCTCTCTCTGTCATTCACTTACTCTCCCTATATCTCAAACTCACATACCTAAGTTACACCTCCAACCTTTCTTTCTCTCTCTCTCTCTCTCTCTCTCTCTCTCTCTCTCTCTCTCTCTCTCTCTGCATCTATTAAATAATGCAAATCATGTTTACTTCAAACTGTCTTTGTGTCTTCAGAACATAAGACATATTTACATACAGTGAGCTACAGATGTTGTACGTGCATCACTTTGTTTTATCTTCCCTGCTTATCTTTTAACAATAAAGTGTTGGGATGAGAGATTTCCTTTAAAGTTTCTAAAAACAGATCATATTTACATACTCTTGAGAAAGGATGTAGTGTTGCTTCCTGAAAAATAACAAGCTAATACCCTTCTCAGTAACACAGATCTCCCTCATGTTACTCAACAACTCAGTAAGACAAGTACATGCACTTGGCACATACATCCGTTGCCAACCGTATCTTATAATGGATTCAAATAAACCTTCATCAGACATGATATTTGGTTCAGAAAAAAAAAAATATGTGGTATGAAATGTCTCTCTCGTGACAAAATTACACGGGAACGGTGAGCAATCTAGCTCTAGAAAGCTCAAAACAGCTCTGGAAACTATAATACATTATAATCTCTTACACACACTTTTGCAATAATCCAGAAAGGCCACCAGTGAAAATTAAATTATTTCTTAATACACTGTAGCTCGCTTTGACTTTGGAAAAAATTAAAAAGAGCTTGCATGACCAGAGAGCATGTTTTTTAATTATCTAACTTTTTTGAGCTTTTGTTGGAAACCAAAGTCCATGCTCACGAGATGCAAAAATATGTGCTTCAAAACAGTATGAAACACATAAAAACAAACTAGGAGAAAGTTCAATTCCTAGAGGATGTTAACAAAAGAACTTGTAGCTTTACCTAATTACATATTTTTATAAGGATACTTCATGCAAATATAGGATTAATATGCTTTTCATAAAACCATAATTAGATACATCCAATGCATGTAAGGTAAATGTAAGGTCAAGATCTTCTTGAAGAGGAAGATAATTTGAAAACAAATCTGATTACAAAAAATGGAGAATTTTTTGTGGTTAGTTCTATGTTTTCTATAGAAAATAAATGGTTTATTAACTAAATACTATCATATTTTCCAGGTATACTTCATAAACCACAAAGTGATTAAGCACCAAGGGCTTCATATCTAAAGACATTGAAATGTTTGTTGGTTTGGGGGTTGTTCAAGGAGAATCCGGATGTCAAGATTTCCTGTGCAACCCTAGACCTAAAATAATGTCATTTAGAACAAAATAAATAAAGTAAGCCAAACCGACTATACATACGATACACAAGCTTAGAATTTCTTTCGACTAATGTTCAAAAAATCCTTGTAAAACCTCATTAAGATCCTGTCTAAAACAAGGAGATCCCGTTTCAAGAATAAAGATTGGAAAAAAAACAAGGAAAAAAGGCCACATTTTGTGGCTTTTCATATTTTTTCAGGATGTTTATGAATGAACATGCTACCTATACCTTCAGATAATCTGGTAAAGATCAAAGTCTCCCTTTCTTGTTATCAACCTTCAGTGCTCATCTTTTTCCTTGCCCTAATCGTCATATTTTGGTTTGGTGACTATCTCCTATCTCTTCTAAATCACATCCTGATATTTTCAGTCATCTCATTTTATCTTCTTTATTGTCTTTAAAGAATACAGAAATAAGATGACTACCCTTTTGCCAACACTGATTTTAAAAAGAATACAAAATACTTTTGGCCTGAACAAAAATGACTGATAAATACATTGCACAAGACATTCATAATTTCAGCAAAGTCATCCAAGAATTAGCCAATACAACAGCTAAGAATGATTCACTTGTGTTTTGCAACAACTCCACAGAGTTCGAAGCTTCTGTTCAAAGTACATTGATGTTAGTGTTTATGTTCATGTGAGTATGTGTAGTACATGCTTCAAACTGGACATGGTATTCTCCTCTATAAGCCTATTTACTTAAAAGGAAGATGAGAGATTTGAGTCACAATTCAAATTTCATGTTTTTGATGCCCATTCGAACATGTGATACATGCTATAAAATCAATTTTTGCATCTCACTTCTACTGGCCTTGGTTGTAACACAGAGTGCTCCACTGATGCTCATTCTAACACAGAGTGCATGGCAAATAATCTTGGTTATTCCCCAAAAATGCACTATAAAATGCCATTTGAATAACAATCAGAATTTCACTTATTAGTGAGATTTTTTGATCACACACTAAAAAGCGAGATTGCGATCCGCTTTTAAAATAATTTTCAACACTCGAGAATACATCATAAAGTGACAACTGAAAGTCCTGAACCCTGTCTGAAAAAGAGTTGCGACTGATTACAAATAATTTTCAATTGAAATCAATCGCATCTCCCTATCTCTTTTATTAAATATACAGAGTTGCGATTGATATCAACTGCAAATTATTTGCAACTCTTTCATAAGACAGTGCCCTGGGCTCACAAAGTCAACAAGTACAATGTACATGTAAATGACCTCCTTGATTGACAATGCTCTAATTTAAACCCACCCTTCATCCATATAAGACATAATCAATACCTCATTGTGTTCTAGAACCCTTGTCTGGACTTTAATACCCATGTATTAGAGAGTCATTCATGCACTGTAGAATACAAAGGGTATTATACTATACATGTAGCTGTCATGCTCTCTCAGCAGATTATTTGCAAAAAGGACAACAAAATCAACATCTCTTGTGTCAGTGCTAAAGAAATTCCAAGAGTTTAAGGCCATGTGCATACTAGTAGCTTGCTACCTAATGAATTACAAGTACTGTGAAGGACTGAGATTAAGTTGGATTATACACTTAAATACTTTCACCCTTGTGTGGAGTGTTCATTAGGGCAAACACAGTACTGGTATTTGACTGCATAACAGATCTATGCCAAGAAATGAAAATGAAAATGAAAATGGAAATGGCCTATAATGTAATTTTCCATAATTCATCATAGTCTTTAACAGATCTTTATGAATTTTTGATTGATAATAACAATAACGGTTATATAGCACCTATCTACATGTACATTGTAGTTGCAATAAGTGCTGGAAATACTTTAAAGTGTATCATTATCTCAATAAAAATAGTATTAAAACCTGTAGAGAAAGACCACCTGTCTATGAACATGACATTTCAAATTTTCCTTGAGCAGTGTTAAATCAAAACATGTATAAAATCAACCTGTACACAAAGACCACCTGTCTATAAAGACATTTTTTCGGGTCTCACTTCAGTGGTCTTTTTATATAGACCTACTGGTTCTGCTGTATCATTTTTCATCTAATGCATTTATAGCTTTTTTTTCCTTCTTTTTTCCTTCATAAGTTTACGTAAGAAACTGTACAGAAAGCAATGATTCAAGATAACGAAGATGATGTAATAGAGGTATTCATTTTGTAATTTACTTCTTCTTCCATTCAAGTGTTTACAACAGTGCGTCCACGAAGGAGGCAATGACACCTATGACCGATGATGTAACAGAGGTATTATGGCCTCACTATTCCAAGAAGAAAACCAAGTGCTGAACTGAATGCCCCAGTGGTCCATATCCCTCCATTATCTGAGACTCGATCAATACTTCTTTGAACCAAACCCTAATCCACAGTCACAATTACACCCACAGAATGTACACCCTCAGTCACATTTCAATAGACCATGTGCAGACTGTGAGAACTACATGTATGTGCCCTAAAGGTGCCTTTTAGGCTGAAGTTGGTCTGGCCACTACATGATTTCTGATGCACAGTGGCTATCATGCACCGTTGTTGTGGTGGTTGTGGTTGTGGTTGCTGTTGCTGTTCTTGCGTTGACTTTAACAGTACATGTCAATCAGCCAAAGCAAAAATAAAAACTATAAATGAACACAACCGGGCAGTGCACTGCATAGCTGAAATCATGCTACGTGAGACCAACCCTAGTTTTAAGCAACACACTCTATCAAGGTTTCCCTCTACCCAGGTGTAGTGACTGGGTGCAAGGCAGGAGGACTTTCCATCAGAGCTCTTACCACTGGCTATGACTAAAGCTACTACAACATATATACTCTGGCAACAACTGCTTCATGATTACTTCCCCACGACCTAATACTAAACCTAATCCTACAATGCTAACCCTAAACCTAACCTAAAGCCTTATAGCAACCCTAACCTAACCCAGTGGCCCAAATTCACGAAAGTGGTTTATTCTAAACCATGGTTTAAACCTCCATAAGCGTAGTGGTCCTCCTGTCCAGTAGGCATGTAATGATAGACGGTGGAGGTTTAAATCAGGATTTAAACCATGGGTTAAAATAAACCTCTTTGGTGAATTTGGGCCAATATCTTTGAAAAATGTTGAAGCAGCAAATGTCAAATCACCACCACTAAAAATGTCCCTGTAATGTAGCCCACATTTAGGTACATGTAGCTGTCTAAGGCCAAGTTTCCTTCTAAAAGATGCTAATATTCAGTACAAATCCATCTATTGTCTGCTTCTGAATACATCTCAATCCCCTGGAGGCTCTATTTAGGATACAATGCTCTGAGAAACCACACTGCACATGAATGCAAGGAGGTTTGTTTGCAAGAATTTTAAGATTTCTATATTTAAAAACACACAGGGTCCTCACAGGGGAAGATCCAGAATTCTGCAAACAGGGGGTGGGGGCACAAGCCTGAAATTCACTGACAAGCAGAAATAAAATAGTATTATGTACTTAGAAGTTCCAGATTGGGTTTAAAAGGGGGAAGGGGTGGTTGTGCCCCTCCCCCTGACAGATTTAAGGGACGCTGGTTGTACCCCCCTCCTTTAAATCTGCAAGTGGTCCTCATAATTATTACTAGAGGGAGATTCCAATCTGATTTTTGACACAATAACACCTAGACCATTCTCAGACTAAACAGCTATGACTCATGCAGTGACACAATGTTCAGCACACAGGGTAGGTTCCCACGTTACAACCAACTCCGAAGCATGATCAAATGGCCCGTTTTCACTAGCCAAATTTTTCAAAATGGACCCATAATTCTGATCTGAAGAAATTAGCCCAATCACAACTTACTCAAGCTGATCCACAGTGAAGACATAACTTAGAGCTAACTACAAGCATTGCAGCCTTGCACTTGGGATACTAGCTCAAGCCATTGATCCCGTTCTCATTACAAGGGATAGCGTGCACTAGATCGCACCACCTCTAAGGTGAGAACGCGGTGACGTCGTTTCAGCGCAATCCACGGAGGTCCACGGCAAAATCCCAAACTGGACCACCTCTGGTGGGTGGTCCACAGGGGATAGTGCGATCTAGAGCGCGCCTATTCGCAGTTTACTGTGCAAAGAGTGCTAAGATAGATCGCGCTACCTTCTGCATGTGTGAACCCGCGGTGTGCCAGTGGACCTCCCTGGCTCGCCCCACGATAGTGCGATCCACTTTCCAATCTCGTAATGAGAACAAGGTCATTGTCCCAAGCAAATTAGGGCTTGCTTGCGAAATAGGTGGTAGTGATCATGCACCCAGGCTATGATATATGCTAATTCCACGAGCGAGAGAGCAGGAATTGTTCAAATCGGCTCAGGCATTTTTCTTGAGAAATTCTGACATGTTCAATAACTCATAGCTTGTTAATTGTATGTTCTCCTCCCCTTCCCCCCCCCCCCCACCCATGATTAGTGGTTATGTAAATTTTTGCCTGGATCAAAAGAAAATGACAAGATTTTTGCTTTAAAAAAATCATAATTTGTCCTTACATGTACCTGCACTTGATGCATCAGCAAATACCATAATAAAAGACACACTTGGGAGAGAATTTAATTCAATATTGACACCAATCAGTTGTCTTACAGTGGGCAATTTCTCATGGTTATCTCATCAAATATCTTTTTAAAAAGAGATTTGGGGTGAAGAGAATTCCTGTCAATATTTGCTTTCTGTTTTAGCATACAGTACTTTGTTAAGCATGAGTCCCACACCTCTCCCAATATTTGTTAACATTTGCACCATGTATCCAACTTCAGCAAGGGTTGACCAAGGTGGGTGCACTGTTTTCACACATTTTAGGAAGCTGCATTTGGATAAAAAGTTTCAAGGTACTCTGGAGTTCTTACATGTATAACAAAACAAGAATTTTGAAAACAAAACATTCTCAAGCAAAACAGAGGTTTAGACATCATTTTGAACAAGAAAGTGCTTGTCTGCAGATTGGTATGGGAATTGTACACAACAGAGCACTGCTCTCCCAAACAAGTTTATGTACATGTATCTCATGTGTGTATACCTGTTTCCCTGCATGTTTCTCATACGTGCTTCTTCATTCAACATTCAATACAACTTCTTATAAATTTCCCCCAGGGTGAAAGGGCTATTAAGAAGTAAAGGCTTAAGATGAAAGTACAATAAGAGAAGCATTTTCATTTACTAAGTAATTAATATAAAGAAGGAAAGAATAAAGACAGGATATGTTTTGCACCAGGACACACCATGCTAAAGCAACCATTACAGGTATATTACACAGTTCGTTAACACAGTCATTTTATTGATTGGCAGAGCATGTAATGTCCCATCTCCATTGTAAATGGACTCATACTAGAAAGTAATCAATAACAATGTATTTACATGTACATGTACATTTGCCAATGGCTGCCCCTCAAAAAGGTCCGCATAACCCATTTTGGCTAGGAAATTCAATTTTCAAAAAAATATCTTCTAATAGCTGGATGGAGAAAAATCAAGCTCTACCTATACGTACATGTACATACTTTCAGCTTGAGCCAAAGAGGGGTTAAATCATAAGTTAACACCCTTCAACATACATGTACATGTACATGTAGTTGTAGGTTTAGGAAATTTCTAAACTAGAAAGAAAAACTCTTTAAAAATGTAGCTACAATTCTGAGATTTGTGGAAGATCCAAGTGTCTAGACACATGCTTGTGATGTATTAGGTAGTGATCCAGGGAAAGAGCTTTTGCAAACAAATAGGACAAGAGTTTTTGAGGAAGTACAAGAACTGTGTGGTATGCATACGTGCGAGGAGTAGCAGCTCAATTCTTCCTTCCATCTCAAGTTGTGTGATCCGGCTTGTGTACACTCACTGCTCACATTTTTTTTCTAGCTGCTCGGTTATCTTACATCTTGCTTTCTTTTCTAAATTTTGTTTTCTCTCTCTCACATCTTTCTTTCTCCCTCTTTGTTCATTCTCTCCCCTCGATCTCCCCCTTCTCTCTCTCTCTCTCTCTCTCTCTCTCTCTCTCTCTCCCTCTAACTCCATCCCCCCTCTCTTTTCCTCTATACTCCCTCTGTCTGCCTTGCTCTACATGTAAATGTACCTCTCTCCCTCTCTTGACTTCTCTTTTATTTTATCTCTATCACTCTTTCGTTCTCTCAATCTCTAATTTTTTTTCTCTCTCTCTCTCTCTCTACCTTTTGGGTTTCTATTTAATGGAAAGGTTTCTATACAGCCTACAGTCACTGAAAACCTGAGACGAATCCCTTCTTACCTTTATCCCTAATCACTTTCATTTTTGCTGCATTTTTGGGGTACATGTTTCATGTTAAATGTTTCATTAGGAGATCAAATACCTGTAATATCTAGAGGACAATATACAATTAAAGTGTCAATTTTCATTACACACGTAATCCCACACAAATCTCCCCTTTCCCACACATCTCCCTCTCTCACCTTACTTGTTTTACTGGTATACACACGCATTCACAGATCACACCTTGAGAGCCAGAAGGGTGCTAGCTCTAAGCACAATGAAACCTCTGAATGCCCTTCTAGCTCTCAGAACATGACATTAGTCAGGTTCACACAGAGGGAGCGAAACTTTAAGTTTCACTTGTACATGTACATGTACATGCAGTTTCAAACTTTCGTTTACTTGTAGTTCCAGAACCACAAGCGAGCTTGTAGTTAACGCAGAATAGTTAGGGACCGTCTGGACAGAATAAACTTTAACCTTAGCAACTCGTTGTTAATGACAACCTCTCTGTTCTCTGTTCATGTTCAACGACGACGATCGCTCAGACTTCTAATCTCAGAACAACAAGCGTCGTCATTGTTTTGGTAACTTAAAGTTTAGCTAACTTAAAGTTTCGAAACCACAAGTTCCGTATGAACAAAGCTGTTATCAAGATATCAAGAGGTTGATATTACAGGGAAGCCATAAATTTGGATATATCCTTTCTACATTGATGTTGATGGAGATTTAGAGGAAGCAACATTGACACTCAATATCAAACATGAGTTCCTGTTAACGGTACTCATCCACTCTCCGATTTCATTAAAATTCTTGTACATCATACATGTACACATCCTGATTTTTTTTTTTCTTTTTTCATCATAACAATTCATTGTAAGGTGTCAATCAAAGAAATAAAGCAATGCAGTAAAATGATATCACTGTAAGGAAATGTAATTTAAATTAAAACATAAAATAAAGGGAAAATATTTTTTACACTGAAATTAGGTGAACTTCATGTTGCTTCATTGATATGTATTGGAAGTGCCTGAAATTGCATAGGATACAGAAATATAATATGAATACAAATATTTTACAGTCCATTGGTTTAAGAAAGACAAAACATCAGTCATGAGATGCAATACACATATTTCAAATATTTTTTTTCCTCCTGTAAAAAGACATCAAGGATATGTGTCAATTGCTATACATAAACGTATTCAATTCATGATATGGACATAGAAAAGTAGTAGTCATCTTGATCAATTTTCAAACACATTTTAAACCATTTTTATTTGGTTAAACTGTCCTAACAAGTAGAGACATAATTAGACCCCCCACACTCAAAATAGTTTCAAATGACTTCATACATGTACGTACATGTATACATGTATATTCAATCCAGAGAAACCCTACAGTGAGGTCTTCAAATGTGGTCTTCCAATACAGTAAGGAAGGTTACATCATCACCTAGCCATCCTATTTCAATAAGTGTCAACATTTTACCTCTATTGACTAGAGGGCTAGGTATTCAAACATGACAGGCAGTACAGTGTCCTAATTTGAAAAATAAACAAGTACACAATGTGTTGTGTATAAATGGACCATTGAATAATGACTGACCAGTTATACATGTAGGGTATCTCCAAGTCAGAGGGGAAATCTCATCTGAAGCAAAATGGAAGCAGAGAATTCATCTGCAGTTCCACCCTCTATTTTCCCTTCGTACTTTGCAGACGTGCAGATATTCCTTTTTAGAGCAGACTGTATGCACATCTTTTTTTCTTTGACGTGATAATTTTGCTCTTATGATAAATGCCTCTTCAAAGTTGCCAAAGAGGAACAGGAAACCACTCTTGGTTCTGTAATCAATGTCCAACCCAGCAAACCCACATCCCTCCCCCACCAACACCAAAACACTCCACCAACCCTAAAAATATACATGTACTAATCATGACACTTAAATCGGTGTTTATACATCATACATGTAGATCAGTAACATGATGAAGTACAAAACACGGCGTTGTAGAAAGAAATGTAAGCAAAAAGAGTGGGGTATATAAAGCCCACACCTCTCATTAGTACCCTTCTCTCAACGACAATCATAGGAACATACATTTACCATTTAATAAAAAGTTAAAGGTCATGTAAAGTTTTGGTAAGCCCTCAAAAACTGTCCGTCAGATTTCTTCAGTTTTTATTGATAAATAGCAAGATACTAGCAATACTAAGACACTGTGCAGATTTCGCCTCCTGAAGTTTAATATTAAACAAATAAGAGGCAAAAACTAATTTATGTGCCGGGACAGGCACGTAAAATCCCAACAAAGGCAGCATGTGCTATACACTGTACACACACGTGTAAAACCAATGAGTAGCTACACACAGTGCACACACGCTGTCTCTTTGCGAAGCCCCAAGATTGCTGTACGAGGAGCCGTCGGGGTGGAATGGTCCTAGCATAATGGCAGTGATCAAGCATTCCTTACAGATATTTACACTGAAATACACCAGAAATCATAGATGGAATACCAAATGATCTCTTACAGACATCTTTTGATACAAGGAGAACAACATGAGACTATATTTAACATGTTTCTTTCCAATTTCCTTTTTGCTACCAATACTCTACATGAGATTTAAGTGGCACTATCAAACAAAAGTTAGCCAAGATAACTCATTCATTCATCCATCATAACAGAGACAGACGGTACATACAAACATGTAAATCAGAGTGGTGACTTAGCAATTCCCTGCATTAAAGGTATCGTACAGTAGTGGGAAAGGTGGCGCTTTGGATATTTAACTACTTTGTCAGCTGGAATGGAAATCACTACATATACTGTTGCGAAATGATTAATTTCGAACATAGGTGACGTTTGTTTGAAGAAAAATGGTTTAGAAATGGCTAAAATATCCAAAAAGATATACATCGAATTACTTGCGCGGTACCGCAAGTGTGTGTAAACAATGTGTGCGAACCGCTATGCGCCATTGAGCCGGGAGCGTCGGGGTAGGTGGTCCTTAGCGAGGGTATAAGGTAACCGTTGATATTCCATCATTTGAATTATTTTACTGAAAAATCACCGGAAATCATGAATAGAATACCGGATTATCTCACTCATGTACTGTATCTTTTTATGCAAGCCGAACAATATGAAACTATTTTTGAGCAGTTCCATGCCAACTTTCATTTTGCTACCACTACTGTTTATTAGCTTTAACTGTATAAGAGGCAACTTTCCAAAACATGTTTTTAATTGAAGGTGCTGAAAGTGAGCGAAGAACTAAAATATCCTAAAATCTCCATATACATTTACATGTGTGTACATGTAGGTATGGGCACTGATGTTTGGATACAAGAAAATGTAATGGGGGTGAAGCCTGTGAGCCCCACCCTCTTCTCTATGGACCCACTCAGAACCGACATGTACATGTACATGTACATTTCAGTGTATCTGGGACCCTATGCACATGCTATGATTAGAGACATGTAGCATGTAAAACGTGAGTTGCATACATGTAAGCGTGGGTGAGCAAAATACATTTACTTTGCACCCATGATTGATGCTCACTTTTCAAAATTAAACTTTATGGTAAATTACATTGATTGATTGACTGATTGTTCATTTATGCAAAGAAAACAAGTAGAAGAAAATGTCATTAAGCTCCAGGGGTCCTATAACTTTAAAGGGAAAGTCCATCCTATTATTAAGTTGTTTAACAAAAACAAAAAAGAAAGAAAGAATATATATATATATATATATATATATATATATATATATATATATATATATATATACACACACACACACACACACAAGAAAAAAGGTCAGTGAATATTTAATGAAAATCTAACAGGATATTAAAAGTAAGTTACAAGTTTTTAAAGTTGTAATGGGGCCATTATTTTCAAAGTGAAAATTTCAGTCACACACATGACCATCAAATTTTGCCTCATTGCCTGAAAATCAGACTACATTTTATTGATTTTTTTATATCACCAGTTCCTTACATGAAAAAGATTTCCTTTTCCTTGATAAGAAAAAGTAATTACCCAACCATAATGTTTTTACAGAGACATTTGAAAACGCCCTTTTTTGAGTGGTCACACATGTGACCAACCCAGTTTTCACCTCTGAAAGAAAAGAATGCTCACTAATTTATGGAAAATTGCTTTCAAAGTGTTCAGAGCAATCCTACCATACAGTAATGAAAAGTGGGAACTTGCACTCAAAGGGAAATACGAAAAAAGTAGGTTTGAATACCAACAAGTAAGGCCCTTTTTTTGTGCAAGGTCACATACATGTAGTGACCGACCTAATGTTGACCTCTTAAAGAAAATGGATCTGCTCTCATTTAAAATAATTACCCTCCATCTGTTTGGGGTAAAATTGTTATTCAAATATCCATAATTAGAGACTTCTACTACACAGCAAATACTGGAAAATTAGGTTTTAAAAAACTATACATGTATTTCAGGATTTTGGTCACACATGTGACTGAGAATAGCCCAATGAATCACTGAGTAAATTAACATCTAAAATGATTTACCTTGCCTTCCATTATTTTTTTTATACTAAGAATGATCAAAATATGTCTTTTCTGGCTTGCTGATGAAGGAATGCATCTATTGCATAGAGAGGTACATGTATGTGTACAAGCAAGTATCAAATGATCAATGCTACATGTATTGCACAGGTAAAAAAAAAAATAGAGCACTTTCGCTGGAGAAAAATGAAGATTATGAACTGTATGGAACAAAATAAAGAAAGAGCTGCTTGTATGGGTAATCACAGAGTTGCTAATTTGCATTTGAAGGATCATAAATTCAAAATTCAAATTTCACTTTTTCTTCAACGTGTGAAAGGGGCTAATATGTTATTTTGATAAGAGAGCATGGGATGTGAAACAGCAATGGTATCCCCAGGTATCAAAGCTACATGATGGAGTAGAAATGTCAAAAATGTCAACAGATCAGAACATCATGCTGGCTTGTTCAAGGAAGTAATACCATGGAGCCTTGATAGAATATTAAAGAGGACCAATCGCAGAATTACATGTATAAATTTTATCATAGGAAGACAACATAAAATCCGCTAAATAATAGTTAAAAGAAATTAAGATAGTTAAAAATTAAAGAGCATAAGGGGACAAAATTATTTTTTATGTCAAGTCCAGCAAAGAAGTTATCCTGAGAGTCAACTCCTGAGTATCAACTGGTGCATCAACTACACGTACTTGTTCATACAGTGCATTTTCCATACGTTTGAAATGTATTTAAACTTTATTACATGTATCTCTCTACACCAGTTTGAAGGTGATATTTTGAATACGTTGTTTTGGCTTGAAAACACAATACAGAGCAAAACATTTTAGGTTAAGAGTCCCCCTTTAACTCTATGGTAATACCAGAGTCATATAATAATTTGTGCTGAATGTTCCTCACAGTGAGACATTCTATCAAAGGGCGTAGCCAGAAGGGGGCGGGCTTCAAGAGCATTCTACCCCTCTTTAAAGAGAACTTGCAAGGTTGCAGTAATTGTATAGTACTTGGGTTGATTTTCTGTTTTCATGAAACTTTAATTTGACATTTCAAGACAAAATCCATCATTGACTGAGGCAAACATAGCATGGTGTAAAAATCACTTTCTCCTTCACAAGAGTTTTCTTCGATTTTCCATAGAAAATACATTTAAGAGACTTCCTGGGGCAATTTTTTTCATATTTTCTCTTTTTCCTCACCTATACACCAAGCTCCTTGATTCCTTGTCCTTGCATTCATACTGCATGACAGGATAAAAAATATAATTTTTTTTTCACAAGGCCTACTTTTTAACCCTGTCAGATACAATTCGATTTTGGTATACATTTACCATAGACTCCAGCACAAGTTATCTTGGGCTCAGCATTCAATGAGTTAAGTAACACTACTTTGTTTTGGGATTGTATGCCTTACAATCCATTGACAGATATTATAAATGTGGATTGCTTATCATTATTGTGGCTATATCACAGGTTAAGGAAGAAAATCAAAGTCATCCTCAGCCCACATCCTTTCCCTCCCTCTCCCCCACCCCCACCCCCGATCCAATGACCAGGGTAATATATTTTTAGAGCATTTAGAGACATCATTCTTGTATTTAACACAATATAAATTTTGAATATTCATCTGAAAATGTTGTTTATAAGCTTTACATGAATTTGTAGTGATGACATGTACATTTTGAGATTTATTTACAAGGTGCTATAAATTTTGAAGCAACAGTTCTCAACAATATTCTATAAGTTTATCATTTCTAGATAAAGACTGAAATCAACCATATCCCACTGCTGGATTGATTTTGTACGTGAATGAGCATGCACATGTAGACAACATTATACTGATAAAAGGTCATTATCAACCTCAAGATGTGTTATCTGGAATTCAGTGATCTACACGTTTACCATATGTACATGTAAACTCACTCAGTAAACTTGAACACTTTTTATTTGCTGATTAATAAATTACACCTCACCATGGACTTTGACTTATGGGCATTTTAAATGTCATTCACAAAGGTCTAATTCCATATTTAGATAAGATAATGACACCCACACATTGAAATATACAACAACTGTAGAGCTGGAGCATGAAATTAAAATAAAAATGTACATTGCACAGTGTTGTTAGCCTTATGACACACTTCTTCATTACAGTTAAGTTATCAGTGTTCATATTATTGATTTCTACATCATATTTTATTTGGAACTTGAACCCCCCCCCAAAAAAAAAAAATAAATAAATAAATAAATAAATAAATAAATAAATAAAAATAAATAAATAAATAAATAAATAACAATTTACTTATAGATCCCAACTCCATAAGCATTTTGTTGATTGTGTGTCCTATATGCAAAATGTATGTGTGGCCATGTACCAGTATATTGAAATATAAACAAACGTGAAACAACATAAAAAGTACATGCAGAATTTCTGTAATTGCCATTTCGGTCTTACATGTATATGAGCTCTAATCGGGGTATTATCAACCAAGGAGGTATAGCCTAGTCCCTCCTTGGTATCAACTACAATCATCTGGGCCCTGTTTCATAAAACTTGTCATCAATGAAAAGTTGCAATAACTGTTATAAGCTACTGAAATCCTTGCATCTGATTGGCTGAGAGAAAATATCACTGACAAGACACTTGATGAAATGCCCCCCTGGTGTCTACAAAGTTTGATGTAATGGATAACTATCTATAGACAACATACATGTACCTTGCCCTTATCTAAATCTCAATTTCATCTTATTAATCCTTATGAGAGTTTTCATGGAAATAGTTTGTTTGAACTTTGAAATTATAACCAAAAATATATTCCTTCTGTTTTAAACCTACATATACATCTAGGCACAGATTTATATCTGCACATGTCACAAAGTAAACAATTTTTGTTATAACATTCACGTCTCCGTAATTGTAGTCCTGAATTATCTTGCAAGTACATACAACACAAAAACAAAGTGAAAAAAAATTGACTCGAACATGGCAGAAGCCATAATTATAGAAATCGTTTTTTCTCAAGCAAAAAAAAAAAATAATGGTAAAGAAACCTTCATATTCGGAGTCCCAAAATAAGCAGTTAACACAACCATATTAATATTGATCACTGTCAACCATGTCAACTCTGCTCAAATGGCAAATATTGTCTTATAATTGCCGAGAATATAGCTGCAAATATAGCACTTCTACGACAATGGTATATGATCATAGCCTTATACATGTACACTCTCCCTAATGTATGCTTTTGAGGTCCTGTGAATTGTGTGTGTAAAATGTAAACAATTACAGATGTTACTGCTGACATAGTAACCACTTATACCAGAAATAGGACGCAGTGGGATCCACGGGTATATAGTACTAACGGTGTCCTGGGAAATAGAAATGGATAATAAATGGGCCATAGTGAAGAAAGACCTATTTGAGATCTCATTTCAAATATTTACTGAAATTCAAGAATGACCCAAGGTGGAATGAAGAGTACAGAGTGTCATCTTGTATTTGAAAATCTGTGGTTAAAGGGAAATCCAACCTTAATAGCAAGTTGATTTGAAAGAAAGAGAACAAATCAGAGAAGCAGATTGGTGAAAGTTTGAACAAAATCGGACAAGCAATAAGAAAGTTATGAATTTTTGAAAGTTGTAATCACTATGCATTTGGGAATTTCAAATTGGCCGAAAAGGTAATGTCACGGTGATGTAGCTGTGGACAACTCCCCCATTCGCTCTAACAACAAAATGACTAAAATTTCACTTTTTTTCAAAATACATTACTCAGTAGGATCTTTTCATTCATGAGGACCTGTAACAATATGCTATCTCCAATATATTTTGAGTACTGCCCGAGGGTAAAAGCGCCTCGAAGAAAACGGCAAATAAATGATATTTTTGTGTACGACAAATGGGAGAGTTATCCACAAAAATGTCACAATTGACTCACCAAATTGCCAATTTGAGATTCGCATAGATGTAGTGATCTCATTTTTCAAACATTAATAATTTTCTTATTCCTTGTCCGATTTCTTTCAAACTTTCACCATCCTGTTTTTCTTCTTTTTCTGCTTTCACACAAATCATCTTATTACCAAGTTGCATTGCCCTTTAAAGGGAGACCTGGTTTTCTTCATATAAATCAGCAAACCAAAAAAGGGGACTTGCTAAGGAAGATCTGCCCCTTCAATTCTGAAAAAAAGCACTGTCAACAAAAAAAGGGTCACTTAAAGAAAGAATATTTATCACAGTTTGTAATGGATGTGGAAAGCATCATGATATAGTGGTTTAATCACTTGACCCTCAACTAAAAGGTTGAGGGTTCGAATCTCTTCCCAGTTAATACATGCCTGCCCTTAGACAAGGCATTTTTATCCAGCTATATCTCTCTCCACCCAGGTGTTAAATATGTGCCTGACAAGATATATTTCTTGACAACCCCTTTGAGCTAACAATGGTTGCCTGAGCTGACAATGGTTGCTGAAGCCAAAGCCAGGATATTAATTATATCTAAACCCCTTTGGAATCGCACAGGGACATGCTATTATATTAAAACTCATTCTGCCATGATGCAGGCCTCACATGAGTAGATAGATGTTCACACATGTATGACTTGCTGTTAACCCTTTCGAGACAATTGACCACATTTTGTGGTTTGGCTCAATAACTTTTAATTCAGAGCTCTAAAAAATATACTAGATGCATGAGCAGAAAGAGCAAAAATTTCTGTACACACATTGTACATTTTTGTTGCATGGCCATATTGTGTTTGATACCAGGAATTTTAAAACCGAGAATAAGCTTTTAAATCCTTAAATTGGCAACACAATGAGAGGTTCAAAATCACTGTTTTTTTCTCAAAATTGGCAATTTTTCAGCTTTTCAACAAAGTTTATAATCATGTATATTGTTTTCAAAGACATTACACCTTATTAGGACTATGTAGCACTGAAAGAAAAATATTATTGCCAATTTGAAGAACAAAATGTGATCAATTTAGCTCTTACATGTACGTAATCCCTGTCCTGAAAGGGTTAAAACTCATTCTGCCATGACGCAGGCCTCACACGAGGAGATAGATGTTCACACATGTATGGCTTGCTGTTAACATTCTTGTTCTATGCAGGTGGATATCTTCACATGAATGAAATCTTTCATTAACCAATTGATGGTTGACTGCTTCTTCTCACACATTCTAAATCTAACCCTAGGAATACTGGCTGCTGTTAATTTTTATGTACAGTAACTTCCGAGATCATTAGAGATGTATTTTATAAGAAAAACAAGTTGTTTTTGAAGGGTTAACATCTAGTACAAACACAATGATTTTTTTTTTTATGATTTACAAAAATATAATAGCATGTCTCAATGATGACAAAGGTCGAGGGAACATGTACCCCACATATTAACTCCAGACCAAAAACATTTCAACATTTAAACAGGAGCTCTATGGAAAGTGAAAGTTTTTAAAAATCAACCCTGAGCCCCTGTGAAAAAAAAAGAAGTTTTAGGGCAGAACACTGGTACTCAGGACAACTTGGACAAATGAAAAAGTATTACACATATTCACATATTGCTTGTACATTGTGACATTATTATGGATTCTATCTTCAGGATATGTTGAAATATACCAACATATTCAATTAATTTTTAATACCCACTACACATCTGAAGCCCCATCCTTTCTGTTCGACATGTGGTACAATGGTGTCTGTAGCACAGAGTACAGGAAAATAAATGATCATTATTAGGAATTATCTCTCCAGTAAACATATATTTTTGCACTTTATCAGTCAGTGTAACAGCAAATTTTCTCTTCATTATGTTATGTGAGCCCTGTTGACACTTTCTTTGGATTAAATATGAGCTATTAATAATACTTAAATTGTGTCTCCTTCAATTCATCTAAGGATACACAGATTAAAGGATTGTGTCATAAATATTTAGAAAATTGCCTGTGTCTACAAATCCAACCATGAGTCACAACAACGTGTAGTCTGGTTCTCTAAGCACTGTGTATAAACCCTGAAGAATATGTCATTCTTGGTCAGAATTTTAGTGGATTTACCAACAAATAACTGTTAAAAAATGGTGACACTGATATTCATTATAAACTGTATGTACATTCTGTCTCCTAGACCTACTGATTGGAACCCACAAAATACCTTGTAAAAAGACACAAGAGTAAAGTTTGTGATGAAGCTACAATGGTACAGACTTAAATAACAGACTGAATCTAGACTGAAAGACTGTATGTAGGTTAGGCTTCCTTGTTTTGAGCTCTGCAGGCCTTAAAATGTTTTTCAATTACCTTTATTTTAAATAATTCAGGATGCAAAGCAATTTAATTGACTTCTCCAAAATTCATTTTATTCATATTGCTAAACTGTAATAGTTTTTGTTGGTCAGCATACTGCATACATAGAATGTACATGTACCTTCTCCCTATTGAAAGTGAGGTCTACAGGTAAGACTATAATTGATCCGGCCTGGGATCTGGGAGACTTTCTTCATTGTAGTAGCAGAAGGTGGTACTAAAAGGTCTCAATAAGTATTGACTGCAATCAGTCAATTGACCTCTCTGGCCACACAATGGGCCCACCATCCTGCCCTGTGGAAAGGCAGTGGATAACGCCCACCCTCACTGTATCCTATATACTGGACAACTTTATTCTTTACATTGTCTACTGGCGACTCTTAGAAGAATATACAGATTACGACAACTCTATTATTTGTATAAACTCAATAATGATACCACTTCAGTCTTTTCATATATGCATGTTGTATAACATCTAGGCCTACACATGTATGGTCCACAGCATGGATTGTACAGCAAGGCAAACATGCTCACTGTGACTCCTGTGACAAAATGCTCTGACAGTCAATTTCTTACACTCGTAAAATTTTTATCTCCAATCCTGAACCCAACTCTACATTGAATCTACACCATATAACCAACACCCTAAACCTAACCTAAAACCCAAGCACCACCCTAACCCTAACTCTAAAATGTAAATGTAAGCATCTATTTATAACTACATCTAAATAAATCCCAGAGTAAATTTCCTCAGCGTAATTGTCATATCTTTATCGACTTGAGATGGGTCGGCATTCACATGTTCTCATGGACCTCTCTTCCCCACAGACTCAAAACACAAAATAGCACTATTGCTGTCCAAGATAATTTGTCATGTTCAGAAACACTGCTTGACAGATCATTATCCTATGTGGATTATGGAATAGGCCTACATGTATTAAATGACAAATATCATACAGAGCAAATTCTGTCCATATGATATTTAGATTTTATGTCATTTTTCTAACCATTCCAATGTGCTACATATTGTGGGAAGGGAAATTCTTCTATTCAAATCAAGTTAGGTCACAAAATTTTCTGAATGGACACTGCTATAGTCCAGTCCATTCACACGTATACAATGTACATGTACTTCAAACCCTCTTCTGGAAGTTTTCCAACAGTAAGTATATTTATAAACTGTGCACATTTGCCATTTAGTTAACATAACATCAATTACACTTTGATACATCCATGTGCCATAAAGTCCATTCTTAACCCTTTAACTACATGTAGTGAATTCTTTCATTAATAGTAGGCTTAATACTGGCATAACATGGTGCCTGAAGGCATTTAAACAAAACACAAAATTTAAAGCTATCCACTGACAGATTAAAGAATCTACTTCTCTTGCATCATTCTACACTTAACCCTTTCAGGACAGGAATCATTTAACCCTTTCAGGTCAGAAATTATTAAAGGGCTAAATTGATCACATTTAATGATTTTATGCTTCAAATTGGCAATAATAATAATTTTCTTTTAGTGCTACATAGTTCGAATAAGGTGTAATGTCTTTGAAAACAACATACATGGTTCTAAAGTTTGTTGAAAAGTTGAAAAAATTGCCAATTTTTATGAAAAATAATAATTTACAACCTCTCAAAATGTTGCCAATCTAAGGATTTTAAAGCTTATTTTCATTTTTAAAATTCCTGGCATCAAATGCAATATGGTTATGCAACAAAAATGGACATAGTGTGTGCAGAGATTTTTTCTCTTTCTACTCATGCATCTTGTAAATTTTTCAGATCTCTGAATCAAAAGTTATTGAGCCAAACCACAAAATGTGGGCAATTGTCTTGAAAGGGTTAACAGCTAAAATTGATCACATTTTGTTCTTCAAATTGGCAAACAATAATATTTTTTCTTTTAGAGCTACATGGTTCTAATAAGATGTAATGTCATAAAAACAATATACATGGTTAGGAACTTTGTCGAAAAGTTGAACAAATTGCCAATTTAGATTTTAAAAATAATTTGAACCTCTCACTGTGTTGCCAATTTAAGGATTTTAAAGCTTATTCTCCTTTTCAAAATTCCTGACATGAAACGCAATATGGTCATGCAACAAAAATGGATAAGGTGTGTGGAGAAATTTTTGCTCTTTCTACTCATGCATCTGGCATAATTTTTAGAGCTCTGAATCAAAAGTTATTGAGTCAAACCCAAAATGTGGTCAGTTGTCTCGAAAGGGTGATGTAGAAATTCATTACAAAGGGAAATAGCAATACAGGTGTATATTCACTAGAGTAATCCTTGACCACTGTCATACAACCTCATTTCGCAAATTTTCAGTCGATAGCCGAAGTACATCCTGTCATGCCTCCATATGAATTCCAATTTCCACACATATCTTCTATCGCGGTTTCAGCTCAGCTCAGAAAGTTGGCAGCAGTATACAGTGTCCATGTAGCACATACAAATTTTCGGAGAAGTCATTGGCAATTTTTAAGAAAGTGTGATTTATGATGAGGGTGATGAGCCAAACAGCCCTCATGGTTTTTCCTTCAAAAGTGTTTAAAGGTAAATGAACTTAGACTCATAAATCTCAATATGTCAAAGAAATTTCAGGATTAAAGCGGTGGCAGATCCCAGGGCACTGGGAGCACCCCGCACCCCAATCTGACATACCATAACTACACATTACCGAGTAATATTAGTAGTATTAAGTAACAAAGAAAAGAAGAAATGAGCCCTTAGTTGTGCCTTCTCCAGCAATTTTAGACAAATCAAAACAAAATAAACAAAAACAAAGAAACACCCGAAAACGATTCTGGACTTGATTTGCACAAAAGTGACTAAAATTATATGTTTCAAAAAATATTGCACAAAATCAAACAAGAGAATTAGGTGACATATCTAACTTTTCTAAATTAATGGATACATCTTGATTTAATTCAGTTTCTCAAGTTAAATCATATCAGATCTGAAAACTAAATGTTCAACTGCCTTTGTTACTCCATCTAAAATTAAAGCTCCAAAGTCCATTGTCAAAGTTCAGACCTATCAAAGCAAAGAGTTAACATCTGGTTTAAACAGACAATTCAAATGTAGAAGTAGATAAGAAGTTTTCATGTTTTAGACCAAGTAAAGTTTACTCATCAGACCTCTATCTGTTACAATGTTGTTCAAATCTGCCCACCTGGAAAGAAATGATATGATAAATGGATCATAGACCCTACCTTTGTTACTTCTCAAAGATCGTTCATAAATGCTCCCCCTTTCACTGTCATCACTTGCTTCTGCCATTCTTCAGCTTATTCAAGCAGATCTAGACAAGATCTAAAATTAGATCTTGGACCAACTTGAAAGAACTTCACAACTTTGGTGCCAAGTTGTTACCCCATTCAGAATCAAGCTCCATTGATGAATGACTGGCCCATCTTTGATAGTCTGGCTCTGAGGAGTAGGTTCATATCATTTGCAGAAAACCAGCCAAGAGCACGTAAAATAAGATTGTACTAGAAAGAAAGGTGTGCTTAACTTCTGTGCAAACAAATTTGTTGTATTTGTTTACAGACTATACTGTGTGCTGCATGCATGCACTGTGTTTCGCTAGTTCCTGGTTCCATACACTGCCATGCCGCATGTGCATGCCAAGCTTCGAAAGAACAGCGCGCTAGTGGTGTTCAATTCAATGATGAGAAAAAGCGCACGTATCAGCACCCACGTTGAATGTCGTCTGCTGTTCGAAACCAAGGCGAATAAAACGCCTGCTGTTGCTGCTGCTGCGAGCACTCAGCGGTAGATTCGCTAATCTCTCCCCGCCGGTAGTCCAGCGATGAGTGAGCACGTCCCGCTGAATGCAAGTCAGCGATGGAGGTGTGATTTCCTTTTTTCGCTTCACTCCCTCCACAACTCTGGTCTCGCTAGGTCTGCTATTATACGAACTAGTCACGTCATTAATTGCTGTCAATGGGGATCAAAAGATGAATATCTCCCCTAAATCTCCCCTGTTGAAACCCAATATGCATGGGAACTTTTCGGGTTGGGCGCCTTTGAACACACAACTTGCTATTCACGGCGTGTATTCACGCATGAACAAAGGTACACAAAATGACAATAGCATTACACACCGCAAATCCCATACTCACCACAACATTACCGCTAACATGACAAAGGAATACTTCAGCGACAGAATAAATGAAGAATTAAAGACAACGGGGGGAAATAGCTTACCTCCTATTTTCACGACGGTCCTGTCCACAACATCGGTGATATCCGTAGCACTGGAAGTCCATCTTCGATCTTTGTGATGCGACGTCATCATTTGCATAATTGGAATGTATTCTCGCTCATCGCCGTATATCGCCATTTCGAATATTCCTCTTTAATTCCTTCCAGTCCTGCACACAATGAAGAAATAGTCAGCATCTTTACATTTTCACAACAAGCCGGGTAAAAAATGAATAAGCCACCATGCACAGTAATTGAAATTCAGAACCGCACATATTTTACATATCAGCACACGTTTCTGTACCACTATCAAATCAGTAGCGTTGAAATGTATGCAGGCCGTAATTTTGTACCGCCGAAACGGGACGTCTGCGGGGGAACTCCTGCCAATATTTGCTCGTGCTTCGATCTCCACGCAAAATAAATTGACAGAATTATCAAACAAACCAGCTAGCCAGTTGTGTAGACACAGTGAATGAAGCTACGCAGAAAGATGCGCCAGCCGACAAAATACATGTGCACTGTTTTATTATTGCTTATACATATAAGCTGGACTAATTGATTGGTCTATATTTGCAATGGTTCAGCGTTACTTAAAAAATAAATCACACACATGCTTCTGTAGCTACTGAAAGGAAAAGAATTCACATGCAGCATCTGTGTTCAGTAAAAATTGCACTACAGCGCAGCATGCACAGACACACATGTGCAGTTTTCTCGGCATATTTTGCCCTGATGTCAGCGAGCTCTCCTCAAGTGCGACCATCTCGATTCACCTGTCATGACCTTAACCATCCGCTATTAGGCTTGCATTTCAAGACATCTTTTCCTCAATTCACGAAAACTTCATGGTTATCCCCATCCGAACTTCCGAAACCCTCTTTACAGTAGCAGGTTTTTAAATATGAGAAGGCCAAAACCAGCTTATTTCTTCTGCAAAGAAATCGAACGCGACAAAGTTGTCCAAAGAAGTGTCCAAATATTCCCAAATTCCTCCTTACTTTCATCTGTTTGGTGAGAATTGGAGAAGAGGGATTTTCACAGTTTGATATTGGACCCTTTTTGTGCCAAGTTGAGGAATTTACAGTTGTTCAGAGCTTCATACAATAGCCATTGTTATATGCTTTGGTGGATTCTAACAAGGAAATTACGCTGTCCAATATTATTATAGACTGCCATTTTCAGAGCAGATGCGTTGCATATTGAATCTCTGTGTTTTCTTATTCCTGTAATTGTTCAAATTTCTCTCCGTCTTTTTGTATATAAACTGACATTTTGTACCTAAAAGTACAATGGAACACTTCTCAAAATAATATAATGATATGCTGAGCCTGAAGGCCTTTAACGTTAGCAGGCCTTCAGTTCACAAACATATTAAAGACCCGGCCCAAATGCCAGTGTTTAAAACGAATATGGTATATCATAATTTTTTTCATCAGGGATTACACGAGCCAAACAAAAGAAAGTTGTACCTATATGATTTGTAAAGATCTCTGTTTTCCTTTTGACATCATCAACACTTATTACAGATCGCCTCTTTTATATTTTTGTGAGTACTTCAATCTTGCTGATCGTATTCAAAGAAAACAAAGCCAACAAAGCTCATCATAGATTTTATCATCTTCACGGCTTCAGCGCATTATCCTGTATACGAGTTCTCGTGCACGTGTACGTGTTTACATGCAAATCATGCGAGTTATGTAATAAACACGTGCACGCGCGTGTTTGGAGGTTGTAGCTCCGCCCATATCAAAACTTCTAGCCAATCAGAGTGTCCTTTCGCAGTATGCGTCTATATATATACCAGACACAATTGGGTAATTCCATGAAAATGTCCACTTTTGGTGAAAAAACAAAGTTTATTTTGAACATTTTCCTTCCATGTCACTTGAATATGCATGATTTGAACTTTATGGAACAATATTCAGTTTTTTAATTTTTTGAATATTTTGACCCAAAATGGCCATTTTTTAACCCAAAAATGAAATTACACATTTTTATGGTAAAATATGGTTAATTACATATTGAGTCATTTTTAGTAATTTCATCAGTTATAATAATAAAGACAACCAAATCTAGTTAGGACTAAGGGAATTTTATGTCTATATACAAAAATTTTTAAAATATTAATATTCATCTGATTTAATGGAGGTCAAAGGTCAAATGGATTTTTGTCCCGTCTGTCACGTTTTTTAAGGTACTTTTTACATTTATAATAAATTAGACCATTGTTTTTTAATAATATTTTGCAGTCTTGCTCTTTGGTAGGGGGGAAATTCATTTCTACTGCTAACTTGGCGGAATTTTAATTTTATGAAGATATTTATGATTGATAAAGTAATGTCCCGTCTGTCACGTTTGGCATCTACAGCAAAAATAGGTATGGATGGGACTACATGAAAATTTTCCGATGGATGAAAATTAAAATCATTTTGCTATTATGTTTCATGATATTAAAAATGACCCATTAACCCCTTTAAAACATGAGAATAAGGTATTTAATGCTGGAAATTTGATTGTCTTTAAAAATTCTATTTTGTGTACAATCTCAATGTGTCCCGTCTGTCACGTTTTTATTGTCCCGTCTGTCACGCTCACGTTTTGGCATTTTCCTCCAAAAGTAAGATGAAATTTCAAATGTATACTAGCAGGTTTCAAAAAGGTACCAACAAGTGATAACATGAATACACATATTTTGTTTCAAGATTTTCCAGTGAGGAGAGCTTAGTCCAAAAGTATCGAAGCAGAAATGGCTTGGTAAATTCATGTCCCGTCTGTCACGCTGAACTTGAAGCCCCACCCACAATTTGTGGGCGGGGCTTGAAAAAAAAATTTCCCCCCATTTTGTTGACCAAACCCTATAGATCACATTTCTACATCAAATTAAGCATCACTTTTAAATGAAATATGAAATATCAAGTAAAAACATAAAAATGTGAGGGTTGGATGTCCCGTCTGTCACGCTGGAATTACCCAATTGTATTAATACGCGCATGCGCTATCCTAAATAAGAATCAGGAGCTAGGTTAATTAATTTTGTCACTCATACATTATTCTATGTCTATTGTCTTAACAATTCTATCGTATTTCGTATAATATTGGAATTTCACAGCAGTCCAATAATAACAACGATAATCTCTCTTTCAGAAATAATTTATAAGAAAGGTGGGAAAAATATGGGCCATGGGAATTCTTCAAAGATGCTGTATGTATTCGAATCAATATTCTCATTGTAAAAAATATAATAATAATAATTTCGAGGACAAAAAAAAAAGAGTTGGAATGTGAGACAATTATAATTGCTTTTAGTGATGTAGCACGTGTCTATAGTCATTGACCGGGCATCTATCGTCATGGGCGGGAAGTGGGGGCACGATAATTCATATACGTACAGGGGCAGGAAAATCAAACGCAACTTTATTTTCAGCCAATCAAAAGTGTGCATTAAGGACTTGCGTTTGATTTTTAGGAGTTGCGATTTAACGCAAGTTTTGTGCAACGGGTACCAGGTGTAGTAGTAACTATGTGCGAAGGAGTATAGCGAATGATGAGGGGAGGGTGTAGAGGGGTCGATTTTATTTTTCCAGGCTCTCGATCTCCCTCTTTTACCCTTTCCCCTTTAGTATGTCAAAATGAAAAAGTATTCAATGCTCTCCCTTTTCATTTAATTCACTTTTCAGTTCTATTTTGGCTGAATTCAATGTAATGTCAGCTTTTTCTGTCAATGTATGTAGATTCCAAAGAAATAAATGCTTTTTAATTGAAATGAATTTAATTGCATGTACACAGAGGTCTGTAAAATTAGTGGTAGGTCTAAATGAATTTACACTGCGAAACTGTGAAACGTTAGTATATAGCAATTAAAAGTGTCTGTCATGTTGTGACAGAGTAGAATGACTAAAAACACAAACATCTGGGGCTCGTCCTATTACTACTTACTACTTTTGCAATAAAGTTTGGTTTACCTCGATATCATAATACTGAAAAAAATATCTCAACAATTTTTACATCACTTCAGCCGATAAATTTGGTTAACCCCGATATTGATATTGTAACAAAATTTATAATTTCCCGTCACTTTCAGGCATAAATTATTTCTTGCTGGTTGAATATACAGATTTCTTACCGTCTATACGCATTTCGGATTGCATGTCATCATAGTTCTTTCCATCGTCAAACAGTTTATCAGTATAAAAGTTGCAAAGCATCATTTTATCCTACTCCATATGTGTCTGGAGCAATGCAGGACCATACCATAATTAAGAAAATGTCAAGAAATGCGTCTTTGCATTCAACTTCATTCATTCAATAATGATTTGATTATCAAAATATATGTCTTCATGTTCATTGGATATTGTGTTATACCGTGAAGACATACAGATTCAATATTGTTCTAAACTATTATTTCAGCGTGTCTTTGTATGTTTCTTCCGCTAATCATTGGTGAATGTTTGTATTCATGTATTATTAATTTCGTTTTAATGTTATATGTATTATTAATTCTATTAATGGTATATTAAGTATTATCGACTTGTAAACGCTGTGATATAGTTGTACTATGGAGAGCGTACCAAATGCTAGTTATTATTATTATTATTATTATTATTATTATTATTCAGCGGATTTAGGTTGGGACACTTCCGGCCCGTGCCGCCCCCCCCCCCCCTTTTTTTTTAGAACTGATAACCTTTTTTTTTTTTTTTTTTTTTTTTTGCTTGTCAAAGAATTCTGTAGGAATACTGGACCAAACAAATCTGATAACCTTTGTTTTTTTCTCGTCAGAAAATTTTTGGAGATTTATGTGCCCCCCCCCCCCCCTTTACAAAATCCTGGATCCGTCCCTGCTTGTATTACCAATTTAAAAGTGCAAAATCCTGCCAAACTTTTTCGAGATGTTGCAAAATTATATGCACTGAAATCAAAATGTGATTCCAGCAGAGAGGAATAACTTATTCAAGATGAAAACTAACTTATACACTGCAATCAATACCCAACTTCTATTTACATCTGTCATATTGAATATCAGTGAAATGCTGGAGACAGACAAACGTTGTTTTGTACTAGTATATCGATATAAATCAGTGGTATATCCAGCATTGGATGGAGCGGGCATATATGCCCCCACGTTTGAGGCCCCATCAATATTCAGTATGGCGTGCTTATATATGCGGAGCTGCCCAGGGCCCCCGTTGCATAAAACTTACCTTTAATGGTAACTCTGCTATCAATGGTATCTACCATGGTAACATCACTCAAGAGCCAATCAAAATCAAGGTTTCCATGGGAGTTACCGTTGATGGCAAAGTTACCGTTAATGGTAAGTTTTATGCAACGGGGCCCCGGTGCATTAATTTTACCCTTTGGTGTGGATTCCATCCATCTGTTTTTATCAATTTCTCGATACGCCCCTGTCGTGCATTATGCCAGGGTGGATGCAGGATTTGGTTAAGGGGGGGGGGGGCGGGAACAATGCCTACAATTTCAAAGAAGGTCACAAGAAGACAATTTGGAGGGGCACAGTATGCCTGTGCGGTATGCCACATTTGCACGGGCCAGTGTGTCCCTCGCTATAAATCCGACACAACATTATGCAGTAATATTTCCTCATAAGTGTTTATCATCTCTGTAAAGCAACAAAACTGAAATACGAAAACACTGTCGAAATAGATAGCAACATGATCTGGAAGGTCATTATATAAAACTCACCTCGAAGTGCTGAACAGTACTAAATGATGGCGGATTACAATTTGTTTAAAAATCGTCATAATAACTCTCGAATGAGGATTAAGCCCTAAGGGGAAGTACTTTCCAACAGTAAACTCCAATGCACGATAATTTGAGTGCAGTCTATGCAAAAGGACATAATTTAGTCTACCAAAAACTCAACTGCATGGATGGCGCTTAATTCATTCGCTCATTGTTTTGTCAAGGTTCTATGTTTGCAGAAGAAAATGAGGGTGTGTGTACAGACCCATTCATCAGGCAGTCACAGCTCATTTCAAATTGAATTACAGGTACAGCAGTATTGATTTGCAGATCACTAAAAAGAAATGAAGTCATTACACTATGGGAACTCGGTCAGTAATTATACTACAAAAGGAAAAAAAACATATAAGGCTCATTAAAACGATCCTCACAACTGTTGCAGATAGCCTAAACTTTTAACATTAAATTCACTTTTGATCGGAAAAAGTGTAGAATTATAACGAGACCCTGCTAGTAAGACTATATACTTAGTATTATGCTGACTTTTCAAGTTTTCTTCAGTGTGTCCTGAAACCAACTGATTTTGATATTTCTAATAATTTACAGTGTTTGGTGTTAATGACATAGGTAATAATGTAAGAGTGGCGTATCCAACAAAGATTGGAGTAGAATCACATTTACCCACAATCCCAATTTGAAGCACCCCAAGACAAGAATTTTAATAAAAGACCCACATACACACACACACACACACACAAGACAAAAAAGACAAGAAAAAAAACACACAAAAAATGTGGATCTGTGGCACGGCTGCAAAAATATATTCCGCCCCTTCTTTATCGTCTGGGGAGGATTCCGCCCCTGTTTATCAATTTTGGATGGGCCTTTGTATAGTTTTGTTTTGTTAGATATTCATAAGTCTCAAAAAAGAAAAAGACTAGACTATATCGGAGCGTGCACATGTGGTTCTCCCCACATCTAACTTTTTTTTTTGGGGGGGGGCCAGGTTTGATCTATTTTCATACTTACAGTTTTTGTATCTTTTACAACCATCACAAATATACGAAGAAATATGAGTGTTAAACAAATCTATATGCCTATGAGATGCCTGTCTAGCCTTGCCAAATATTGGAATCATAAACATTGTAATTCGGCCTAGCATGATTTACAATAATACTTTAAGTTTCATGGCACTGACACAATAGTCAGTGTAAATTGAAGCAACAACACAAAAGTCACAATAAATTATAAAGAAGCATGAACTTTATAGGAAGAAGTTCTCACAGCCTTTACAAAACTTGTATGTTGTTGAACGACGAACAACATAAACATTATTTGTATATAATGATCCATCATTTCATCCATTAAATGTTGCCCTATAATTATAATAATGTGGAATAAAATAAAAGTTATAAATATGTAAAATCTCCGGGTCTCAGCTTTATAACGATTGACAATTAATAACACGTATAACTCAATTCCATTAATTATGATTTTAATCGACTGTCGATATTTCTTTTTCGACATAATTGAATAAAATAAATTATGTATATGCCCCTACATCATTCAAAATAACATTTGAATTGAATTGTCAAACGCCGTGGTCATACAGAAAATGACTAGTAGAAATGTTCTTTCTTGAATTGCCACATTGGTGCCATTTTTCATTTATTTTTATTGTCGGTTTTCGATGAAATTAATGTGTGTAACTTTCTAGCTCGTCGGGAAATCAGAATTTTAAAAACGTATAGTATTCCTTTAACTATTCCTTTTTATTCAGGGGCAAAAGATCAAAGATGGGACGGGACTCGCAGTGCCCTACTTTTCCAACCAGACCACAAATATATACTGAAAGGTAACCCTTTTCATTACTACTTCAGAGTGTTCCGGGTTTAAAGCATTTTTATAAAGAAAATTCAGTACAAATGTTTCGTCTTGCCTCAACATGTCCCAGATTGATGTTTTGTGTAGAGATCATTGTTCGAAATTTTTATCCGAACAGTACAAGCGTTGCTCTCGACAGCCATAAAGCTTGTCCATGACTTTCTCCGACATAGCAACAATTTATGAAAACAATGACTTTCAATCATCATTTTTAGGAAATATGATCGGAAATTACTTTCGGAGTTACGGGCAAAGACATGCCTTAAGCGGAAACGAAGTCCAGCAATATGAACTCATGTTATGCATAAAACACGATAAAAACTACTTTCGAAAAATAAACTCAAGACAATTTCAATAGCCCTGTCTATCACCTTTAGAAATGTGCGAACATTACAATGGCGTATTACGTAATCCGAACAAGATTTCTATGGGCAGTACAATAGGCCTTTGAAATTGCCCTTGAGTTTATTTTTCGAAAGTATTTTTTATCGTGTTATAATGAGTTATTAGTCGAATATGAACAATCATCCTTTATTAAGTATAGAAAGGGGTATCATCTGTTAAAAGTGGGTTAATATTCATAAATGCATAACTGTTTGAATACATAAAAGGCTCCCTTTTCACCCCTACTTGCCACATAATTATTTACATGTAACAAACAAACAAACAAACAAACAAACAAACAAAACAAAACAAAACAAATCAAAACAAAAAACGTCGCGGTATGTCATCAAGCCTTTATATACCCCTGTATTGGGAAGTATTAACTACTGATAACTTCCAAAGAAATAGGGATATTTGCCGAATGAATTATATATTAAAGGGAAAAATACGTCTTTCTCCCTCTCTTTCATTTTAGTTTGTACTTTTTCCTCTCAATTTTGCCTGTCTCTTACCGCACTCTTTCTCCCTTTCTCTCTTTCTCTCAGTTGAACTATATCATTTCTGATTTGGTTTTTTAAAATCTAATACTTGGTAAATCATGCAGAATCTGCAATTTATTCTAAAGTTGCTAAGAAACTTTTTTTCCTCCAATTGGACGATTTTTGCCAAATCACATGAGAGGGCGTGCGATACTCAATCTCTTTCCATCATACATTCTCTTTATCTTTCTTTCTCATTTTTTTTTCTTTCCTCGACAATGACATGTATGATTATGATATGACTATTTTTCCAAGCGACCTCTTTGTCATTACATTTTTCTTTTTGGTGGTCTTTGATATCTCTTTCACCATTCTTCATTTTGGATCTTATCGTTTTCAGTCAAGTCTCAGATAAATCTTTTTGTTTTGATAAATGATTTGACACGTCAAATTGAGCCATATATATATATAGAGAGAGAGAGAGAGAGAGAGAGAGAGAGAGACAGACAGACAGACAGACTAGAGAGAGAGAGAGAGGGGGGGTAAAACGACAATGGTGGCGCTGTGGCTAATATTTTTCTTTCATAAAACAAAATATGTAAAATCCATTAGCTTTCATCCACGGTTAAATCTGGTGCACCATGTCACTTCAAACCATGTCACCTCTAATTAGTTGTATTTTATTACCACTATTACGAATGACAATTCGCATCCTCATCTCATCGTCGAGAACATTATTTGCTCTCATCGTCATAATTATTTCGATTGTCGTCACAGTCAATCTCCAACATCTTCAGCTCTTATACGCGACCATTCCTTTCACTCCATACTCAAGATTCAAGATTAAAGATTCATTTAATTTTCGATACCAATTCATAAATCATATAAAGTATTTACATTGTAGAAGAAACTCATCATTCAAACATAACGCACATGAACTTGGTTTTACATATTGTTTTCTAAAATAAATGTTATAACAGAGAGAGGTTTACACACATTTTAATTGTTTCTTGATAATAATAATCGAAAAGGTAACGAAAGGGAACTAGCAGAGAAGCGGAGCTTGTAAATAGCATGTTCCCAAGTAAAAATCATTATAATTATGTACATGATTCAGAAATCTCTTCGTTGTTTTTTGTTTTGTTTTTATTGTTTTTGTTTTTTTTACATATAGTATACGTTAAGTATCTAACTTAATTAATAAAAACACAAAGGCTCACCTAGATGAAGAAGCAGATGGGGAGGGACAGGTTGATAGAGGAAAAGAGATGAAATCAGGAAAGGGAGTAAGAGAGGGGGAATAAATCATTAAAAAACAAAAACAAAAACAAAACAAAAAAACATAAAACAAACAAGGAGGGAGATCAGGATCAATCTTCCGCGTGTGGCTTGTATCCGGGATATTTTTAGAGGGTTGGCTTTTCCTTGTATGTTAGTAAGAGATGCTGTTTTAATTTTCTTTTAAACGTATGATTATTAGGAGTTTCAATAATATTTTGGGGAAGGGAATTCCAAAGTTTAGGTCCGGTTGTTGTGAAAGTTTTATTGGCAAAGAGGGTTCTTGTTCGCGGCAGGTGATAGTGGCTAGCCTGTCTGGTAGGGTAAGAGTGATGATTATTATTGGATATAAACATAGAGTAAAAAACATGTGGAAGTTCGTGCGACTTTAACTTGTGCATATAGACAAGCCTAACTGTAGGTGGTGTAATTCTGTAATTTTGAGGATTTTGTGTTGATAGGAGAGAGTATTCGTGTCTTGAAGATATCAAATAACATCCAAAAAATCCTCTCTCTCTGATTTCTGGTATAATCTAATTACATTTCGAGAGATATTAGCTCAAATTAAAGTGCAATCCAACCTTGGTAATAAGATGATTTGTGTGAAAGCTGCAAAAAATAAGAAAAACAGGAATGTGAAAGTTTGTAAGAAATCGGACAAGGAATAAGAAAGTTATGGATGTTTGAAAAAATAGATCATTACGTCTGTTGAGAACCAGAAGGGCGTTAACTCTGTGTTAGAGTATGTGAGTGAACGCCCTTCTGGCTCCAAACATCTATTTACATCTATACGAATCTCAAATTGGCGATTTGGTGAGTCAATTGTGACATACTTGTCAGCTTGTGGACAACTCTCCTGTACACAAAAATATCATTAATTTGCGGTTTTCTCCGTAGCGCCTATACCCTCGAGGCATTTCTCAAAATATATTGGAGATAGCATATTCATGAAAGAAAAATATCCTACTGAGTAATACATTTTGAAAAAAACGACATTTTTAGTGATTTTGTGTGTTGGAGCGAATGGGGTAGTTGTCCGCAACTACATCACAGTGACATTACCTATTCGGCCAATTTGAAATTCTCATGTATATAGTGATTACAACTTTCAAAAATTCATAACTTTCTTATTGCTTCTCCGATTTCGTTCAAACTTTCACCAATCTGCTTCACTAATTTTTCCTCCTTCTTTCAGAGCAACTTGCCATTAAGGTTGGATTTCCCTTTAACTGTAATGTTTTGTTCGTCCTGCATCTTGGCGGGTAGTTTACACCAGCAGAATATGAACAAACTTTTACGAAAACTTCCAATAAAATCACATTAACTGAAAAACATTTGTTTATTTGTCTTTCATTGTTCATTACTCAGTTATATAAGACCTTCTGTTTTTCTACATAGATCCTTTAGCAGATACCACTGAATCAATGGAAACTGATTGCTGAAATCAGATGTACAGTCTTCAACATTTGGTGTGTACACATGGTTTGATTCTGTGCATGAGAATTCCTTTTCAGTCATTACTAGAACTGTATAGGTTTAATTTATTGATTCAGTAATTCATGTTCATGATTCGAATGTATGGATTTTTTCCCTTTATAGCATGTTATTATAAAAAGCCGCCTCAATCAAGAACATTTGTGCCTCATAGCATGACTTTAAAAGAGCACATTTTGAGGAGAAAGGGAAATCGATGTAGTACCGTGTACTAGTAGGCCCTACACTGCAATCTTTGATGGTGTCAGCGTAGACACATTGCACAGAGATGATATGCAATCTAATTAACTTTAATTCAAATTAGCTTATCCTCCAATGCCTAACGTTCTTCTCAGTTTTTCTTCATCTACTGTATTTTCTTTCCTATAATCGATTCCTTTATATGCAAAAAATGTTGTTCTTTCAGTAACTTTTGTGTAATTGTTACGGGCGTTCCCATCACAAGCTTTGCTTGGTTTTCGCCTCCTTTTTTTCTGAATTATTTACTGTATTGTACTCTATGTTCACCACATTGCTACACATGCATCCTTTGTATATCACATTGTACCGATGAGAGGGAAATAAATGTTAATTTTAATTTCAAACTTTCAATTTCAATGTGAAAAGAAAATGGTTACTTTATAATAGTCAAAAAAGGCACTTATCAGAAGTGAAAAGGGCGTTCTTGTTAACTTCATAAAGCAGGAGCACTTACCAGATATAGTTTTCAAGAAATCAACAATTGTTATAAGTTATGAGCTTTATACGTCCACAAGATGAGGAGGTTCAAAGTGCATCTCTAACATGTATTAGATCTATTTTGACTTCGCTTTAATAATGATGTAAACAAAATAAATAAATTATCTGTTTCCTCGTTCTATGAAAAGATGTTTTTAATTTAATTTTCCTTTTTTAAATTGGAAATGGAAGAGCAAGTTTAATTCAGTCACAGTGCAGCCTTTGGCCAATCCGTATAGGTCATTATTACGGATACATCAATTAATGTCATAATGAATAACATGCACGATAATCCTCATTCCTAAACATGCAAGGCACCCCATTCCTAAACATGCAAGGCACCCCAAATCACATGCTTTCTTACCAAAATAAAGATCAATATCCAACTTTACATCAACTTATAGGAATACTCCCCAAAATTTGATTCGCACATCCATCACCATAATAACAACGCGATCCGCGACTATAACGCACGCTATATGTAGCAGTCCAATAGGGTCCACGTCTGCACAAGAAAATAAGCTAGTTGTGAAAGTTACATGGACTTATCTTCTTCTCATCTTCATTAGAAATATCCATTATTTCCAACGAAAGTCGACCAAAAGGGCGTTTTGTTTGAGGAAGAACTTCACAAAAAAGAGGTCGTCTGTATGCAGCATTTGGTGTAATATTTGCAGAATGTGACTTGGTGTGTGGTTTTCTAATGTCTGTGTCCATTCGGACAACCGGGTTCCCTGTGTGACGTGCCTAATAGAATTACCGCACGTGGGTAACTGTACTACAATGATTCATAAGTCCCCAGTCAATCTCCTTCCCTTACCCCCCCCCCCCCCCCCCCCCCTCCCCGGCCCGAGCCTTCCCCACCCTCTAAAATGTTTATCTCGTAGTATTTGGCTTCTGTTCAACTTAATTGTATTTCTTACTGTCTCCTTATTCTGTTTATGTATTTTGTTTCTCTTCCATTGATAATGCTTCTTATTTGGTATATATGTTTCTTCTGCCCGATTATAATCTCTCTCTCCCTTTCTCCCTCCCTTAATTGATACATCTCATTCTCTCAGAATTGTTTCGAACATTTCTCGTTTTCTCCCTCCCCCTCCATCTCTCTCTGTCTAAATCTCTCCCTTCATTCCCCTCTCTATCTCTGTCTTCATCTTTCGGTCTATTTCACTCTCACTCTCCCCCTGTTTAGCATGTTATACGCCCCTCCCCCCCCCCCCCCCCCACGTTGATTCTACTCCACAATCACAAACACTTTCACTTTTGGCATTTGTTTCTTTTGGCAAGGGGCAGGAAACACTCATATCACTCAAACACGGGAAAGGATGCCGCTTGTTTTGAGGATCAGCTATATCCTCTCGAAATATAACGAGCTATGACAATAATTTAGCGTCAATCGTTTATCCCAAGGTGGCGCTAGACTGAGTTTAAGCATGGGATGGAGGATGTCCATGCATTTGCAAACCTGTTTGACTAAAATGTTGAACGCCGTTGAGCTCGGAAATGCTCTTGATTCTCAAGAATTAAAAACATAAAAGGTTTGATGATTTATTTTACCTGGCTGTTAAGAAAGCATTGTGTGCTTGTAAGTAAGCAACAGGGGACTGACGGCTTCCAGTCCTCTCCGAGGGACCTGGTAATGAGAATAAATGCCTTACCAAAGGACACTATAGCGCATTTTGGTTTGGAGGAACCCACTGCTCTATCATTAAGCCATCGCGCCTCCTCAGAACATAGTCAACAGAATCAATGCTCCTAGTTTCTGTGATTCCTTAACCCTTTCGAGACATTTGACCACTTTTTTTGACTTCATAGCTTTTACAAAAAATATACCAGATGCATGAGTAGAAAGAGCAAAAATTTCTACACTCAGTGTATCAACTTTTGCTGCATGACCATATTGCATTTGATGCTAGGAATTTTAAAAAGGAAAATAAGCTTTAAAATCTCTAAATTGGCAACACATTGAGAGGTTGAAAATCATTGTTTTTTTTTTAATGGAAATTGGCAATGTTTTCAACTTTTCGACAAAATTCCTAACCATGTATATTGTTTTCAAGACATTACATCTTACTAGAAGCATGTAGCACTAAAAGAAAAATATTATTGTTGCCAATTTGAAGAACGAAATGTGATAAATTTAGCCCTTAAATAATTCCTGTCCTGAAAGGGTTAACATTATTGTATAGTGAGACCTCAGTCACACCAAGGAGACGAACAAAAAAGATGACACTAAGGCGAATTTCCAATGATCGGTCTGTTTGGAGTCTGTGTGCATGGAGTCCGTTTGGCGGTGTGACCGATGAATAAGAAGGATGATTTAACAATGATCGGAGATAAAATCATATTTGTAGTCCATATCAAGAAATTAATGACTTTTCCATTGGTGTTCGGATGCTTTTGGAATGAATAATCTGAAATGGTTAGAAAACTGTTTTTGCCAATAATGAAAATAAGCAAGCCCGTCAATATTCTAACCCTTTTCAAAATGGCGGGAGTGTTATTACACTGTAAACCAACAAAACTGTATTTCAAGTCGCGGTGTTGAGATGAAGGGTAGAAACAAAGATATGGGGCCCGTTGCACAAAACTTGCGTTTATTCGCAACTCCTTAATGCGCACTCCTGATTGGCTGAAAATAAAGTTGCGTTTGATTTTCCTGAGTTGCGTTCAAACGCAAGTTTTATGCAACGGGCCCCAGGTCTAACTTTAGCCTTCTTTTTATTATTTTCTTATCTTCACTGTGTGAGTAAATATATGAAGTCAAAATGGTATAATCGGAAATTGTTAGAAAACTGTTATTACCATTAATGCAAATAAGTAAGCCCGTCAATATTCTAACTCTCCTCAAAATGGCCCAGGAGTGTTATCATTATTATCTTCTTTTTTTGTTTGTTTGTTTGTTTTTTGTTTTTTGTTTTGTTGGGGGGGGGGGGGTGTTTGGAATATCATTTACAGTTTTATAATATAAACCAACAAAAATGTATTTCATGTCGGGGTGTTGTGATAAGGGTAGAAACAAGGATCTGTTCTAACTGTATAGCCTGTTATCCTCACTGTGAGGAGATATGAAGTCAAAATGGTAATTAGAGGTGTAGTAACAGCTACATGGCAGGTGTTGACTTAAAAGGACACCAAATGAATTACAATAATAACAGATTTAAGATTAAATTCTATGAATGTAATTCATTTCCGACTGAGGTCCAGAATGATCGATCATAGCATTGCGTGAATTTCCAAAAGTGCTTGCAAGAGATAAAGCCAAGTCGGCTATACCAGTCGGTGCCAGTCGTGCAACTGGTAAGACGTCACTACGATTCGCGGCCGATTGGGTCTTTTTTCCGACTGAAAGACTTACAACATTCTGCAATTTCGATATAACAATTCGTATGATAATTTAGGATGTCAGTCAAGAAGAATTTACATTTTATCGAAAATCCATATCTAATTATTATATTTCAATTTCTTTTAAATTCAAGTCGTAGGCAGGTCGTCAGATATACGGTGGCCTTTAGACACAGGTCTGACGATTCTTTCAAACATGAATCCTGCAGAAGAATAACATAGCGACTAGTAAAACTTAATTTTGATTCTAAATTTTGGATATGACACTATAATGTCTGCAATATGGTCAATATGGCATTGATATCGTATCCGGACACCTACCCCCTGGACAACCAACCCCCGGGGAACCACCCCTAGGATAACCACCCTCTAGGACAACTACCCCCTAGGACAACTACCCCCTTGGGCAACCACCCCCTAGGACGACTACCTCCCAGGACAATTACCCTCTAGGATGATTACCCCCCGACTAACTACCCCCTAGGGCAACCACCCTCTAGGACAACTACCCCCCCCCGGACAACTACCCCCCAGACAACTACCCCCTAGGGCAACTATTCTCTAGGACAACTACCCCCCCGGACAACTACCCCCCGGACAGCTATCCCCCCAGTCAATTATCCCCCGGACAACTACCCCCCCCCCTGGCAACTACCCTCTAGGACAACCACCCTCTAGGACAACTACCCCTCGGACAACTACCCCCCTGGACAACTACCCCCTAGGGCAACCACCCTCTAGGACAACTAACTACCCCCCGGACAACTACCCCCGGACAGCTTCCCCCCGGCCCTCGCTGGCCGAAATGGAAGTACCACTAAAAGCACATTGAATACGACTGAATACTCGTACTCTTAATTGTAAAATATTGCCTTAAATTTCTTCAATGCATGAAGGCAGGTATTCCCATGTGCAATATCAACTCTCTATTGGACGTTTTGCATGGTCAACAATTAAGGGGGGGGGGGGAACGGGAAGGAAAACAAATATTCCAGCCGTTTGTCACCCCTCCCTCTTTCTCTCTCTCTCTCTCTCTCTCTCTCTCTCTCTCTCTCCCTCACGCACTCTACAATTATGCAACTCGTTACAAAGCTACCACCCAATCGAGTATTAAAGGAAACCAGCATTGTGGTTTTAAAAAATAGTATGGGGTATACAATAATGTTAAGATGGATGAGAAAGGAACCTAGATCACAATGTTCGGAAATTTATGCCTTTTCACCATAAAGAATTTTTTGAATACTAGCATAATGACTTTTGAAACATTTATTCCATCAAAAACGCTATCATAATCAAGGAGAAAATTATCAGATCTTCACACTTTTGAGACACTTAAGATTATTATGAAACAACACAATTTTGACACGCTCATTTCATTGACATTTGAGGCAGGGAGCACTGTGCCCCCTATTTTTTGAAGAATAAAAATTGGGGCAAAGTTCCGGCAAATTTCGGCAAAAATTTCAATAAATTTGGGCAAAATTTGACAAAATCCTGTATTAAAATACCTGACCCTAAGAAAAAATTGGGAAAATTAATTGAAAAATAAAGAAAATCATGTTTACACACGACATGATTTCCCAGAATTAATGCTTTTTTGTATGTTTCACTTTCTGTGTATTATTTCAGTAACTATTATTATTAAGAGGAATCAAAAGACATATTTGTTGGTATTGTAATAATCTTGCATAGCTCTAAAGCGCATACAGCAGTTTTAATTGATTATGCGCTATACAAGTGACAGTTATAATTATCTTTGGGGGCCATAGATTCTGTCTGAATTTTACTCGCAGACCGTTGTAGATTGTTATTTTAAGTTCGCCTTTTTAGTAGGAAACACGGCAAGATATTGGATTTATTATTCGTGAAAATACATAGGCCTACTTATACTCACTCAAACCCTTGGTTCAGATTCAGATTCAGATTCAAAATACATTATTTCCTTCTCATAATCATAATCAAATACAAATACATTCACAAAAAGAACGTGGTGGAAGGAGGCGAGGGTCCCAAGAAGCACTTGGCTTGTGGTGGGGTCGTCTTTACAATACCTATTTACATATACAATATTAAACAACAATCATAACATACAACAACAAAAAACCCCAAAAAAAATCAAATCTAAAAGATAAAAAAGAAAAAGAAAAAATCAAGAAAAATCTGCAATATGTGCTACTGACTATATTGTACAAAGTATATATTCTTTAAAGTACGAGTAAATGTATGGAGTGAAGAGCACGTTTTAGTAGAGTCATTTAAGTTGTTCCAGAGTTTGGGACCAGAAAAACGAATATTTTGTTGAAACGCGATTGTTCTATGTCTAGGAATATGAATGTCTCTCACAGATCTTGTTGGATAATTATGAAGATTACAATTAAAGTCAAACAGATTACAAAACTGATCGGGGAGATATTTGTAAATGCACTTATACATAAAAACGTACTGTTGGTAACTGACAATATCTTCAAATTTTAAAAGTTTCAAGTCATGAAATAAGGGGTTGGTGTGGGTTCCAGATGGTACACCGCAAACAGTTCTTATTATCTTCTTTTGTAATGTAGTTAGCTTACTTATATTAGACGCATAGGTATTGCCCCACACAAGAGTGCAATACGATAAATATGGGAGGACTAAAGAGCAATACAAGCTTCGAAGAACATTCTGAGGAAACAGAAAATTAAGTCTATGTATAATGCCTATATTTTTGGCAATTTTATTTTCTACTTCATGGATATGCGGTTTCCAAGACAACCGACTATCAATACAAACGCCTAGAAATTTGGTTTTTTCAACTCTTGCAATTTCCGTATTGTTCACTTTTATATTTACTTCATCTAAACCAGGAATATTATCTTTTTTGCTGAATATAATAAAATTGCATTTCTTGGAGTTGACAGATAGCCGATTGGCTTGTAGCCATTCGCATACTTTACTTAACTCTGTATTGGCTATATTGCATAGAGAGTTAATATTTGTGTCAGAGTACAGTATATTTGTGTCATCTGCATATAAAACAAAAGAGAGTTCTGGAGCAGATTTGTGAATATCGTTTATGTATATTAAGAACAATAGAGGGCCTAAGAGTGATCCCTGAGGAACTCCACATAAGATATTATTAAATTCCGAGATTGAAGATTCATATTTTGTACATTGTTGACGATTATTCAGATAATTAGTAAACCAGTCATGTGACACACCACGAATACCATAGTGATAGAGTTTAGATAGTAGAATTTTGTGATTTATAGTATCGAATGCCTTCGATAAATCAATAAAAATACCTATTGTATACTCATTTCTCTCAAAAGCATCTATTATTTTGTTAGTAAGGTCAATTAAAGCCATGGACGTAGAATACCCTTTACGGAACCCATATTGTTTTTTACAGAGAATGTTATGTTTATCTAAGAAATCCACGGTGCGTTTATAAACAATTCGTTCTAGTATCTTTGAGAAAACGGAAAGAACAGAAATTGGTCTGTAATTAGTTAATTCTTCCTTGTTTCCACTTTTAAAAACTGGGGAAACTTTAGCTAACTTTAGTTTCTGTGGAAATATCCCTTTGCTTAGAGACAAGTTAAATATGTGGCATAAAGGTTCACTAAGTTCCGAGATGACAGATTTAATTACACAAGGTTTAAACCCATCAATTCCTGGCGCTTTACTATTTTGAAAAGTACTTACTATATCACATATTTCTTTAGTTCTTGTAGGATAAAAATACAAGGTCTGAGGATAATGATCATCGAGGTATTTGTGGAAATTCGTTTGACTATTGGGTATTAATCTGTCCAAAGATGGTCCAATTTCAGTAAAGAAGGTATTAAAAGAATTTGCTATTTCTTTTGCATCGTTTGTGGTACTGCCATTGCATTTCATATTAGCACTTAACTTCTTCTTAACTTTCCTATTCAACAATGTATTGATAATAGACCATGTGGCCTTGAGGTTAGTTTTATATTGTTGGAATTTTCTTTTGTAATAATTCACTTTGACACGTCTGACCAAAGAATTCAAATGGTTTCTAAAATGCTTATATTTTGATTCATTTGAGCTAGAGGGTTTATGTAAAAACTGTTTGTATAACTTGTTTTTATATTTTATTGATTTAAGCAACCCATCAGTCATCCATTGTTTTAATTTGTTTTCCCGTCTTTTCGCACTATAAAAAGGGAAATTGACATCATATAAGACATGCAGTTTTGATTCAAATAGGTTATAGGCTTCGTTCGGGTCATCACAATCTAAAATGTCATTCCAATCCGTACCTTGCAGTACGTTCTTAAAATGTAAGATTCGTTCAGAGTTGATTATTCTGTTAACTGACCTTGGTAGGGATTTGTAACCCCCAAATTTCCAAAAGATCTTACTGTGGGAGAGCAACCTTTTATACCCTTCCCAGTTGGTATTTAATATTGAATATATCAAAGAAATTCTCAGAACGTTACCTTTGAAAAAAAAAATCACAGAGTTTTCCACCCAAATTTGATGGAAAAATTCAACAGTACAATGCACCATCAAACACCGAGTTTAAACACTCAACTTTTAAAACAAAAATGTAACACCAGGGGAAAATCTCCCCCCCCCCCCCCCTCCGTGCTCATGGGTATAGACACATTTAACTCACGTGGTGAGGTGAATTTTTACATTACAATGCACCGAAATCCTTCTATTTACATGTGTATAACCAGATTTCCAAAAAGTTCTTAGCGTGGGAGGTAGATACCCCATCCTCTGGATACTCATTATATCCTTACTGATTGTTGGTCACCCCCCCCCCCCTCCACATCCTCCCTTGGCCGAAATCAGTTTAAATGCCATCGAGTACCTGGGAGTTGTAACTGTTTGGGGGATAGTTGACCTACATGCCATGGGTGAGAGTATGTTGGTTGTTGTCCAATTAATAATTACCCTAAGTCGTTAATGTCCGGGGGTAGTTATTTGGGTGGTAATTACCTTAGGTGGTATTTGTCAAGAAGATGTCCTAAAGACTGGTTGCCCTAAGCATGCTAAGGATTAGTTGTCTGGGGGTAGTTGTCCGGGGGGGGGGGGGTAGTTGTCCTAGAGGGTGGTTGTTCTAGGGGGTACTTGTCTGGGGGTAGTTGACCGGGGGGGTACTTGTCCTTGAGGGTGGTTGTCCTAGGGGGGTAGTTGTCTGGGGGTAGTTGTCCGGGGGGTAGTTGTCCGGGAGGTAGTTGTCCCAGGGGGTGGTTGTCCTAGAGGGTGGTTGTCCTAGAGGGTAGTTGTCCAGGGGGTACTCGTCCGGGGGTACTTGTCCTCGAGGGTGGTTGTCCTAGGGGGTAGTTGTCTAGGGGTAGTTGTCCAGGGGGGTAGTTGTCCGGGGGGTGGTTCTCCCAGGGGGTGGTTGTCCTAGAGGGTGGTTGTCCGGGGGGTAGTTGTCCTAGAGGGTAATTGTCCGGGCGGTAGTTGTCCGGGGGTAGTTGTCCTAGAGGGTGGTTGTCCTAGGGGGTAGTTGTCTGGGGGTAGTTGTCCGGGGGTAGTTGCCCTAGAGGGTGGTTGTCCTAGGGGGTAGTTGTCTTGGGGGGGGTAGTTGTCCAGGGGGGTAGTTGTCCTAGAGGGTGGTTGTCCTAGGGGGTAGTTAGTCGGGGGGTAATCATCCTAGAGGGTAATTGTCCCGGGGGGGGGGGGTAGTCGTCCTAGAGGGCGGTTGCCCTAGGGGGTAGTTGTCCTAGGGGGTAGTTGTCCTAGAGGGTGGTAATCCTAGGTGTGGTTATCCGGGGGATGGTTTTCCAGGGGTAGGTGTCCTAGAACCCATTGATATATTAGAAATAAGTTAGGATAACGAAAATAATAAACTACACAGTGATACTGATTTATGTGTCAAGTAAGTATGATCCGACTGCATTTTATATGAAACTTTAAACATATAAAAAGTCATCGATTGATGTCCTCAGGGCTGTTATAAGTGCTACATTATCAAAAGGGGTTGAGGCGGTAGTGAATCACCATTTATTTGCAGAAAAGGGCCGATCGGGTTCGAATCGTGGACGATCGTGCCACTGGTCTGACATCTCCCCGATCCGAAACCAATTGGGCCTTTCTTCCAATTGGGAGGTCTATACAGCAGCCTGAAGTCCTGATGTTAGTATAAGTGGCTATAACATACATCAATCAGGAAGATATTATACGTTTCAAATTTGATAGGCCTATAAGGCAGTTACAATTTGTGTAATTCCAAAATGGCATCGCAGGCGCCGATGAAGAACCTACTTCGCTTGGTTACCAAAATCAACCAATTTGATTGATGATTTTGCATATTCCTATTCAGGTTGGAAATAACAACTTTTAAAGAATTGAGTGCGGTATGGGTGCTCAGTATCAGTTATATCCATAAACGGCCGGGGGAACGCGACTAGCCACCGGGGTCGGGGAAGGATCGGTGACGGTTCACTCCCTCCCCACAAAAAAAAAGAACATTTTGCATTTTTGCAGTATTAAAACTTTGAATTTCGGCGGATTCCTCAGTAAGCCATGTTGCGGTTTGGAACAGCTATAGTTAGAGCATATTCGATCACACAGGGGGAAATCCAAGCGTTAAATCGCCATGTACAAAAAAATCGGGTACTTCTAATTTTCGGGGGGGGGGGGGGGGAGGGGTTGGAAACCCCTCGAATAATTCCAGGGAGAGGCATCTCCTGCCCGCTGAATTGCTGACCCAGCAATAGGTCCTATAGGGAGTTACATTGTCTATTGTAAAGCACAGGGGAATATCTACCTAAATAATACCTAAGGTTTAGAGTTTTCTGCAATATTCTACAGTTTTAAGTACTAGTATGCGAGGGAGCGTAACGAATGGGCGAGAAAATTTCCCATTGTTACTATAGTTAAAGTTTTGTTGCAGCCTTTACGTATTATTTGCTATACATTTTGGTCAGTCTTTAAAACGATCTCCCCCCCCCCCGGAATCGTCGCCCCTGTCCCACTAGCGTACCCAAGGGGGGGGCAGGGGGGCAGAGTGCCCCCCTGACAACTTTTCACGGGAAAAAAAAGTTTTTACCCTTTTTTTTTTTTTTTTTTTGTCAGAAAATCATGGAGCAAAACGTCTGATAACCCCCCCCCCCCCCCCCCCCACTGAGCGAGTTTTGGAGGGCTGGCGAGAATAAAAAAAATTACGGGTCTCCCTCCAAGCAGAATTTGACAGTTGACAAAATTTGCTCCCCCTGTAAAAAATCCTGGGTACGCCAGTGCCCTGTCCATAATCTCAGATCTGTCGTGATTTCCCTCAAAATTACGCTGAGTGAGTTCTAAACTTGTGATGCCAACAGAGGCAAATTCGGTCGAGCGCCATCTCTTGTGTAAATAACACTGCATGTGCTGGCTTAATTGATGATCACAGAGAAGATGCTGTACTGGTAATTGTGGTATTGAAGCCTTGAGAAACTTTGTATATAAACCCCTCAAAAAAGTTCTGCAATCCAAGTTTGAAAGGCAATATATCTTGTGTTGCTTTACCATCATCATCATACGGGAATGTGGTATCATTAGAAAGCTTGATTATTTATCTTAACAACGGTGTGTAATGGTGTGTAATTTGTAATGCTTATGATGTTGATGCGGTGATGCGCGAAAGTCCACTCATCTGCATACGTGGATGAAAGCTGTTTGGAATCATTTTGAGCCTGATCATTTTAAAAAGATTTAAGATGTTGATTTAATTTCTTTTTAAAATTTATGAAAGTTGAAATGTGTCTTCATCTACTATTTTTGGATTAATTATTCATTTTGAGTTTACATTCATACGAGATTTTCAACTTTTCCAGGTTTCAGCTCAAACAAACCCCCAATCACGCATGCAAACAGTGTAAACACACTTTCTGTACAAACACACAAACCATTTCATCCAAACTAATCAACCCCCCCCAAAAAAAAAAAAAATCGCAAAAAACCCCCAAAATCCCAAAACAACAAAACGAACACACAAAGCAAACACACAAAATAAAACAAAATTAAACACACACAGATTTTTTTTTCTCTCTATCTCATTCTTTTAATGAGAAATGGTTATATCTCAGTATAGGTCAGTAGCGGTAATTGCGTTCACCCCAAACCAGGCCACAACATCGTTTTTGGTACATCTGCTTGGAGTTGTACTTAGGAGATTCGATAAGCGTGGTATCTTCACATCTTGATTTGATTTGATTTGATTTGATTTATTCAGATTCCACATTTACAATGAAATTACAACAATATGTATAAATTACAAACACTGCAAAAACAGAGAATACATGAATATGACATAGAAAGGTGACAAAAGGATAAAAGGATATGTGGAGGGATCTACTAAAAAGCTTAGCTTGTGTGATGTAGACCCCCTAATCGAATAATGATACAATAATATATGTTTAAAAAAAGATTTTAGTTGAAATTAATCAAAGTAATTGTTTGAGAGGGAGAAAATTACTAAACAAAACATATGTACATTATATACAGTTGAGCTAACATTACAAGATAAGATAATGAAATAAAAGAGATTTCGAGGGGAAATAAGTATATTATATATACACGTATATATAACTATTATAGAAAAGATAAATACAATATTATGGAATGAAAAAAAAAAAATAAATAAAAGCAGAGTGAATTATTTACATCAGTATAAGTCAGTCAAGTGTTTCTTCACAAGATATTTGAACCTACTTAAGTTAGGGGTAGGTTTTAAATTCTGTTCTAATGAGTTCCAATATTTAGGACCATTGAAAAATATAGTTTTACTGGCAAAAGCCGTTCGAGTTTTGGGTAAATGATAATCGTTTGGTTGCCAGGTGGTAGTATCTGTATAAAGTGCTATTGTTTGCAAACAGTTGTTTCAAAACATCTTACAAACGACCACTCAGTAAACTGCAGCTCTACCTCACACAAACATTATTCAAAACAAATTTCATCTTCCGAACAAAAGGGGATAACATCATTCATGACTTTGGACTTCAATGACCACCTGAATATCATTCAAACACTATTTTCATTCTTTAAAGAAAAGAGCATTACGCGATTGACATTCATGCAAGATATGCACTGTCACCTCGGCACTATTCCAAACACACTGCATCTTCAAAAGAAATGGAGACTTCGGTGTTGAAAACAATGCATTTTGCAACATTTCACTTCTGACTTTGCCCTATATTCAGAAATACTGCACATTCCACGATGGCATAATCACGACAAATGGTACATCATTGTAAAGAGGAATAATCAAGCTTTTTAATGATACCAGTTTCTCTTTTCATAAATCAGTAACAATAAAGATATCATCAATCAATTTCTTGAATTGCAGAACTTTTTTTGAGGGGTTTTATATTCGAGGTGTTGATAAAATTTGAAGATGGCTATGGGTGTCGGAGTGTGGCGGAGCAAATGATTAAAAGCACAGACTTATTAAGAAATACGGTTTATCCTGCCTATTCTCTGACTTTTTAGTACATTAAATTTCTCGCCAATTTTGTCTTAATCTGACTTGAATTTAAAGGGGGAGAGGGGGGGGGGGGGGAAGAAGAAAACACGTATGTTTCCTTATGATCATCCTCCCTTTTTATTATAATGTATAAGCCTGAGTATCACTGTTTCAAGGCCTTGTGTCAAAATGTTAAGAATGTGAAGCAAGAAGAAGAACCAACTTTTTAAAATCAAAATCTCAAAATGTTACTTTGAATTGATTTTAATATACGTGCATAGAGAGTGATAACCCATGCTTTATCCTCAGTCGATTAATGCGAAATTCAGAATGGGGTTTCTTAAATCCTGCTACTCCCTTTGAATAATTGTATATTGTGTATGATCGAATCCCATATTGGACTCCATTCCATGTGTATGTGAATGCTAAATTTACCCTCCTTGTCGATGTCATTGCATTTTCATGTTGGCTATCGGGTGTAATATTTATGTTGCCCTGGATTAATCTAGTGTAGATGTGTCCGATCCTATAACCAAAAGTCCTTTAGCAAGGCAACATAAAAATCTATATCTTATCATAAAGCTGTTCATTAATTCATTCATACAATTATTAAAATATTCGAGATTGTCTTCTCTTTTTTTTTTGTTTTTGTTTTTGTTTTTTTTAATTTTCAACTGTGCATGTTGAAATATAAAAGATAACAAAAGTTTTGCTTCAACAATCAGTGAAACAACTACGAAATGATAGATTTTAGTACGGTTTTCAGTTCTCTGACTAATGTATACAGGCGCATTATGACGTCATAATGGCGAGCAAAAGCGGGTCGGGTCCAGTTGGTCGAAACTCATTGTGATGTCATAAAGAGCTCGCGCGTAGCCAAGCCGACCCAATTCTAGCCTCTTGTCGAGGCCCTGGCGCGCCGGCGCTGTTGGAATCCTTGGCGATATGGAGGCAAAATTTCTGGTGGCGAGCGAAGCGAGCCAGAAAAACCGAGGCGCCTCGGTTTTTCTGGCTCGCTTCGCTCGCCACCAGAAATTTTGCCTCCATATCGCCAAGGATTCCAACAGCGCCAGGGCCTCGACAAGAGGCTAACCCAATTCCCACCAGCACCCTCTATGACTCGACAGACGACACAACACAGTACATTACCTTACCGTAGGCCAACTTTACTTCTTGGAGCTAAACGTTAGAAACAAGATTAAAAAAGAAAATTGCCCAGCTCTAGCTAAATGATAGAACAGAAGAAGAAGAAAAAGAACAAAAAGAAAAAGAAAAAAAAAAAAAAAAAAAAAGAAGAAGAAGAATAGAATGGAACGAAAAGGTGAGAGTTATGCCTACATGTATTTTGTTGATTATGAAATAATTCCCATGCCTGCCAGTAATATTTTGTTCTCCCTTCGTGTGTGTGTTTGAAGGGGGGGGGGGGGGGACTGAAAGAGAAGGTAACCACTCATTTTCTGATTAAAATTTGAAAAATATGTGAACAAATAGTGCAATTACATCTAAGTTCTGGCAGTTCTATTCATTTAGTAATTTCTAAATCTAAAATCTATTTATTTAATTTTCTTTATCATTTTTCAAAGATTTATTGTTGCCCTCAACGGATGTAAAGACTAGACTCTATTAGATCTAACAGATTTTTTTTACTTTTCTCTTTAGTCTAGTCTACTGTAACAGCCGTCTACAAATGATTTTTTTTTATTTGTTTGTTGAGAAAAGACCAAATTCGATATTTTTTTCTTTAATCTTAATCTTGAGAGTCAGTTTTGAATGAGAAGAGTGGGGAGTCCGAGAAGAGACCATAGACTGTCGCAGAACTTTAACAGTTAACGTTAGATCTAACTTTGTTATTGGTCATTAAAAAAATAGAATCTCGAAACAAGTTTGGAATTGGAATGATAAATTTTCAAAGCAATTCTCGAGTTAGAATGAGAATTTTAAAAACAATTTTGGAATGAAAATGATTATTTTCTAGATCCTGAAAGTTTTTGAAATGATAGTAGAGAAGAACCATAATAATAAGAACAGACATTCATTGATTCTTTTTACTAGAGTCTAGATCTACAGGGAAAAAAAAATCTTGAGTTCGGAATAAGAAACATGCCATGGGCATGGAGGAGACCACATTAATGATTTTTTTTTTTTCAAAGAGTAGTCAATTGAATCTTTCTTGGAGTCGTGGGTGGCTCTTAGAAGAGCCGTTGGGGTTTGTCAAGACAAAGTTTGTCAAGATGAGGTCTTTAGAAGTTTACTTCCTGGCCTTCCTGGGAGATCGTCGCCTTCCAGCCTTTCTGGGAGAACGTCTCGCCTTCTTAGCAGGTGACCTGCGCTTTCCTGCTGCCTTCTTCGCCTTCCTTGGAGACTTCCTTGGAGACTTCCTCGCTGATTTCTTGCCCCTCTTGGCAGCTGGCTTTCGTTTGGCGGCGGCCTTCCTGGGCCTCTTCGCTTTCTTGGCCTTCCTGGCAGCCCTCCTCTTAGCAGCGGCAGCTTTCCTCTTAGCAGCAGCAGCCTTCCTCTTGGCAGCAGCTGCCTTCCTCTTGGCGGCGGCCTTGGCTTTCCTGGCAGCTGCTCTAGCGCGAGCCCTCTCCCTCTTGGCCTTGGCAGCGGCAGAAGTCCTCTTGGCCTTCCTGGGTTTAGCCACCGTTCCTACGCGGAACCTTCCCGTAGCTCCAGTGCCGGTGACTTGCTTCAGGGTGCCACTGGCAACGCCGTTCCTGAGAGCACGGCGAATATGGGGAGCAAGCACGTTCATGTCGACGCGGTAGTTGGCGGCGATGTAGCTCTTGATCTTGGCGACGGATGAACCCTTGCGCTCTTTCATGGCGGTGATGGCTGCTCGGATCATCTCGGCAACGGGGGGATGAGTGGAAGCACGAGCACGGCTCCTCTGCCTGCGACGAGGAGAGGCTGATCTCTTCCTCGGGGACTTCTTGGGGCTCTTGCGAGGAGACTTGCGTGGAGACGCAGCTCGTTTCTGCGGAGAACCTGGCATGGCTGTTGAGTAGATCGACTAAACGTAGATCAATGGTAGACGCGAATGTGACTGATAAATTCTTCGCGCGTCGGTCTTATACTTAATACCCCTTTGCGGACGTAGGGGAACACCCTGTATAATGCGCGTCGTTTCATACCATATCCCAGGATTAAATGGCATATGCCAATGTCACATGTGTTAGTACTTATGAAAACAGTCCATAATCTAAGAGAACACTAAATAACAACATTTCCTTATAGTCAGAAAAGATAAACTATGATATAGGCTCTCAGTGTATGTAAGTATTTTTTCATGAATATTGGTTCGCTTTTTAAAAATTAAGTTAAAATCCTCAAGAAATTCACACTCGTTCCGAATTTTGAAATTATATCATTATTTTATATAATATTAACTATTATTTATATAAATGTGTTGCAATCATTTTAAAATTAATATTCTGTAGTGTACAATCATATCAGACTTATCCTGTAAAAAAGACGCGCTATGAAATACCAAGGCAAAAGATTAGATAAAGTTAGCACATAAAAACGCAAAATTTCAATAGCTTCATGTTTGTTCGTCCTTCGCGTGCGCAAAAAACTCACTGTGCGCGAAAAACTAACTTGTCATTTCTGTATCTCATAATTTCGAGAAGCTATTCATTGTAAATCAAATAATCTTGTTCTTTTATTAGTACATGTATATTTGTTTTTTATCAACAAAATACCATTGTACGGATTTAACACATTTTAATTTTGTCTCATAGATCATAAGCTGGTAATGCATATTAATTAGTAATACATATACTTGTAGTTGTACCAGTGTCGATTTGAATGTAATCGACGTGACTTTACTGTAATACTGACTTAACCCTTCTAACTAAAATCGGTTTAGTCAGCGCAGAGCTAGCTGCAAGGTCGGGATGAAAACTTTTTAAGTGATGAGAACACCGGAAACATCATAGTCATTTAGATTTATAGGTGTTGATCTAGATCGAATTATATTTATAAGTTCCCATTTTTCTTTAGAGATGTTTCAAATTGTTTTCTTAACAAAACATAATTGTAACATGATATGTCATGAAACTCTTGATTCAGAACATTAAACAAGATTAGTTCATTGCGTACCGTATTCACAAAATGAAAATGTGTCTTTTCCCCTCAAAATCTCATTAGAATAGTACAGTTTTATCTCGTGAATAGAAAACAAATCTAGCCTTTTTACTAACATAAAACAACCCTGAAATTGAAAATAAAACTTTTATTCCTTGTCTCGGCAATGTCGATGATGCAAATCAAACTTGGGCGACATGCACACTTGAAGCAATTTCGCGTTATAATCTCAGAGTCTTTCATTCTTGTCTGGACAATCAAAATTAATTTCATCATTTTTGAATCATCAATTTTTTGAATTACAAAGTTTAGAAAGTTTTAAGTGGATGGAGCTAGTGAAGCCACACATTGGAAAGTATAGAAGACTTGGCTATTCATATCGTCAATCGATGTGAAAAAAGAGGCCTAATAATAACAGGTTACTGAAATCCTTGCATCATGTAATTTTTTCGCTTTGCTCGCTCGCTCGGAAGTATACCGTATACAGAAATTGGGCCCCGTGTGACGATCAGCCCCTCAAATTTTGTTGGCTCATTACGCCACGGATCCTGGTTGCCTGTAGGCTGTAGGACCCCGGCGGTATCGATCTGCTCTGTATTTGAATTTAAATTCAGTATTGTGCCAGAACCTATCTAGTTTATTTTCAAAATGTGTGACATATCGATCAGCCCCTCCCCTCCCCCCCCCCCCCAAAAAAAAAAAAGAAGAAGAAGAAGAAAAAGAGTTTTACACATCCATAAGGTCTTTCTTATTTGAAGTTCTAATAGATTGGAATTTAGGAAATCATCGAGTCGGATGATAAGATGAAAATGATATTTTAAGAAGAAATTCATTAAATCAAGGGCGTTTCGTCTCTTAAATCACTTTCTCCGTGGACCATCGCTTTCGATCTCATGACCGTTGCTTGAATATTTAGATCCTATAGCTAGGGCATGCACATAGCTACATGTATTTGCTTTTTCGAAGAAAACCTTTGATTCAGTATTTTGCTTTGCAATAATGAGACAAAGGGGGCTATAATTAGGCTCTCCATCCTTATAGCATGTACATGTATATAGATCTAAAATGCTAAGCCTATATATCACGGTCATGTCGTATCACTTAACCCTAAAACTTTTGGGCCGGGAGATTTTGGCTATGCCACAGCCGGGGGGGGGGGGGGGGGGTGTGGAATCCACCCCTTAGATCTCGACCGAAAATCGGCACGCACGTCGTCCACAACGTAATCTACAAAAATGTGTAGTTAAATGCTCCGAAATAATTTCACATTATTTAATTATGCTAATTTATGCATAAAATCAAAATTTTGCTCTAAATCATTAAATGAAGCTCCAAAAATGCTAATTTTTGGTACACTCTCCAGTATTCTTAGCAAATATACTTGAAAAAATCTGCATCAAAATTGATTTCTTATGTATTTTATTGTATTTAAAATTTCTTATGTATTTCTTTGGGGTATTTTTACCTTTTTTTTTTTTGATGAAATTTGTCGGGGACACTTTTGGGATCATATACGCATAAAATAAATTAATTTTAATCAGTAAATGTAAAAATATTCATAGATTTCTAAATTTTGGCTGACATTTTGTATTAAAATCATACATGAAATCACGTTTTTGAGCAATTTTTGGTCTGACGTGCAAGTACGAAATGTTGAGTAACTTCGGAACCGCATGCATGCCTGGACATCGCGAATTTGGTCTCAAAAGATGCGTGAGATTCGAAAGAAAAAAGTCATGAAACGCCGCGGCGACTGCATGCTTTGCGCGTTGCGGACATATCGCGAGAAATGTCTAGTTGGGGGTGGGGGGGGGGGGGTGGATTCCACCCCCGGCCCTTTTAGGGTTAAAGGGACACATTCATGAGAAGAAAAGTTGCTTTAAATAAAAGCACAAAAAATAGAGAAATAGATCAGTGAAAGTCTTTTTTGAGAAATGGAAATCTCAAATTGGCAACTCCGGGCCGGTGACTGTGATATCCTGTGATGTCATGGACTCACTACTTTCCAATTTGTTTTTGTACATGAAATGTCATTGTATACATTCATGCCCTTTTAAAGGTCTATTTCATATTTCCGTTTCCTGCGTATAATAGGCCTATAAATTTAAGGCTATCCTTCACTCAGGACTGCGCTGCTCTAGTTTTTGTTCAATAATAAGATTTATTTATATAGCTCAGCTACTATTTGAATATACACCGTAAAAAATGTTGCCGTTTTTTTTTTTTTCACGCACGGGAAATTTCCTGGCAGTCAGGATGCCGGGAATGCCCGTTTTTCCACAGTCACATGTAAAATAACAAGTTAAACCGGAGTTCAGAATACGGGCGATTGTGTTTTTCTCACAGACTTGGGAAGTAAAAACAAGGAAACTGTTAGCACACTGTCATATTTTTGTTAAATAGTAGAAACTTCAGTTTCTAACGGAAAATCTATGTAAACTAAAATGGAACCATGGAAACGATTTTTAATTTAACAGGTATATCTTGTTAAAATATGAGAAAACTGTTTTTTAACAGTGTTATGTCGGGCGATTGTAAATATGCTGATTTCCGGTAAACCAACAAACCATGTTGTTTTACAGGAAAAAGACTGTAAAATTTGAAATAACTGAATAACTTGTAATTTCAAGGGGGAAAAAAAAAACTAGTTTTACACAGTGTAGCGCTTTCGTGCATGGTGACTTCTATATAAACAGAACTAATCTAAGCGCCTCCGAAAACAGGTGGGTCTTCAATAGAGATTTAAAAATGGGGACGGATTGTATACTGCTTTCCTATTACAAGTGGAAGTTGGTTCCAGAGTTTTGGATCAGCACAGCTAAATGCACAATCTCCAACTTGAGTTGCTTTTGTTTTTGCATGAGGCTGCTTTAGAAGCAGTTTGTCTTGTGAACCTCGTAAGTTATTATGGGTGTGATTTAAAAGATAATAATTCATACAAATAGTTTGGGGCTCTACCATTCAAAGCTTTGTAAACAAGAAAAAGACAGTATCTTGAATGTAATTCTGTGATTTATTAGCAACCAATGCATGGGCCGCGGAACCGGGGGGGGGGGGGGGAGGAGGCTGGAGCCCCCCCCCCCCACTTTTTTCAGTAGACACGTGAAAAAAAATCTCGGAAAAAAGGCTCGAAAATTGTCGTTAATGAGTGAAATCAGATCCGCCCCCCCTCCCCACTTTAAAAAACGCTCCGCGGCCCCTGCAATGTAACTTCATCAAAACAGGGGTGATGCGGGAAAATTTGTTAGGAATTGGTCACAAGTCTTGCACAGGCATTCTCAGGAACACGCTGCAACTTCATGGTTTGTGAATCTGACAAGCCAAACAATAATCAAGTTTACTACTATAAAAGCATGGATACTGAGGCTTTCAGTGTTTTTCTGATCTAAATATTTACGGATGTGACGCAAATCATATAAGTTAAAAGCAGATTTACATGTGTTGGATATCTGTGTCTCCATGCAGTGTTCAACGAAAATCTAGCCATACACCAAGATTTCTCACGGAGCTTGTCGGTTTCACGGTTTCATTTCCAACAATTGATTATTTATACATGTATTGAATTTTGCTACTTGTCTGGATGTTCTAACAATGAGAAACTCTGTTTTTCTGTCATTAAGCATTAGCTTATGTTGGAACATCCCCATCCAAGAACGAATGTATCCTATATACATGTTTATACAGGTTTCATAAATTGAAATATTACGCTCTTGTTATTGCTCCTTATCGGGGCTAAAATGAATGACAACTGCGTGTCATCAGCGTAATTAATGACATGATAACCGTACATTTGGAAAACGCCTTTGAATAAGATTGCAGGTTACCTGTACAGTGTAAAGAGAAGTAGGCCGAGACGTGACCCTGCCGGGAACCCCGTTTGGAACAGGAAAATTCAGCGATAACATTATCAAGTACTACTTTTTGTTGTCTGTTTGTAAGATAAGATTCAATCCATGAAAGAACAGAGTCACTTAAAACCAAAAGAAGAATGTAGTATATTCAATAGTATATCGAACGCGGCACTTAGATCCAAAAGTACCAACAAAAAAGTGTTACTTTTTGATTGTTCATGGCCAATAGAAGATCATTTTCTATTCTGATCAAGGCTGTTTCTGTGCTATGAAATTGCCATGTATGCTGATTGCATACATGCATGGGAACAACAATCTGATCGTTTCAACAAACCATCCAACAAGATAAAACAAACACACAAACCAAATAAAAAACAAAACAAAAACAAAAGAAACAAAACGTGACTAAAGAAAAAAGAAAGAAAAAGTACATCAGTCAAAAAAAAAAGGGAAAGAGGTCACACCTCGGGTCACACATCATGCACATAGGATTTAGACTTTCAATTAACTTTAAAAACACTAGTGAGCCCCCTCCCCGTTTGAAGGCGTATTTCTACATACTAGGGGCTGATAAAACACACACTCAAAAATAAAAAAACAAAACAAAACAATCTTGAGAGAAAAGCGTGAAAATCTCGTAAAACCGACCTTCATTAATATCTTCACATGTTCGTTTTTGTTGTTGTTGTTGTTTGTTTGTTTGTTTTTTTTTTGGGGGGCGGCGTTCTTAATAAGGGATGGTTGGATATTTGTTTAGTGATAGGTCTACCTTATACCCCATCACCAACTCACCGTTGTAGGCATGCAATGGATGGTTGTTTATAGGCCTATATGTGTGAGTTCCGCGTGAGTGAGGGGTGTGAAAGCCCCCGTCGTCAGTTTCCCTTAAAACAATCTTGGAAATGAACAAAAAACAAACAGACAAAATGGAATAACTATCACTTTCGTACTGTACATGATACAAAATATAGGAAACATGTTTTACGCTAAGACATGCAGGCATCCTGCTGGCTTCCTTATTCTTTCCGATGATATGGTGCAACTATAATGATGTATGCACGTGGTTATTCGCAGTAGGCCATATATGGCTATATATGAGGTCACCCTGTGCCAGTTACATAATTTTCTTTTTAGCATTATCAAAATTGCATATTACATATATTTTCAACCATGCATGCAGGCCTATATTATCTCGTCAGAAATGAAGATGAAAGTTTGAAATTATGGAAGAAGACTTTTACTCCACCAAGGTGGAGCTGGTTTTATATTCAGCAGTGGGTGTGGCCGGTTGTCAAGCCCCTTATGCATGCATGGGAATATCTAAGAAGAGTGAATTTTCACTCCCCCAGGAGTCACATAAGTGATCACTCGTTTTTTTTTGGATTTTTTAGAGAGAGTATAGGTGCTATCGAGCCTTTGATTTTTTTAATTGATTTATTTGATTTGTCCGTTTTAATACAAAACATGTCCACATTCCACGTCGTTTGACAGTTATATTGTATAACATAATAACATTCATGTAACAGTGAAGGATATAAAATAATGTATGTTAAGAAGAATGAAATAATGAAATATATATATATATATATATATATATTATTGTGAGAAATGAAAATGAGAGAATAATGGTTGCGTAGCTTAAATCAAAGTTCCCCATGCAGAGCTGTCCTCCCTTTTTGAATTTTTGCAAAGGTTGAAAAAATGTCTCCGCCGGGAATCGACCCCGGGTCGTTGGCTTAGAACGCCAGTGCCTTAACCACTAGACCACGGAGACGGGCCAGTGATTTCGGCGACACCAGATTCAATTGACCGACAGACTGACAAATCTTCAACCTTATTAATTAATTCCTTTGTCGGGGCAGGTGAGTTTTAAACAAAGACAAGCCGCATGCCTCAGGTGATCCAAGCGAATGCTTTGAGATGTATATACATTAGAATAATAATCATTATAAACAATTGTAAGGAAATAACATATACAACTCTCGGCAACTCTCGTGGAAATAATTATAATTGTGAGAAATGAAAGTGAGAGAATAATGGTTGCGTAGCTTAAATCAAAGTTCCCCAGAGCTGTCCCCCCTTTTTGAATTTTTGCAAAGGTTGAAAAAATGTCTCCGCCGGGAATCGAACCCGGGTCGTTGGCTTAGAACGCCAATGCCTTAACCACCACGGGACGGGCCAGTGATATATATATATATATATACCGTATATGACCTGAATGCTGCACACAATAATACTGAGCGCTTTATAATGCAGGTGATAAAACAAAAGATTATTCTGTTAACGGAGTTGATGAACTGGGTATCCAATTCCATATTAATGAAACCCGCGCGTGCTGTGCTTTTAAGAAGAAAACACACCCCAAGATTATTTTATGAATGAAGTATCCAAACGTTGTATAGTTCATCCTATTTGGAACAGAATATTCTTGATTAGATTATGCCATTATCGTGATTATAAATGAATACGGACACAATAAGGGATCTTGTGAATCAAACATGCTGTGATTCTATTATGAACTTAAACAGATTACATTTTTAAAATGTTGAATATTATATTGTATAGACAAATTGATGCTGATGGGGTATACCGCGCATCATCAACACTGTCCTCTATTTCAACAATGAGAAAATCTGAAAATTGCACAAACTTCACGCTCGTAGGGGATTACAATATTGTCAACACAGTCGTGAGGCCTGATAAGAAGAGTTGACAGTAAAAATCCCAAATTAATGACGCTATTGTGACGTCATCCAGGCTTTATTTAGTAGTAATACCCTATGTCTGTGAGCCTATACGGTCGGCATGGTCGGGGATTCCCAAATTTCACTGCCCGTCCAAATCCAAATATATAAGGTGCCTCAACGCAAAATATCACAGAACAACCATCAGCTGGTGAAGATGTAGCAGTTGGATTATCACGCTGAGAATAAATACTACACGGCACTCGCATCTCGCTGACGTATATGACCAACTCATCTCATGCATATCTTCTGGGAATATACTGAATAGCAGCGAGCTCTCTGCCTCATTGTCAAAGCTATACCCCACAGTTCGGAATAGCCAAGTTTATCTGGGTGAAAGTGAAGGGAACGATCGGATATGAACATGAATCGATCATGGAGTAGTATACCATGCATGAAGCATGAGATTTGCCTGACTGTTTTGATTTGTAAGTATATATTCATGATTTTTAGGTAGATATTTGCTAACACTGGATTAAATCGGAGTGAAATATCTGGATAAGAAATGCACGAATGATTTAGACTGAAAAATCTGTTTTATTGGAGAATTAGTTTTATATGATTTTAGTTATTTTTGTCGCTCTCCCCCAACTCAATTACAAGGAAGGATTCGGTGAAACCAGACGTAGTCTCAGGTTCTTCGGTGGAGCATATCCCCGAAGAAAATAGACTGTTTTTTTTTTTTACTGAACAGAGCTTAAAAATAATCGTCTAATAACATCGTTAAACATTTTTTGAGTACTTTACATTATGATGGCCTTAATTATTCACGGAAATAATGGTCACTGAGAAACATCCTCTTATTGTCTATAGGGTTATATAATGTGCCAGGGGGCCCAGGGGTCAGAAATATACAAGAAATTATTTTTCGGGCCACTGAGTTTCACCAACAGCATGCATCCATCCACGGGCGGTGGAGTAGTTTCTATATATTAAAGAGGGCACTTCATACCCCTTCCTAATTAATACTTTATTCTGAATTATATTAAATTACAATATTGTTGCTATATACTCCTTAATAATATCCTTGTCAATGTAGTTGGTAGCATAACGATGGCCTAGTAGTGAGCGAACGAAGCAAGCGAGCAATTAAAAAAAAATCATGCCGACATTCAGCGGTGGTGTCCAGTGGATCCACAAACATGCATGATCAAGATGTGGCGAAATAATTATTTTCCAGAGTTGAAGGCATTCCATGTATACTTCCCTAATTCCACGTTTTTATGTTTTCCTACATTATGTCTCTGTCATTGTTTAGATTAACTTCAATGATAATGTCTTATGAGTGTATTCGATAGTGCATTCATGCAAAGTCAATGATGATGCATTCATCTATATATATATATACAGTGATCTGTCAAAATGATGACGGGTTTAAAGACCCCATCAATTTCTATATACCATAATGTCTCTCGAAGTGCTATATTTGAGCTATCCGTGTCATACCTCTGCACCTATATACTGCTCCTCATTCTGCATTGTGTATCATATATAGCATCAAAACGGAACCAAAAAAATAACAACTGCTTTTGTTGCATTTCTACAAAATTCTACTTGATTCTTTTGGCGGGCTGCATGTGGCCCGTGGGTCGCTTTAATAGAACCAGTGATGTATAATAATAACAATAATAACATCATATAGTGCGCACATATACATCCTAAGGGATACTCAATTAAGGCGCCTAACAAAACAAATATAGGAAGAAAGATAAGAAAATTACATAAGACAGAGTAAACAGCATTGAATAGATAACACTGTGAAATATATTACAAAAAAAAAAAAGATTTTAGTGTTTCCTGCAAAATTGATGGAAAGAGCTTTTTTCTTCTGATCTCTTTGAGTAGACCATATTAATACTTCATAATCTCCATGTGATGGTATTTGTAACTGTATATACCTGTATACCGGGAGAAAACTTGAGTATTTCGAGGCAATTTACAAAATGCACATGAAGCATCATGCATCATAATCAAAGTCATTTGCAGGATCGGAACTTTGGTATGGTTTACTCAAAG